>JASPKZ010008443.1:0-308678 GCA_030220185.1 Diploptera punctata
GAAGAAGAAGAAGAAGAAGAAGGAAGACGAAGAAGGTGAGAAGAAAGAAGAAGAAGGTTGTTTGAAGATTGTGAAGAAGGTGAAGAAGAAGAAGAAGGGTTTGAATGAAGAAGAAGAAGAAGAAGGTGAAGAAGAAGAAGAAGAAGGTGAAGAAGAAGAAGAAGAAGATGAAGAAAGAAGAAGAAGAAGGTGAAGAAGAAGAAGAAGAAGGAGAAGAAGAAGATGGAGGGAAGAAGAAGAAGAAGAAGGTGAAGAAGAAGAAGAAGAAGGTGAAGAAGAAGAAGAAGAAGGTGAAGAAGATGAAAAAGAAGGTGAAGAAGATGAAAAAGAAGAAGAACAGATTTAATTTACTTGTCAGAGTTAAGGTCATATGGTATTCTCAAACACACAAATGGTTTCGAAAATTGGTCACTTCCCTGAAGAGAGAAGAAAAGTTTACAAATATCGCGGAATAAGGGTCTTAGGAAAATTCTTGGACTAAAGAGAGACGAGCAGACAGTGAAAGAAGAAAACCAGAGAAATAAAAAAAAAAGGATATGAAAACCTATTCTAGGAAAACCAAAAGGAAAGCGCCCAGTAGGTAGGCCAAGAATGAGATGGAAGAATAATATTAACCATGATTTAATGGAGTGAATTATACGAAAATATTGGTTACATACAACTATTCGCCACGAGGAAGAAGAAGTTTGGGAAGACCAAGGAAAAGATGGAAAGAGCAGCAATTTGGAGTCGGAACAGGCTAGTAAATAAGCCTAAACCGTGAAGAAGAAGAAGAAGAAGAAGAAGAAGATTGGTTATCTCAGGTAAATGATGTATGGGGTCTTTACAGCCCCACAGTCGTGAACCGCTTCGTTCGATAGTAGCAGTGAATTAGTTATAAAACGTCATGGAGAATTGCAAGGATTAGAAACTATTTTAAATATACTTAACTGATATTTTACATGTGTGGCGTCTTAATACAACATTCAGAAAGTTGTAAAATCGTATGTAATTTTGTGGGAGTGCATCAATTCTCAGGCCGCTTCGAATTTTAGATCTTATACCACCAGAAATTTTAAAGAAAATTGAGAACTTTAATGCTGTGGTTTATCTACGACGCAACGCGCCAGCGCAAAATTGCTCCCCATGTATTTAAATGGAGGTGGTTTATCTATAACGCAAATTGCTGGCGCAAAAAAATTGCGCTGACATGTCGGGTCGTGTTTTGGAATCTCTTGAATCCAGGACGCAATTTGCCAGCGCAAACAAAGAATATAGAAGATATTACCCGTACTCATTGGTGTAATTGCTAAAAACAAACTAAGATTTTATAACAAAATGTCGGAAATACAGTACTTGTTTTATAACTTTCCAATTTTAACGACGAAAGTTAGATAGTTTTCTTGCAAATCATCGAGTTCTATATATATTTTATACAATATGAGCATGAAGGAGTACAGAGATGTACAGAAAAAAGTTATTGTGGCTTGAACTTAGTCAAGAGATAAATAAAAGCTGTTACTTTTTCTGTCTTTACTAATATTTCGAACTATTTTAATCGTTTTGCAACGACACTTGAAACTTTTTTAATGAAGAATTTTAATATGTTTATCTATGTACACAAATTATGATTTTTTCTCTCAATTTATTTTCTAAGTTCTTTATTAGAATTGAAGTTGGCATACGTGAATGCTCATAAAATTAAATCCACCAGATGGCAGGACATATGTGTGAATGACCAACATTTGCATTTAATTCCAAACCATATTTTAAGAAATAAATGTTCAATCACTTCATTTTGTTAGATTCCGATGGGTCAGTTTAGTGTACACCAGATTAATTTATAGTTTACTAAATAGTATGTATGTAATTTATTTTATTAGGTTATGCAGGGACAGGTTTGTATACATTAGTTTTTGTAAACACATTTGGAAATTTATTATGAACGTTGGTCATTTTGATTTTCCATATATGTGGTGCCGTCTGGCGACAATTCCATAAACATATGCGCTGTAACGTATGCGCTCCATGCTGAACCAGCATCACGCCGAGCGAAACGCGAATTCGCGTCACGTCGGGCGCGAAACGCTGTATAATAAACAGTAGCATAAGGTGATTTTGAATTCACTAATCGTTAGTGTTAAAATAGTTTATGTACCGATATGCACGTGTGGTGTCTTAAAACTTTCATTAATGTCTAAAGTTTTAGACTTTTTTGTGAGAATTTATTCATAGCAAGAGTTGAAACTTCTACTGGACATTCATGAAAAGTTTGTAATATTTAACGTAACGAGTTTTTGATCTCTGATTTCACTTAGAATTTTTTTTTCTAGAAACATTAATTTTAACATGGAACCTCCCATTATTATAATTTCTTTATCGTATCTACTGTTCGACTCAAACCCCTTAACGCAAGAAATCAGAGAGTGACGGACATTAGCTTCCTTTAAAAGAAATACCTTTCTTTTGTAAATAGCATTAACATGTTTTAATTGATGGTGTATGTTTTTTTTCTCTAATAATATTGACTTGAATAATTTTAATTTTAGTTTGATTTGTATATTTATTTACTTATAATATATTGTTTATGTTATATATGAACTTATGTATTTTTTACATTTAATACTTTTTCCTTCGTTCAGTTGAAGGAAATATATTTTGGCCTTGACTTTTCAAGATCAAATAAATTGTGTGTATACATATTCAATGCCAGCACGTTGTCATTTCGACATTCTGAAATTCTCTCCTGGCATGGCGTTATCACTTCTGAGGTTGGGGCGACTGATAGGCAGAGTTACGCTGCTCGATGATATATGATAGGTGATGATGATAATGAAGCGCCAGGAGAGGCCTTAATCCTAAACTTAATAAATATGTTAATGATGGCCAGATGATGTTGGGGGATAGTTTGGGCCTTAAAATTTTCTGACATTTTCTTACGGGTGAGAAAAAAACCCGAAAAAACATCACCCAGGAAACTTCTCCCGACCGGGGATCGAAACCGGGCCCGCTGCGTGAAAAGGCAGCACTCTACCTCGAGATCACAGCTGTGAACTAAATCGTTATTGTAATTATTGTCTTTTTTTCGGATTTTTATGTGAATCTAGTAACATTTACTTCTAAAATGTATCTTAAATAAACCATCAACAGTTGTTGCATATTCTCTGAAAATTTGAAAGATATATGTTCATTGCCTCATAAAAAATATGCTCACAATTGCTCCTCATTACACTGCATTATTGAAAATTGTATCCGACAAAAAATTAGTAAATTTATTACATATGATCGGGGAGGCTTAGGGAGCAGGATGACTTCAAATTGCGCTAAGCTTTTTCACGCTTGGACGATATGTGGCGTCAGTGCAATCAAACGACTTGCACACACTGCTATTACCATTGTATCACGTGATCACGTAAACCAGAACTATTAATAAGTGTTCACTGGATGTGAAAATACGCCCCCCTCCTATTCAACCCTATGTAGAATAGGTTGATAAGGTTAGACATGGCTATTCACTTGTCAGTTGGGTTGTTTCTTTGGGAGTGCACTTGATACGGATAGGAGGAAAAGCCGTCTTTTCACATCTTGTGAGAAAGTTTCAACAGACCTTATGTAAATAGTAGGAAGAGTGACATTGCAGGTTGAACATAATACAGCGGTGAGTTACATCGTAAATTTATTTCGTATTAATTATTTTCATAGTTACCAGATTATTGTATTGAAGCACTGGTTTATTTACATTTAATGTTTTTCATGCTCAGCTTCAAAGTCGATGCAATAAAAAGTAGAAATTTCATTCTGTTATAAGCTGAGTTGAACAATCCGCTGCAGGGGAGAGAACGAACGGAAACAAACCAGGTGGAAGAACTAGTAGAACTGCAGGGAAGAAATTGTATACATTAAACAAGAAACGTTGACCTTCGAGCTGCCTCCTCCAGTCTTACTGTTTTGAATAACGTATTAGGTTTTGAAAATATATAGTACTTCTCTCTAAACAAGCTCGCCCGACCTCTGACGTCACAGCAGCAACATTATTTCTAAAGCGGTTTGTTCAACTCAGAATATAACTGTAGTTACCTCATCCGGGTCCTTCATACCAGTTTATTAAGGTATTTATTCTTATTCACATAAATTCCAACATATATAACGTACAGATATTTTAAAAACGAATAACTGCCTGCGAGACGAATACTCCAAAGACCGAAAGTGAGATAATTGGCCGGATTATGTTAGTGTGTGAGAACAGATCAGCAGAGTTATGAATAACATCACTTCCCCGGGGGACTGGTCGTTACCAAAGTCGGCTGTTGTACCGAGGATCGCGGGTTACACCCAAGTGGATCGATGGATTTTAGAGCGTAAAATTGCGAGTATTATTTCATTCGGAAAGAAAGTAAAACCGTGAGTCCCCTGTCACACATTAACGGTATGTAAAAAAACCTTGATCCTTAACAGCCCCATATGAGCAAAATTTGTTAACTCTTTCACACGCACTGATCTGAAATGCGATGCTAATGACTTAAGCCATTAAAGAACGCCGATAAATAAAATTACGGAGGGTTGTTTCCGATCTCTGAGAACGATTTGCCAAGTAGATTGTGACGTTGGAGTGTGAGTCATCAGGACAGGAGCGTGCGAGATGACCAAACAAGTCAGTGTACTGCTTGTTACACTTGCACGCGTGTTGCTTTCATAATGCCTAAGCAGATAGACCCGTTTTGGGAAGGGTACATTACTGTCCTTTCTGACGCTAATTATAGTTATTCCGCGATTATTGAGGCTTGCGAAAAACATAATTTTGTAGTGTCAAAGTATGGAATTAGCTCAGCGCTTAATAAAAAGGTAAAGTGTCGCTTTGGATTAATTCCAAAAGGAAAAAACGGGATCTGCTACTACCCGCACCACAGATGTAATCAGAAAGGTCAAGGTCCTTATCTCTGGTGGTAACCCTGCTACACATAGGGTTATTGCGAACAGATTGGGAATATCCCCTCAAACTGTAAACACCATAATAAACAAAGATTTAAACACGGAGAAGCGCCACAATAGCAGGGTTCATAAATTGTTGCCACGTCACATTGCCGAACGCCGCACCAACAGCAGGAAATTCTATGAAAAGCACCTGGCTGGAGAAAAAATAAATTTTTGATCACACTTGATGAAGCATATGTTTATCTAGGAGACTGAAACAAACCCCGAGCAATTTACTGTAGAGAAAAGGGTGAAAAAAAATTCAAAAGTGGTATGCCGAATGCAAAGAAAGTTGCTCCAAGGGATTTATGGCCATCGCGGGATATTGCTACAATGGAAAACTGACCGTTCGTAGAATAGCTAAAAAGGTCAAAATCAACTCCCAGTTCTACTAGGAAAAAGTTCTCACCCCAATTTACCGGACCGAAATCCCAGCTCTCTATGGTACAAACAAAAACTAAGTCTGGGTGCACCAAGATAAGGCCTCCAGTCACACCTCGGGTTCAACCTTGACGTTCCTGGAGAGAATGGAGCAGGAAACTGGAATACATGCTATTCCATTCAGCAGCATCCCATTGAAGTCTCCTGTTGCATCAACGATGGACTTTTGTGCCTTTGGACTCTTCAAAAGGGCACTGGGAAACAGGCGTCCTCGAACAATGGACGGTCTCTGGAAAGCGTATAAAGAGGAGTGCGAACTTATAAACATGAATGTGCAGTGTAAGTGTCTTCTGCAGTGGAAACTCCAATGCCGAGCCATAGCTCGGGTGAAGGGCCATCAAATAGAGCATGATCGATGGTGGAGACACGGCTTTTCTTAAGGTAAAACTTAAAAATAATTTTTCAGAGATCAGAAACAACCCTCCGTATTACTACTTTGATAGTGACACTATGAATACACAACTGTAAGAAATAAAATTAGTGGTCAATGTTTCATGCGTAGTATATGCGTTATTCGTATATAGAACATGAAAATGCTTAGGGGTACATTGTCATGAAATCATGAAACTTGGTTTCCTGAGATATGCTCACGAGAAAATCTGGAATAAATTTGTTTTTTGTAATTAAATATGAACATTTCTTGTGTTTGATTAAAACTTATTTTGCGCAGCATGAGTAGGTCTAATTGTGAAAGAAAATAGGCTAAGTGGATATACATTCAGAGATTTCTCGGAATTCTCAAGATGTTTATTTAGTTTTGGTGAGTAACAGCATTTTAAAACAGGGGCGGACATTTTGTACAGTTCATGCAAGGAAATAGAACAAATTAGATCACAGTTGTGTAATTATAGTTGCTCGCACAATGACCATAATTATAAGCCGTCCCCGTGGATCTTGGAAATCATCATTCTAAAAATTAATTATTTCTTCTAAGCTTAGAGAGTATAATGGATGATGACAAAAATAGAATATATGAAATGGACAGACAAAACAACAAATGGAGTTATGCTGAAAACAATGGGCGAGAGAAGAATTATTCATTACCAACATAAGTTGCTCGTGTAGTAGGTTAGTTCTCGAACCATATCTTATTGACTCTACCAAAATGTTTCGTCTCTACATGAACGAATTATAAATGATACTTCTTGCGCAATATATGTGAGAATACTGTGAAAATTTGCTTTATTATTAATATCAGTAAAAGAAAAAGTTATAATTGGAAATGGCAAAGAAGGTGGAAGAAATCTGGTAGAGAAGTAACCGCCTATTGAAGGAAAACTTGAAGGAATGGTGGACGGAGGCCTAATCAAGAAATAGAAGAAAAAAATAATTTGTAAGACTATTTAACTTATGCCCCAAATGGGAGTCAATGACCAATCACATTTGAATGATTTTTTTATTTACAACCAATCACAGTCGTGTTTCGCCTAGAATTTGCCAACTAAAGTTTATCATAATAAAGAAAGAACCTCCTTTTTATCATTCTGAAGAGATCATAGCATTATTTTCCAGTGACTGACTCCACAAGAAATACGGATACCTGATTGTATATATATATATATATATATATATATATATATATATATATAGTGCATGAATGTCAACTCGTAGAGCATGCGGAAGTTAATATAAAATAAATTGTAACAATTGATTATACCACCAAAAAAAGAAACCATTGGTTGCACTTTCTTAAATGTATTTTTTCCCAGGTAATAACATTACAGAAAAATATAATTGTCATACGACATCAGAAATTAATTAATATACAGTTTGATGTTTAATTTTTTCTCCACTAGAGTGAATTCTTACAATATTGCATTCCTTTTGCAATAAATGATATGATCTGGTCGCAGTGGTGAACAAAATAAGCAAATGAAGTGTACCAATCTTTTCTCATTTGTTTTCAAACATCGCCGTTTACATTAAATATATACATATTTTAAAATAACTATATTTAAATAATGATTTGTGAGTAAACAGCTTAATTTTATTCGTTAAATAGTCCTAACAAATGCCACTCTTGATTTCCAAATTCTCTAGATAAATTCAGTCCTCACTTCGTGAGTCGTGAATTTATCGATAATTTGGAAATCACTCATGGCATTACTTATGATAATTGATAGCATGGACATAAATAAATCTACATAGACACGAAGAGAAAATCAGAACATAAATACGAGTGGTTAATGCTTAATTTTAAGTGAAGTAAATAACATTGGATTTTAAACTTCGAATGTATGAATGGATTTAGAGATCATAGGTTTTTTTTCACTTTTACATAAGTTACTTGTTGTAGCCTGATTATTGTTTATTACACGCTTTACATTAGCTTGACCTGTATCTATCTATGTAACTGAATCCTTCAACGCGTTTTTCACCCACTTAAAATAATCGGATCGACTTGAAATTTTGTATACTTGTAAAGGACCCGTGACAATACAATAATTTCATATTTATTTTCTAAACTCCTGGCCATAATAATCAGAAAATCAAAAAAAGTGTTTTTGTATCAATGTAACGGAATCTTTAAACGAGATTTTCACCCACATAGAAACATTGGATAGACTTGAAACTTTGTATACGTGTAAAGGACCCGTGACAATACAATACATTCATATTGGGACAGGATTACTCCGGGATGGTTTAATTGGTGTCCAGGAAAAGATACGGGGACTAAATTGTTGCTCGGGACTAGCTCAGGTCAGGGTTCGGTAAGAGCTGGATTCTTATCAAAGGTGACGCAAGGAAGATTAACGTGATACGTTAATAGGAAATCACTGGAGGCTGCCGTGGAGTTAACACAGTTGACTACTTTATTCACCTATATGTATACACTGGTCGGCCCTCCGACTATTTTCTAGAGCTCCAAAGCACAATGTAGGAGATGATCTAGCAATGTGCCCTGTTTGAAGTAAGGCTAACCACTAACTGATGTGTGCACTGTTTGAAGTAAGGCCAACAACGAACTGATCTATTAGGCTGAGGGCCAGCAACTAACTGATCTATTATTCTCTTCGCGACTAATTTATTTGGGTATTAGGTATTTGGTGATCCCGCCCACACGTGGTTTGGACCTCCTTACAAATTTACCCATTTTACAAGTTTTGGGGCTGGTTTACGCCCAATCTCCATTACTGAGGGATGTTCCAATCTTCCATACATTTTCTTATGTTGGTAGAATAATTATATTTATTTTCGTATAACGTCTTGCTAATGACACGTCTCCGATAAAGACGTCACCTGTCATGTCAATATCTTATTGTGTGAAATGTCACCTGTTAGCTTGGGGATTTGTGTCGAGTTTGACAGGTACCTACCTGGCCGAGTCTTTTGTTACAAAGGGACAGTTCAGATTCTTTTCCCCATTGTATTCGGCACGCTGCCACTGAAAAACCCCTGAATTATACATGCTTTTCCTGAGTAATAACTTTATGATATAGCTTAATTTATTAAGCTATATATCAAAATCGTCTATTGTTCTAGTTATCAATTTATTTCTATTTCTATTATACTAAAAATTGTTCCCTGATTAATTTGAATCTAAACTCGGCATAATTTGGATTGTTATTACTGGAGCGCGGAATTTTATGGAATTTCATGTTTTAAACTATTTGTCCGAGAGCGCTGAGACTAAGTATCTGTACATTTCATGATGTGTAGAATCAAATAAGACCAACAAAAAACTTCATATTTCATAATATTTTAGCAAAATGTTCATATTTTAGTGAAAATTTCATACTCCTTCATATTTTTCAACTTTCAAATTCCCGTATTTTTTTTTCAATAAAAGTTCTAGGAATTCATTAAAATATTTCTTGAAATAAATGTATTTATGTAATTTTTAACAGTGTAAAGTGGTAGACAAGTGAAAATTCTCAGTATCCCTTCTGAACAATATAGATAGATTTTATAAAAGCAAATGATTAGATGAAGAGTCACAGAGTGACGTGTTAGATGGAGGTTTTTTGTCCTAAACTTGATCATGAGCCTAGATGAATAAGTAGAATAACAATGTTGGAATATTCTATAGTCAGGTATAACAACTGTCAACTCGTTATTGCTATCTGAGAGCAGTCCTTACTTTGTGAACAGATTACAGCATTTAAATATAGGAGAGACTGCTGGTAAACTTGAAGCAGTAAAGTAAAGTAATCCCACTACAGGCCTCAAGAGGCCCTTGGGGTAGTAGGAGGATAAGGCTACCACTTTTTCTGGACAATCGGCACTTGTCAGCCCTGCGTGACGGCCACTTTTACTCTCCAGAACAAGCATCTGGTACTCATTTCCGTTTAAGTGCTTTGTGAAATTAGTAAAGTTCATGTAGGTAAGGGCATCAAACTATCGAATATGACATGATACAAGTATGCTGCCATAACATTGTGTGATGTTGAGCATAATTTTTCATCGTGTAAAACAGAAAAAACTTCTGTGTATTACAAACAGAATAGACAATTGGATTGTTCAAAACACAATTAGACCAAGATTATGGACACAATGTTAGACCCATTTCATTAAAAAAAAGTTTAAATTATTCTTAACTACATTTCACCAAGTTTGAAGTTCAGCATTAAATGTAACTTTAATTGCAAAGAGAGTTCTGAAACAATCCCTGGAATCAATTATGGACTAATAACTTTTAACATCTTCTTTCTCCAAATATGACATCTGGAATGGTTTACTTGTATTTTAAATCGTCCAATTTAATGTTATTGTTACACTTGCATCTCCAGGAAATTAATATTTTTATGCAAAGTAAAAATAGCAATAATTCAAACTATATCTGTTCTAAACTTTGTTAGTGCTATATTTCATGGAAACCTGTTTGTTTTGATTACAATGTTTTGTTTCTTGTATATGTTTGGATTTCATAATTAAATATCATTCAATATATAAATTAATTGTATTATATATAACCCCTCAGTTTTTATTTATGAAGGTAAAGTGATTCCACTACAGTCTTGGGGGGGCCTTTGGGGTAGTGGTATGTTGAAGCTTCCAACTTTCTAGACAATAGACACTAGATGTCTGCCGGGTTGTCAGATCTGCCTGATGGCCGCATTTGTGCCCAGAACATGCATCTAGTACTCACTTCCATCTGAGACCCCAGGTCCACAATGCCACCAGAAGGTCTGGTCCAGCTAAAAATCTTGACAATATCGAGACTCGAACCCATGACTTTCCTGTTTGCACCACGTTCCCTTATACAACTGCACTATGGCGTGATCCATTAAAATTGTTTCAGATCATGAATATGATATTTTATATTGGGTCAGAATTAATGAAAAAGCTAATTAAAATTGAAATACAGTGAATATATTGATTTCTTGAGCTATAAATAAGTTCGGTTTGTCTCATTTATGTGCTGGTATGTACACTTATAAGTTATAGTGGGCCTATGTCTATAAATATATGTAAAACGTATAGAAAATAGTAGCTTCATAATATTTTTGCGTCATAATTTACATATTTTTCATAATTTGTCTTCACGATTTCATATTTTCGTATCATTTTCTTCATATAATTCCTATTACCCTTTTTATATTTAGGCCTAATATTACGTTTGAAAAATACCTTTTTATTATTAGATACTAGGAAACAATGCCTAGACCTAATATCGGTACAATATTTATTTTTTAAAATCCTGGCCAGAATCATCAGAAAATAAAAAAAGTGTCTTTATATATATGTAACGGAATTTTTGAACACGATTTTCACCCACTTAGAAACATTGGATTGACTTGTAACTTTGTGTACTTGTAGAAGACCCGTGACAATACAATAATTTCATATTTTGTTTCTAAAATCCTGGCCAGAATCATCAGAAAAAAAAATGAAAACTGGTATAATACGTTGCGGACTTGTCTACTTTTTAGTCAATCGTTGTAACAGCTCAGATGGTAGAGCGGTCAACTCTAATGGTTATATAGTTTCAGTAATCCAGGTCCCTGGTTCAAATCCGGCTGGGAGGTTTTTTTTAGAAGAGTATTACTTTTAGCTCATACTACAATAGTAGCCTATCGAATTTAAATATATTTACATTTTTATCTTATTCTGTAAAATATTAAAACTAAAAAGTAAAAAATAAATAATAGTTTTAAAAAACTAAAAAAAAAACACGCTTTATTAGAAAACCGAACTAAAAAATTGAAAAATAATTTTAATTTCCAACACGCTTGGGATAAATAATTTTACCATCAAAAGCGTGGGGTGCTTTTTATGATTTTTACATTTTCTTCTTACAGACTTTTCTTTTACCAATATCTGTTTATTATCAAACATATTAATTGGTAAACAGTACCCCACGCTTTTGATGGTAAAATTATTTATCCCAAGCGTGTTGGAAATTAAAATTATTTTTCAGTTTTTTAGTTCGGTTTTCTAATAAAGCGTGTTTTTTTTAGTTTTTTAAAACTATTATTTATAACTGGATAACATTCTAATCATGTATTTATGCAAAACAGTGATAATTATTTAGGTACATGTTTTATCCATTTTATTGTCCGTTACTTTCTACCCAAGAGCATTTTATTGTATTCCATACCAGAGGAAAATGACAATAGGAAAAATAATTTTAGTTTCACAATTTTCAAAATAATGAACATATTTTTAACAAGTATAAACTAGATAAGTTTTATTTCTGTGACGAAGCTGGTATGTCACATATAAACTTCAGAAGGCTTATAATGCAGTCGTTACTGGAATAACATAACAATAGCAAGTGGTACAACACTGAACGCCCACCTCATGACAATAGTTGAGTGCTGTTTTGTGAATACGCGTTGTTATATGAGCCAACAAAGCCGACCACATTATACGCAATTTCAGAAAACCATTCTCATGTTATTCCAATGACAATACGCCTATCGCATAATATGATTTACAAAAGTCGCTAAATAGTTTATTACACTGTACACGCATTTAATTTAATGATAAACATAATATACAATATGTGTAGGCTATAAACGTACAGTGCTTACGTGTAAAATTTAGGAATGCATTATTACACATTAATATATTTAAATACTTTTTTTTCACGTAGCATATTTATTTTTTTCAAAATTTGAAAGCAAAAATTTGAAATCTACTTCTTTCTCTGACGGTTTCCGCGGAATATATGAATAGCAAAATTTAATTGATACCATAGACTTACAACAAATGACTCGTGAACCGGGAAAACAATAAAATAAATAAATAAATAATTTTAAAACAGGCTTTAAATGTATAAAACTTCATGTGCCCAATATTAAGTTTTGATTCACTTTCTCCAGAGATACTTCCAGCCATCACCCTGCAGCCCCTGTCCTTAACCAATTCATAATTCCTCTATCCATGTATTCGTAGCTCTTCCTATAAGAATATCAGAAATAATAATAATAATAATAATAGTAGTAGTAATAACAATAACAATAATAACTAACAATAATAATAGCAATAACAATAATAAATAATAAATAATATTATAATAATAAAGTTTTATTTAAACTGGCAGAATTAATAAAGTTGGTTCTTATCTTCCACTCAACCAGTGAAGTGGCATATTTAAAAAATACTTTAATACATTGTAGTAAACTCTCGAACCAATATTAAATATTACGAACATAAAAATGCACTTAAAAATTATAGTTTTAGATTCTAAAATAGTTATAACCTTGGTTTCCTAGATGTCAATATGAGGCGGAACGCTGACTACGGACCACTCAAATGACATCTACGCGAAAACAAGTGTAACTAAATTAGTGTGGTTCAAATTCTTTCCTGTTGGGGGAGAGCGCCTAAATTTCTGTTAAGGGAAACATGGGCTTACATGAAGAAGAAATAGTTACAATTATATGCATGTATCAATAATTTATAATTTGTCAAGTAACTTCTATTACAATAAAAAGTCAGAAATTATGTAAATTATTGCTTTAAAGAGGCTGTTCACCGGCAGTTCCTGGTTTCCAGTGAAAGAGAATTCCAATAACGAGAAAGTGAGACATACATAGAAAAAGAAAAATAATACGTTCTGTGATTACACTATGTTTAATATTTTACTGACCACAGATCTAGTGTAAATGTTATGGTTAGGGGAAGAAAATTGAATGCGAGCTGATAGATATATGAAGTAGGAGGTGCGAATAATTGGAACAGAAGAGTAAGAGAATACAAAGTGTTTCTGTCACTCAGCCGTAGCCAAGACAATGATTCAATAGATGATGAGATATGGCCATACTTACTTACTCACTGGCACTATCGAACCCGTAGGTTCATGGCCGCGCGGACGTAAGCTCTCCATACATCCCTATCCTGAGCTAATACTTTCCAATCATTCCCTGTATAATCTACTTCCCTCAAATCATAGTTAATGTTATTCCCCCACCTCATTCTTGGTCTACCAACTGGGCGTGTTCCCTCTGGCTTTCCTACAAGAAGCTTCCATGCAAGTCTTTCATTCCCCATACGTGCAACATGTCCTGCCCATCGCAGTCTACGAGACTTAACTGTTCTTATTATATCTGGCTTCCTATAAAGACCATGTAATTCATTGTTTTGTAGTCTTCACCATTCACCTGTCTGTTCATCTCTCTTTGGTCCAAAAATTTTCGTAAGTACTTTATTCTCAAATATTTGTAATCTCCTTTCCTCCCTTAACGTAAGAGTCCATGTTTTGCACCCATATAATATAACTGGTAGAATAATAGTTTTATATATGGCCATACCTTGGGATATTAAAAATATATTTGAGACAAGCATTATGCACACAATGTAGCTTGTTTGACAATTGAAACAAATTTAGCTGTTTGGAAAATTGTGTTGACTATTTAACTCATGCCCCAAATGGAAGTCAATGACCAATCACATTTCAATGATTTTTTATTTACAACCAATCACAGTCGTGTTTCGCCTAAAATTTACCAACTAAAGTTTATCATAATAAAGAAAGCACCTCCTGTTTAACATTCTGAATAGGTCATAGCATTATTTTGCAGTGATTGACTCTCTCAGAAATACGGCTACCAGATTGTATATATAGTGCATGAATGTCAACACGTAGCGCATGCGAGAGATAATATAAAAACATTTGTAACAATTGATTATACCACAAAAAAAAAAGAAACCACTGTTTGCACTTTCTTAAACGAATTATTTTCCAGGAAATGACGCAGACAAATATAATTGACGTATTTACATCATAGAACACCAGAAATTAATTAATACCTATAACGTTGGTTATAAATTTCTCCACTAGGGTGCATTCTTAAAACATTGCGATCTTTTGGCAATAAATAATAATATGATCTGGTTGCAGTTATCGAACAAAAGAAGCAAATGAAGCGTACCAATCGTTGCTCATTTGTTTTCAAACATCGCCGTTTACATTAAATATATAAATATTTAAAAATAACTATATCTAAATAATGATTTGTGAGTAAACAGCTTAATTTTATTCGTTAAATAGTCCTAACAAATGCCACTCTTGATTTTTAAATTCTCTAGATAAATTCACTCCTCACTTCGTGAGTCGTGAATTTTTCGATACTTCGGAAATCACTCGTGGCATTACTTATGATAAACAGGCGAATAAATCTTTGCCTAATTCCTTAAAATAATTCACCAAATAAAGTATAAATTGATCCCTCATACAATAATTCAATGATGACGGGATATTGTACGTGAAGGAACATATCAAGGTTTACATATGTTATGAATACATAGTCTTTTATATAGATTTTTAATTGTTTTACAGATTATTTTAATTATTCAAGCAAAGTCTTTCGAAATAGAGTTTAGACATTCAAAGTCTGTTGAAATAGAGTTTAGACATGATATAGTTCAGAGCAAAGTTTTGCATAGCTAACTGTAAACATCCCTACATTTAGTTTATTGGAATGTTAGTGAGTACAGTTAGGGTAACATAGAGGTCAAATTGAGTATATAACACTTGAGAAGTGAGGGTCTCGTGTCTGTCTGGTTTTGTGTAAACTGCTGAAGGGTAAGTAACCGACCATTTTTCTTAATATGTATTCTGGACGTCAGAAATCTAATCAAGTACAATTAATTATTTTGATATTAAATTTTCAAAAGGGGTTATAACATTTTTAAACATGTATATTAGGTTAGATTTATAAATTCCACAACTCCCTCTTCTCAACCCCCCAAGGAAGTACTGTAGTTATTAATATTGGCTTAGATTAGTTATTTAGGGCTAGAATACTTAGGGATTCTAATTATTTATACTTTAGTAATAAAATAGTTTAAAATAAGACTCCATTTGTTTATTTCAAAACATATATACTGTACATCCTCATACAAACGCTCGGCTGGATAAGCACGCTACCAGATTTTCCAAGTCCCGAAGGTCCTTTAAGCCTAAGAAATTCAGCTGGGTTTATAATAACATACCACAGAATTATTTTTCTAGGTTATTTAGGTACCCAGTTCCTTGATCTTTGTAAACCATACCTAAAAAATAAGTTTTGTTCTGTACCCGTAAATGTAGAAAAGGAAATTCTGGGTGTTCTTTTTCTTAATTTGATTTGCAGATTATTTTGTATTGTAAATTTAAGCGGACGTAAATTGCTACAAAAACCATACTGTTCTTCCAGTGAAAGAAAGTCCTCACCCGGAGATGACTGTCTAGTGTGTTCATTTTACATGCAGATGGATTCCTCGAATACATTGGCTAGTCATGACGTGGCGATTGTTGTATCATTGTACTGCACACAACAAATTAGATTAGTTAGTACGGATTCCTGCTATCGAGCAAAATTTATTGTGTTCATTTAACTATTACACTTATATGACGCCACGCTAATTTTAAATGTTATTTAAGTTTTATACGTAATATTAGTTTTTAATTATGCTTACAGAGCATTGTCAAACTATGTTTTCGAAGTGTACAATACAACTTAGACTCGCGTGGCGTTCGACTCAGCCGCATTCCTTCTCGGGACTTTCTTTCTCTAGTGGTAGCTACAATAGTTTTAATATTCTACTAATTGTACAGAGAGTGTAATTATAATCACGATCTGATATTTCTTACCGCTTCTAGGAAGTCAGAAAGTCACAAATTAAGAGTCTAATGATTCCACTCTATTTGCACTAACTTGTAAAAATTTAAAAAAAGCCAAGGAAAAGCAAATATGGAAGAGGATTGTAAACGAAGACAAAGATCAAGGTCACCATAAGAGCTTTACAGTCGAGAAAAGAAGTAGATAACAAAATGAACATTTTTAGGTTATAAAATTGAGTGTAGTAAAAATAAATAATAGTTTTAAAAAACTAAAACAACACACTTTATTAGAAAATCGAACTAAAATAAATAATATTTTTAAAAAACTAAAAGAACACGCTTTATTAGAAAACTAAAAAATGAAAAATAATTTTAATTTCCAGTACGCTTGGGATAAAATAAAGTGGTCAACAAAAAAATCATCTCCAACACATATAGAATAAAATTAGAGTTATCAACAAAAAGAAAATAATTTTACCATCAAAAGCGTGGGGTGCTCTATATCAATTAATATATTTGATAATAAACAGATATTGGTAAAAGTAAGCTCTCTAAGAAGAAAATGTAAAATCATAAAAATCACCCCACACTTTTGATGGTAAAATAATTTTATTTTTGTTGATAACACTAATTTTATTCTATATGTGTTGGAGATGATTTTTCTGTTGACCACTTTATTTTATCCCAAGCGTAATGGAAATTAAAATTATTTTTCATTTTTTAGTTTTCTAATAAAGCGTGTTCTTTTAGTTTTTTGAACCTATTATTTATTTTTTAGTTTTTGGTTTTAATATTTTACAGAATAAGATAAAAATGTAAATATCTTTAAATTCGATACTATTGTAGTATGAGCTAAAAGTAATACTCTTCTATAAAGAAAACCCTCCCAGCCGGATTTGAACCAGCGACGTATGGATTACTGAAATTATATACCACTAAGAGTTCACTTCTCTACCGACTGAGCTCTTACAACGATTGACTAAAAACTCGACAAGTCCGCAACCTATTATACCAGTTTTCATTTTTTTGATTTTCGGATGATTCTGGCCAGGATTTTAGAAACAAAATATGAAATTATTGTATTGTCACGGGTTCTCTACGGGTATACAAAGTTTCAAGTCGATCCAATGTTTCTAAGTGGGTGAAAATCGCGTTGAAAGATTCCGTTACATTGATACAAAAACACGTTTTTTGATTTTCTGATGATTATGACCAGGATTTTAGAAAATAAATATGAAATTATTGTATTGTCACGGGTCCTCTACAAGTATAAAGTCGGTCCGATGATTTTAAATGGGTGAAAATCGCGATGAAATATTCCGTTACATAGATAGATAGATACAGGTCAAGCTAATATAAAGCGTGTAAAATAGATTAAAGTTATTAAAGTAATCATGATATTATTTGAAAATAATATTTGTTTATTTCTGTAAGGAAACTGAATTTTTATGGTTATAATGCTTTCAACATTCTGTATGTATAAAAAAAATACGAAACAAAGAGATGGTAACAGAGGAGAGTGGAAAAGGTTAATGGGAAATCGATAAGACCGAAATAACGCGATACATGTTCCCTAAAACCAAATGAACACTCCGTGATTTGGTGAAGCGTTTATTTTTCACTAATAACAAAGCATTGAATTGTGATATCTAAAGCAACTTTGTTGTCGCAATAATAAACACACTGACACGACCAAATATCAAGTTAGAGACAGATTTCCTTTATATACCGGTTGTTGAAACAAAGGTTTTTTAATATGTATGTAAACAAATAAAGAATGTCACAATGACAATTCTTCAATTAAATCGATTTCTGTAAAAATCAGAGAAGGAATGAACAGCACACAGCACATTTTTCTATAAACTGCTTAACTCTCAGACAAACGTTTCCACTTAGGTTCTATTGATAATCCAGGAAGTTAAACTAGTAAGGTTTGAACTACATAGTCTATTTAGAGAAAATATGTAAGTTATCTATATCAGCGCAGAAATCGTAATTGCCTTAGTAAAAGTTCAACAATTTTATTATCACGCTTACCATATCACCTATCAAGTTTCCGGATCATGCAATGATGATTTATTCACTTACCTATATTTAAACAAAATTCTACTTTATAAACGAAGTCTTACTTTAACTAGTTCTACATCAACTGATACGCTACATAAACGTTTGCCACCGGAGAACTCAAGATGGTACATAGACATAAAAAGAAAGACTGCAAAACATCTTGTGACCCATATGCAGGAAGTACTTGACACTGCTGAAAAAGTATCTTAATTTTGCAATATGTCGGCCACTTTGGATAGTGGTTATGTTCATTGTCTCTGATTCCTAAGATCGCGGATTCAAACCCAATCGGAGTCGATGTTCTTTTTAGGATGGAAAAATCCAAGGAACAAGTTCTCCGGGAGGTATTTAAGGCATGGGTCCCGAGTCTGAACGTATGCAGGCTCATGAAAGATCCTTAAGCCTGAATAAAGAAACTTCTAAGCAAAATTTACCGGTCTTTTTCATCCTAGTAATACTTCAGTTGCCTACTAGATGTCTCATTGACTCGGTATATTGACTACATACTATTTATGACATATTTGGGAAATAAGTGTAACTATTTAAACTTCGTCTAGTAACTCCTAAACATGGAGAAGCTAATGCTCAACATTGGGCTGTTACATCATTGTTGAATTTTCCAATATGGTTTCAGCCTTGGGTACACGGGCATTGTGCGATATTAGGAAATTAACATGCGGATGTATTAGCCAAGTCTGCAGCAGATTCCAGTTTACAGTATGCGATTAATCTCTGCCATATTTCTTTCCTAAAGTCACAAATAAAGGAACATATAATAGGAAGATGGAACAATGTGTGGCTCAATAGTACCACAGGTTCATTAACACGATAACTGTTATTTCCAAGTATTTATGACAGAATAAAATACAAACGCATTGTTCCAAATTTCATATTAACACAATTCCTCACTGGGCACGGAAAATTTGACTAATACCTACAGAGATTCAACATCATAGAAAATGCAAGTTGTAATTGAGGAATTAGCAATCAAATAGTACAACATATTATATTTGATGTCCATTGTTCTGGAATGAAAGGTTTTAAATTACATGTCTTCTAAATAACATCGCCTGTTTAAGTAAACCACCCGTTACAGAAGTGATTATGACAGAAAAGAACTACAGACTTTTAATGTTTTTGTAAATAATATTCACAAAAAAAACTTTAATCTTAGATAAGAAAATTATATAACGACACAAATTTTGACAAAATATAACCCTAATGTACCTTAGGTGAAATAGGGTTTATACGTTTTGGATATTAAAAAGAAATGTATGGTTTCAGCACGTTTTCTTTCAGTTATCGATATTGTCCAGCTTTAAATCAAAATAAAAGTAAAATGGTTCCATTACAGGTCTTAAGGAGCCCTTAGGAAGTAGAAGGTTAAGGCTGATACGTTTCTAGACAATCACTATGAGATATCAGTCGGATTGTCAGCTCTGCATAACAGCTGCTTTTACCCCCAGAACAAGCAAGCGTCTGGTACATATATCCGTTAGAAGCTAAGTAGTTACCAGAATAATTAGGACGCCAGACGGGTTAGATAGTTTAAATCCCTGACTCCATCCGGACTCTAACCACCAACCTTCTGGCTTGTAGCTTATTGCCTTAACCAACTATGTTGCATCACAAGTCCAAATAATAATTTTATTAAAATGACGAAAAT
The DNA here is from genome assembly GCA_030220185.1 of Diploptera punctata. Taxonomy (NCBI): domain Eukaryota; kingdom Metazoa; phylum Arthropoda; class Insecta; order Blattodea; family Blaberidae; genus Diploptera; species Diploptera punctata. The sequence goes on from JASPKZ010008443.1 coordinate 20,118, forward strand.
CGTACAACAAATAAATAATTAAAATTAATCCTATCACGGATAGGGACCGGAAACAGTTAACTATAAAATTACCTAAGTTTGCTCGGTAAATTGTATAAAGCGCAGAATTCAGAATAAGCTTTGAATTGAATTAAACCAGTATTTTGATACTACAGTCTGGTAATTATAAAATAATATGTACCAAATAATAAATTAAGTAACTCACTATTATGATATAATTGTAAGAGTACAGTTCCTAATACTTATGTGATCTGTTTATACAGAATGTGATTGGAGGTACGTCAGAACAATGACAAACCTTGCCTCAGTCTTAAGCCAACCCGTTCCCTAAACCTGATTATGATAAATAAGTAATTCAGGTTTTAATACGAAATTAATAAAATTATAGCTCGAAGTTAATATATGTTTAAATGGAAACAAGACTTATAATATGACTTCAAGAACAAAGTCAGGGGATTCTATGACACCATACCATTTACATCTTGTTTTGTCTTTTAAACCCATGTTTCCCTTAACAGAGGTTTAGGCGCTCTCCCCCTACAGGGAAGAATTTGAATCATACTAATTTAGTTACACTTGTTTTCGTATATATGTCATTTGAGTGGTCCATGGACAGCGTTCCGCCTCATACTGACATCTAGGAAACCAAGGTAGTACTAGGATGGGAAAATTCGGTACATTTTGCTTAGAGGCCTTTTCATTCAGGCTTCAGGATCTTTTACGAGCCTGAAAATCTTCAGACTCGGGACACGGCTTAAAGTCCCTCCCGGAGAACTTGCTCCTTGGATTTTTCCATCCTAAAAAAATCATCGACCCCGGCCGGGTTTGAACCCGCGACCCTCGAGACCAGAGGCAAGGAGCATAACCACTAGTCCACCGCGGGATACATAAAATCAAATAAATAAACAAACGGAAAACGCAATTTATTCTTGCTGTATATGTGAATAATACCTGAGAGAAATATGTTATGTAAAATTTAAAATATAAAATACCTAACATCCCAGTCGCCTCCAACTTACTTTGTAATGTTCTAAAATATCAAGAAGTGTTTTGGAAGTGTTCCATCTTTTCCTTGTTTATAGGTAGGGCCTACTCTAGATATTTTACAACATTGCAAAGTTGAGGACAACTGGGATCTCAGGTACTTACTTTAATTTTTACATAGTGACCTCAACGGTGTTTCGTAATGAATTTTAAAAGTATTGAAGAAATATATTATGTTGACTTTTTCCCCCCAAATAAAGTGAGAAGTTGAGCTCTAAGTAACTTAAAATCAGCATATTTGCAATGTAAAATATGTATAGTTATTGCTCAGACAGTGTAGGCAACTTATCACTAAAACCAGCTAACAAACAAGTAACGATAAACTAATCTGGTGTTCTAACTCGTCCATTTACTCGCCTTGACTTGCCCAAGCTAAGATTACTTTGTCCATCTATCACTAACCTGCCCATTTCCTCACCCTAACTTATCGACTAAAGTAGGTGGACTATTGGGATAGAATTCCCCTATATGTGAGTAAATATGTTGGCAATTTGGGTATAGTGGGAACATTGGTCAACACGACGTTAAACGTCATTTATTCTCCGATGGAATATTTAGAATATGTAGAATACTTACGTACCCGGCAGACGTTGTCCTGCCCGAACGTTCAATTCTCATGTCATGGGCGGACGATAAAAATATGTTACTTTTTTACCATAAAATTCAGAAATTAGGACATAATTAGATATTATTAAATACGTTCGCAAGAAAACCTCTTACAGCCTTCTGTTGTGGCTCAAGAAGTGTGAATGATGACGTCACATAGTCATGAATATTAGAATTGTACCCTCGTTTGTAGATAAGTTAAGAACTGTCATATAACAATTATATTAGAGTGAAAAAAAAACATAAATTGATGAGAGTGAGTCAAAAGAGTTTTTTTTTTTCCTGCAGCTAGATTGAATTTTTGACCCATACTGGCCGACATTCCATGAGAAAAACTTCTTCCCCGTAGAGACTCGAACCAGCTTAAATCCCGCAGTTCTGCGCCAAGACTTCTTGCTTTAACCACTCGGCTACGGCGCGAGACTCTTAGTATAAATTAAAGACAAAAATGGTTATTGTGAATTATCCGTAAGAGATAAGGGACTCTTGGTATCAATGAAAGACAAAAATGTTTTTTTGTGAGTTATCCGTAAGAGATAAACATATGCTGTCGCCGACTTTTTTGTAGAGCTTTCTGAGATATTAATTCTGTGTACATTAATTTTGTGTATTTCTTATGGTTTAGGCAGCGTAAGCCATTTAAGCGTCCAAAGAGCTACTTTTTTTACGTTTTCCACTACAAAGGGCGTAGGAGTTGAGTATCACAACTCTCTTATAGCCTATGTTTATCCCGGGAATCTCCTGAACATTTTACAAAAAATAGTTGAATGCAGGCTTTCACGGCCGGTAATCGTAATGTTGAGTGATTCCGGGTTATGTGGCCGTGGTCCATAGTTGGTGTTGATACCAGACGTTTCGCCCTCAACTGCGGAGGACATCTTCAGTGGCGAGTGCTTCTATGCGTGTTTCCTGGTCGGAAGATCTACTTAGAATGAGCGCTGTGGACGTAGAGGACGTTGTATTAGTGGGGGGTGCAGGGTGAGTGGGCGTGGCTCTTGCTGATTGGCTAATAGTCGTCTCCTTGTTGTCACTGGTGTTAATGCATTTATTTTCTAGTGTATGAAACCAGGCCTTAGACAGTTTGATACCTTCTTCTTTTCTGTTAATATTTTCCTTATGCTTGTGTATTTCTATAGCCTCTCGGTATAATCTAGGGAAATAGTAGGAAGTTGTGGCTAAAACTTGTGTATCGTCGAATAGAATCTGGTGTCCATTCGTAATGGCATGTTCTGCTACAGCTGATGTATCCATTTCTCCTTGTCTGCAGAAGAAGGTATCAAACTGTCTAAGGCCTGGTTTCATACACTAAATCTTTTCTTTACTTTACCTTAGTTCCACCGTGCATAATACGTTGCCTGTATGAATGAGGAGCGATAGAATAGTTACAATCTAGTATTCTAGTCATTATGGTCTCGGGGTAGCATTCAGCCTTCTCATGGAACGGGCCCGAGTTTGAGTCTCGTTCAGGGCGAGTTTCCTATTCTAACCAACTCTTTACCACATGCAGGACCTACTACCGAAATATCAGAAGTCGTTTCTTTATTTGCAGCATTTCTATCGTTTATATACGTAATTATAAGATCGGTTTTACATCAGCTATGTTTTAGCCTCGAGATGAATTTGGAGTTCAGGCATATAAGACAGACCTATGTGACTGCTATATATTTAGTGAGATTAAGTTTACATAAATAAATAATTATTTAACTATTCTATAGCCTATTGGAAACAATCAATATTTATCAAAATATAGACTTACTGGAAACAATCAGTATTTATCAAAGTATGGACGTATTGGAAGCAATCAATATTATCAAAGTATGGACTTATTGGAAACAATCAATTTTATCAAAGTATGGACTTATTGGAAACAATCAATATTTATCAAAGTATGGACTTATTGGAAACAATCAATTTTATCAAAGTATGGACTTACTGGAAACAATCAATATTTATCAAAGTATGGACTTATTGGAAACAATCAATTTTATCAAAGTATGGACTTATTGGAAACAATCAATATTTATCAAAGTATGGACTTATTGGTTTTCGTTTAATATAATAAATAATCGTGAACAGTTGAAATGAATGCTTTCATATATCAGGTGATTCTCATCCTACTTTCAAATCCAAACAATAATTTTATAAATCTTAGCTTGAATTGACAAGATACATTATGTCAAAATTATTTTGGATGTAAAACCACTTGGACAAATTAACAGCTTTTAACTCCCTAGGATATAATTTCCCCTCTTTTAAGAAAGAGTACCTTTTTTTACTTGTAATAAACTTAATAAATTTAACTTTATATATGGAATAATTAAGAGATCATTAAAATGCACTAGAAGTGAAACTAAATTTAATTTATGCACAATAATGGCACTCCATATATTTCTGTATGGTTATGAGTTCGGACTCTAACCAAAAGAGGCGAGCATACAGTAGAAGTAGCATAAATGAAGATTAAAGAAATGTAGCCAGTTGCACGTTCTTGGATGAAAGGAAAAGTGAAGATATCGGAAGTGAATTAAATATTTTTAAACTGATGAAGTAGAGCAGTATAGGAAAAACTGGAGGGAGCATGTTTAGAGAACGAAAGCTCACCGAAAATAAAAAATCATGTTAGGCCAGAAGATTGAAGAAATATTGGAAGGCCAGAGAAGGGATAGATCCAACTTTATAATCGAAATCTCTGAGACCGTAACTAGCCTTAAAGACTTAAGCCATGAAATTGTGATAGATTTATATGCGTGGAAATTCTTTCAATATCAGTTTGATTTACAACAAACTAATCTCATATGTGTGTGTATGTGTATATATATATATATATATATATATGTCTAGTTAAACCCAGAAAGTTGGATAAATGTGGATAAATTTGTGGACGAAACGCGGAAAACAACACTAATTCATGTAATAAATACATACGAAAAGTGTAATATCATTAATGCTTTATAATTTTACGTACCTTAATTGATATATTATGTAGTCTAATTGTATTGTTATTTATTGTGTTCTATTTTTTCTATCTGCTTTATATTTTTACTAGACGTTATTTTATTGATAAGGACTGTCAACAGCGCGAACGGCTTGCTATCCGTACGACCTATGTTTCTAAAATTGTATATATATATTGCAAGGGAACTGTCAGTCATTGCATGCTAAAATCTACCTTGAAATGTTTCCCAGAGATGTACCAAGGCCGTGTCCACATAAGTCAGCTTTTTAAATTCAAGGCACAGAAATCGAAACCAGAATCCAGCAATTGCAATCCACTGTACGAAGCAGATGTACTCCCTGCATGAATAAGAGCGGAGTGGAGTGCGGCGAGACGCAGCGCGGACGGCAAGTAGTGAGGGTTATCCAGTCTACCAATACAGAGGTTATATTACTTCCCTATAGCTTAATTAGAGATAATTTAGCGCCTGATTTTAGTGTCTTGCAGTTAAAAACTGCTGATTTTTTTGGACACGGCATTTGTATATCACAACGCTTCTCTGGAAGAAATTTCCAGGTAGGTTTCGGCATGTATCGGTTGACGTTCTCTTTTAGTTTAATCTTACTCTTTCCAGATACTTTTTGTCATGCCTCGCGCCTCTCTGACCTTACAGCGACACGACCTAACAGGAAAGGATTTTTTAACTCTGGATCCCGTCTTACTTGTTTAACCACACAAGGGCATGAAAGGACTATCCGAATGGGTGTTGATCTCAATATCAGGCCGCCTCAGATAAAAAAAGAGCATTTTTGAGATAAGACACACAATTTTCGATTCTTAAATTTTATAAATTTTCTTATTCCACAAAAAATATGGAACATTTTTTTCCCCCAGGAGAGTGACGATGTTGCCTTTAGAACAGCGGTGTACTGAAAAAGTATGCAATCAATAACTGAAAAGCTGCAATACAATATGCAGAGAGAGAGAGAGTTAAATGTGTTTCGCACATCTTAATGCAGAGTACATAAACATGTTTATATAGTTATTGTCATAAGAATTATATCATCATCGTCATCATTAACATGTTTAGACTCTTCTGAACTTGTTCCTAGGTCTCTAGATCTCCTTGACAGACCCACAGTTGTTTTGTTCTTCTACTAGAGCCTTTATATTGGTACAATATTTTTTTTTTGTAGTTGGTTTTGGCCAATCCGCTGCAAATGATCCTGCCACTTACTCTGATAAGCCTCTACATTATATATGACTCTTAATGCTGCCCTTATATCTAATTTGAGCTACTTTTAGTCTGGATTTGTACTTCGAATACGAAATTAAATTATTTAATGTAATATTATTTACTCTTAATTTTTGTCTATAGCGTTCTGCCCTAGGGCAGGTCCTTCATTGTAATCATAGCATTTTCATGCTATGCTTTGCAGATTTACTAGGGAATTATAGGTGTGGTAGCTTCCGTTGCTTTCCATTTGATGATGATGATGACGGCCAAATGATGTTCGGGGACCGATTGGGCCTCAAAGCTTCTGACATTTTTCTTACGCATGAAGAAAAATCTCAAATAAAACTTCACGCAGGAAGCTTTTCGCGATCGGGACAAGGCAGCACGCTACCTCGAGACCACAGCGGTGGACCACTTTTAATCAATTAATTAACTAAATTATCATTTTAAAAAGTATTATTTATTAATAAATAATTCAATATTAGTAACTATTTATTTTAAAATATTTACTAATGTTATATGAATAAAAGTATGTTACATTTTAAAAGTAAATAAAAACGTCACAAGGAGGAAATGAAAGAAGACAGAGGACATAAAATAATTATGTTGCATGGAGATAAGTTTCTATAACTGCAGATTATATTAATTTTAATCATTATGTCTCCTAATACCATTTTTATTCAATTTTTTACCTCTCTTATTGTTGCTATCGTCAGAAGAAAATAATGCTCATACCCATGAATTGGATTATTATTTTGGAGACCGGTGCGCTAAAACCTAGCTCCCGCTCACACATAAAATGGCGAACATAGCGAAGTTAGGACTAAGAAAATGGGAAACACTTAAAAAACATTGTATAATGATTAATAATTTCAGTTCACTGCTTTGGTTTCGAGGTAGTGTGCTGCCTAGTCACCCAGCGGGCCCGAATTCGATCGTCGGTCGGGATAAGTTTCTTGGCTGAGATTTTTTCTCTGTTTTTCCTCACCTGTAGGACAAATTTCAGGAAACATTATGGCCAAAACGGTTCCCGAACACTATCTGGGCATCACTATCATATTTCTATCATTAGATTAAGTTTTGATTAAGGCCTCTCCTTGCGCATCATTACCATCATCGCCTCTCATATCATCTAGGCAGCGTAACCTCACCTTCCAGGTGCCCCAACCTCAGAAGGGGTTATAAGTATGTCATGCCACAAGTGAATACCAGAAATGTCGTAATGATTAGCTGGTGGCATTAATTAAGAAAAGATCAAGAAGTTCTTGAACTTTATTCAAATTTGAATGATTATACTTCCGGGATTCGAAATCAGGACCCCTATGATGCTAGTAAGTCATCCCTTGTGTTATAGATTTTGATTTAATTTTCTGAAAACTTTTATTTTAGTAATCTCATGGATGACAAAAGTTCTTAGGAAAATTTTTGGACCAAACAGAGATGAACAGACAGGTGAATGGAGACTACATAACAATGAACTACATGGTCTTTATAGGAAGCCAGATATAATAAGAACAGTTAAGTCCCGTAGACTGCGATGGGCAGGACATGTTGCGCGTATGGGGAATGAAAGACGTGCATGGAAACTTCTTGTAGGAAAGCCAGAAGGAAAACGCCCAGTTTGGTAGACCAAGAATGAGGTGGGAGAACAACATTAACTATGATTTGAGGGAAGTAGATTATACAGGGAATGATTGGAAAGCATTGGCTCAGGATAGGGATGTATGGAGAGCTTATGTCCGTGCGGCCATGAACCTACGGGTTCGATAGTGCCAGTGAGTAAGTAAGTAATCTCATGGATGACAGACCTAGAGAAAAACAGAGAGAGTACATCTGTCAAGTTTATGATGTTGAAAATGTTATCATTAATATAAAATAAACTAATTCACTTATAATAAAAACTATCAAAAAATGTAATTCTTCATATTAATTGTATAACAAATTTGATCTGATATGATGATCTTGAAGATGATTTTCGGGCTGTAGGCCATGGTCGTGAGGCTTGTAGTTCCCCGACATTTCGCCAGAGACTGCGTCTGGCATCCTCAAGGGTTGTCTTGAGGATGTCAGACGCAGTCTCGGACGAAACGTCGGGGAACTACAAGCCTCACGACCACGGCCTACAGCCCGAAAATCTTCTTCAAGATCATCATAGCAACTCCGGCCGTGAAAATCTACGTCAATACATTGATCTGAAGTATTTTTAATATATGAAACAATATTGAAACCTATAGTTATGTATTGAAGGGAAACGGTGACATTACCAAAAAAATATGAGTTCGTATTAAATGCATGGGGTAAAAAAAAATACTAAGGAAGATATATGGATCCGTACAGGAAATGGAGAATTAGAATGAACCAGGAATTGAAAGAATGTTAAAGGGATTTAGATCTGATAGTAAAAATATCTAAATTTTTAAGAATTTTAGGGTTAATAAATTCCATCTTCAAGCCACAGTTAGTCCAAAAGCATTCAAGATTAAAAGTGTATAAAACACTGGCTATTCCAACTCTTTTGTATGGTAGCGAAGTATGGACTTTGAAACAGAAGGATATACAGATACTTAGATCTGCTGAAATGAGATACCTTCGGAGGACTGCAGGATACACACTACTAGATCACAAAAAAATGAAGACATCTTAGAAGAATTACACATGGAACCTTTAGAAAACAAAATTTCTGATTATAAGTCAAGATGGATGCAACATGTTCATCGAATGGAAGATCACAGAATACCCAAACAAATGTTAAGATATCAACCTGCAGGAAGAAGAAGACTAGGACGTCCACTCAAAAGACTTTTGGATGGTGTTTCTCTTGAGGCCGAAACAGGTCAACAAATGGCCTAAATTCGTGAATGTGCTATGATGATGATGATAGTAGATATTAGAAGAAATAGATTGAAATATGTAGGGCATAAGTTGCGGATGAACTTGCGGATGTAGCAAGAAAGGCGTACAAGAAGGATTTTAGAAGGGAGACCAGAAGGAAGACGAAAGTTTGGAAGACAAAAACTAGGATGGTTGGATAAGTTTGAGGAGGACTGAAAACAACTGAAGGTTAAAAGATGGAGACAGAAGGCTAGGAATAGGGAAGAATTGGGCAGATGTTATGAACGAGTCCAGGGTTCTTAGAGGATCGTAGACCCAAAGGATGAAGAACAAGTTTTGAACATGTATTTCAAATACATTTTTATTCTTTATATAATCGAGTGCTGTAAAGCAGGCATTGCGATACTGGTTTCAATGTAGTGAAATTTAATTTTATACATTAAAAGTAGATACAATATATGAAGATTATAGTAATTAGATCTGAATACAAAATAATTATAATATTTGTATGTGGTTTTTATCTCAATTGAAAGATGACTCTGCGAGCTTCTTGGGAAAACGAGCTTCAAAATCCTGTGTTTACTGCGGATTAAATGCAAATTTGTTTCCTGCCGTTAAAGACACGAAGAAATAAACTGGATAATTTGAGACCGGCTGTAGAACAAAGATTGTAGTTTATTGCTCCAGAGAGATCATTACTTTCAAACCGCGCACACATTTAACGAATATGCTGGAAGATGTAATTTAGAAGGTGACCTATACTTAGAGTTTTTTTACATTATTTAGTGCTATTCCTTCTTCCTCTCACATTACTTTACGTTTTCCATTTTCTGTTATTTAACTTTCCCATATACTTTAAACCTATTAATTTAGTTTCTCACTCTCTCTCCCAATCTATTGTTAAATAAGAATTTATCTTATGTAATTGGACGATGTTATGCACCAATCGGCTAAGCGCCATTTTAAAACTCGAGAATTTTGATGCCATCAGTTGCATTAGCTAATGAAGTAAGTGTATGCACACTTTTAGGGCTAAATATTTAATTATAGCCTTATTATTAAAGAAAAATGTAAACATCAGTCCTATGAGAGATTCTATATTTTGCAACAAACGGCTATGAAACTATATCTTCTTAAATGCTAATCTAAATGTTGCATCATGTAATCAAGCACCAAATGTTACCCCTCTTAGATTGTTGATACATAACAGTCAAGCAAGCAAAATAATTTGAAATATCCAGTAGTGTGCGTTTGGCGCTACAATAAATAGTGAATATTGACTTAAATTTTAATTTTTTTTTCTCGAATCTTACATAATGGTGCATAACCGATTGATGCATAACGCCATCGTTACTCAATTTTGTAACAAAATATTACATTTATTAGTGATTTTTGAATTATTTTTATCAATTTTAGAAGTTCATGATCATATAAACTATTAGAAACACTGCTTCATACTATCTTTATGAATTTTTTTTAGGAATATTGTGATACAATGTTTTTCCTTCAACCCAAAGTGATTTGTTGCCAGAGGTTTCTGTCTAAAGCATCTTCTTCCCTCAAATCTCTAGCTTCCATTCTCCTCCTCACTCCATCTACCCAACATTCTCTAGGTCTACCTCTTCCACTTCTTCCATTAGCTTTCCAATTAAGGATCTTCTTTGGTATAGTCTCTTCTTCCATATCAAACGTTTTCCTTCTATACCTTTATGAATGATAATAATAATAATAATATCACTAATAATAATATTAATACTACTACTTCTACTACTACTTACTTACATACTTACTTACATACTTACTTACTTACTTACGTACTTACTTACTTACTTTACTACTTACTTATTCTTACTTACTTACTTACTTACTTACTTACTTACTTACTTACTTACTTACTTACTCACTGGCACTATATAACCCGTAGGTTCATGGCCGCGTAGGCATAAGCTCTCCTTACATCCCTATCCTGAGCTAATGCTTTCCAATCATTCCCTGTATAATCTACTTCCCTCAAATCATAGTTAATGTAATTCTCCCACCTCATTCTTGGTCTACCAACTGGGCGTTTTCCCTCTGGCTTTCCTACAAGAAGCTTCCGTGCAAGTCTTTCATTCCCCATACGGGCAACATGTCCTGCCCATCGCAGTTTACGAGACTTAACTGTTCTTATTATATCTGGCTTCCTTACTTATGATAAAGCTAAAGCACCTACACTTGTCTGACAGCGCTGTATACTGGTTCGACTCATACCTGCACGGTCGTGAACAATACGTTTCATTAAACTGTAGATCTTCGTCTTGGCGCAACGTGCCGACTGGAGTCCCCCAGGGCAGTGTTCTCGGACCTCTTCTTTTCTCAATCTACATAAATGACTTACCAACGGTACTAAAGCACTGCCGTTATCACCTCTATGCTGATGATCTCCAAATTTACCTACATTCACCTCCTCATTCTCTCTGTAACAGCTTGACGAAAATGAATGACGATCTCATATCCATCTTTAACTGGCCTTCAAGTATCGGTCTAAAACTAAATTCTAACAAGTCACAAGTAATTCTAATGGGACAACAAAGACTGCTTACAACCTTTGACATATCTACACTTCCAAACAATACTATAAATAATATAATTATCCCTTATTCTTCTTCAGTAATAGATCTTGGACTACATCTAGACGCAAATTTAACCTGGCAAACACAAGTGAAACACATATGTAAAAAGACTTTCTCCATCTTACATTATCTTAGATGTTTAAAGAATTTTCTCCCAATTTCGTTAAAACAAATCCTTGTGCAGAATCTTGTGTTACCACACTTCAATTATTGTGACATTATATATAATGATCTAAACTATGACTTGTCGCAGAGACTGCAGCATGTTCATAATGCATGCGTTCGATTCATTTTCAATATCCGCTGTTATGACCATATTTCCGAACACTTTAATAACCTCTCTTGGTTCTGTCTTACTGACAGACGTAAATTGCACTCTCTTTCACTACGTTTCAAGCTTCTGAATTCCTACATTCCTACGTACCTGGCGTCCAGATTTCAGAAGTTATCCTCTTACCACAATATTGACACTAGTTCACAAGATAGCAGTCTGCTAACAATTCCTCTTCATAGCACTTCCTCCTATTCTACTTCCTTCACAGTAGCCTCTGCCCGCTCCTAGAATCTCCTTCCTCAAGATATCAGGGGTTGCCGCACACTTGGCACCTTTAAGTCACGCTTATACAGTTACCTATTGTCTAATAATTAATTTTTCTCTATTTATTTAACTTTAGACTATGTCATTAATCTTTTCCTCGTTTTTTATATGTCTTGTACATATTATATATTTAATTCGTTAAATTTAGAGTAAATCAAAATACATTGTAAATATTAATGTATTGTATTCTTAACATATTGTAATTTAGATGTAAGACTATTTTTTTAACCTGCTTGAGTGGTAGACAAGGCCTTAAGGCCTTACCTCTGCCAGGTAAAATAAAGCTATTATTAATTAAATATGGATTTTCATCAAGTAAACACCAACTCAATTGATTATTTAAAGCTATTGTTATTATTATTATTATTATTATTATTATTATTATTATTATTATTATTATTATAAAGGCCATGTAGTTCATTGTTACGTAGTCTTCTCCATTCACCTGTATGTTCATCTCTCTTTGGTCCAAAAATGTCCCTAAGTACTTTATTCTCAAATACTTGTAATCCCCTTTCCTCCCTTAAAGTAAGAGTCCATGTTTCGCACCCATATAATATAACTGGTAGAATAATAGTTTTATATATTTTCAGTTTAACGTTTTTTGAAAGGATTTGGGACATCAAGAGTCTCTGCAATGCATAGTAGCACGCATTTCCAGAGTTGAGCCTATGTTAAATTTCTTTGTGCATCTTATTCCTATTTGTGATTATTGTTCCTAGGTATTTGAATTCAGCCACTTCCTCGAAATTTCCCTCATTTGTCATTAGCTGTCCATTTCCATTATATAATGAATTTCTACGTGTGACCATATATTTAGTTTATTTTTAGTTTAGTTTTATTGATATTTACTTCCAGTCCTAATTTCTTAGTGTTACTACTACTACTACTACTACTACTACTACTACTACTACTACTACTACTACTACTACTACTACTACTACTACTACTACTACTACTACTACAATAACAATTCTTAATGAATGTAGGTATTGAGACTGTCCTCATAAAACAGTGTTTTTAAGAAATCTTAATGGTTCCTAATTACTAAGTACAGAAAATTACCATGACCAGTTTCACGGTCTTGTGATCAGAGTTTCTGACCACAGTTCAAGAGGTCTAGGGTTCGATTTCCGCTCAGAACATAGGATATTTTCCTTAAAGGGAATTATTCCTATTGTCACCTATGATATGGAATTTAGGTTAAGTTTAGGTGTAAGGACTGTTCTGGAGCGTCATTATCATTTATCGCTCATCGTATCATTGCGGTAACCAAACTCTGCCTTCCAGACACTCAGAAATGCGTTACAACCATTGCCAAGAGCTAATTTAAGAAATGTAAGAGTCTGCTGGAATTGGATATATATATATATATATATATATATATATGCGTGTGTGTGTATGTGTATGTGTGTGTGTGTGTGTGTGTGTGTGTGTGTCGATGTTAACACTGTACGACCCGCAATTTCTATTTTTTGGAACCAAGCTCGATATAGGCTGCACCAATTATTTAAAAAAAGTAAGGCTGATTTCGTTAACCAGCATAATCAGATCATTTGGAGTAGGAGTTTATCTCAAGCAAAAATGAAAATGTTTCTAGCGGCAGTAATGTTTATTTTTCACAGCGAAACTTGGAATATTCCATTTAAATAAAACGGAAAATGATGTTCTCCATAAATCAGTGAAATGTAATCATTAGGAGTGGGTATTTATCCCAAAGTTCTATTTACAAATTACTCTAATGACCGCCATGTTTGTTTTCTAGCAACATAACCGGATACTTACGATTTACTCAACAAAATTAATGTATTTCCTAAATCCACCTATAACCTTAGCAATGATTCCTGACGAATGAAATTTGTAATGGGACCTTAGATGCGAGTCCTGTACTAACCAGCCAATAGGAAGTATGACCACACGTCATTGCTATCTTCCTCGCTAGCGAATATCAAATACAGTCACTGCTAAACATTTTTAAAATCTCGCTACAAAAATTAATTAATATAGGTAATCTTTATCGTAGACTGCGATGGGCAGGGCATGTGGCGCGAATGGGTAATGAAAGACGTGCATGGAAGCTTCTTGTAGGAAAACCAGAGGGAAAACGCCCAGTTGGTAGACCAAGAATGAGGCGGGAGAATAACATTAACTATGAATTGAAGGAAGTAGATTATACAGGGAATGATTGGAAAACATTAGCTCAGGATAGGGATGTATGGAGAGCTTATGACCGCGCGGCCATGACCTACGGGTTCGATACGTGGAGGAAGTATATTCACTACATATATACAGTATATACACGCACGCACACACACACACTGTATTTGGTTTATATCACTCTGTTAATGTTTTAAATAACCACAAAATGTCACTTTAATTTAAACCATTTATAGTCTTCCCCGCGCCATAACCATGTGATTAAGGCAAGAAGCCTTGGCGCAGAGCTACGTGACTTGCGCTGGTTCGAGTCTCCATGGGGGAAGAAATGTTCTCAAGGAATTTCTGCCAGTATGGGACCGGTGCCCACCCACCATCCTGAGGCATTTGGGTGGCTACAATAAGTAACGACTCCAGGTTGAGAAGACCAGCTATAATGGCTGGGGGACCTGACATCCACATTGCACTATAATTTAAGACTTCAGACAGCAAGTGTACAAAATATTATAATTAAAGTCTACGGTTTAAAATCTAAAATCAACACATCCGCGTCTCACTATAATTCTCTATGGACTGTATATATTTTTGTAAGAGGAACTGTTTTGTTTGTACACGTGGCAGGCAGGGAATTCACAGCTGAGCAGTCTGGATAGGCTCTCCCATTGGATTTACGGCCAAGGACATTCTTCAAAATCCCTTGCGCGACCTATAATAGTTTAGCGTTCAACATGTATAAAATTACAAGTACGTGCTCAGAAATCAGCTTACTTCACGCAGTTCCTGCACAACAGACTTTAACTTCGGCATTCAGGTAGTCCACTTCTAATGGTGGGATCGCATAATTGTCGAAAATATATCCCTTTTTTTGTTGTTGTGAGAATTGAAAGCAATTATAAAGTACTACCCGACGGGTTGCTAACCCAAGGGGTTAAACATAATAAAAAACATAAAAATTGCCTACAGAACAAATAACAAACTAAATAATATAATTTCAAATAAAACAGAGGAAACAAACATATATAAAAATAAAGGAGTTTATAAATTGAAATGCTATAGTTGTGACGAATTTTATATTGGAAGAACTACTAGAAACTTCACGACAAAATTTAATTAACCTCTTAGAGATTTCTTGATGAATGAGGGTAAATCCAGTTTTTCAAAACACATAGTAGAAGCACAGCATCAATTCAACACAATAGACAATGTATTATCGATTCTGAATAGAGAAATCGATACATCGAAAATCAATGTTCTCGAAGAGTCAGGAATTATCAAGGAAACCACAAACAAACACCTGTTAAATGAGAACGTACCCAGTAATGTGAACCCTCTGTACAAAATAATTACCAGCAACAGTCAGTACCAAGCTGAAAGCAGAAGATGATACTTAAGCTATCGAAAGGCCTCATACAAAAGACACAGCTGAATATTGAGGACTGAGATCTCAGGTACTGTTTTACATTTCTTAAAACTTTAACAGAGTCACCTCAACGGAGTTCCGTAATGTATATTAAAAATCTTAACCCAAAGGGGTAAAGTGATGGGGTTTCCATCCGTGCAGCATTTACTCTGCAAGTGATATTATGGTTATATCGTCAATACTCGGTCCCCAGAGCCTCATCTGTTAAAAGCAGGTTGCACCACGGGCAGGTTGAGGTTAGTTTTGGATAGGAGAGGTTTTAGAATGCACTTAACTATCCAGTGAATGTTTTTCGTAACAGGCCTATTAGGCCTAAGACTTGGTTGGATGAAGAAGGTATTCCTTTTTTTATTTCACTGGCATATACCGTGTTTTTTTACATAAATTGAAAATTCCTTCTGCTAGAGCGAATTTTAAATATTATTATTATTATTATTACTGTTATCAATATTGTTATTATTGTTAAATTATTATTATTATTATTATTATTATTATTATTATTATTATTATTATTATTATTATTATTATTATTATTATTATTATTATTATTATTATTATTATTATTATTATTATTATTGTCGTTGTTAACAGTTTGCGATTAGCAAAATACATGTTAAAATTCCTAATTTATATACCGTAAATATTTTTTCACAAAATACAGGGAATATATGCCCTGTCACCACCCACATAAATTCAAATTAAACACGAAAAACACACCCTTGAGGATGCCAGACGCAGTCTCTGGCGTAACGTTGCGGAACTATAAGCCTCACGACCACGGCCTACAGCCCGAAAATTTTCTTCAAGATCATCATAGCAACTCCGGCCGTGAAAGTCTACGTCAATACACAGTTCATTGTTGCAGTATATGAATAATTAACTGGAATTTTTTTTTCAATGCCATTTCGACATTTCTGATGTTATCTCCTGGCATTGGCGTAATTGTAACCCACTTCTGAAGTTGGGGCGCCTGGAAGGCGGAGTTATGTTACTCCGATGATAAGATTGGTGATAAATGATAGTGAAGCGCCAGGAGAGTTCTTAACCTAAACTTAACCTAAATTCGAGACCATGGGTAACCACAGGAATAATTCCCTTTAAGGAAAAATGCATATGGTTTGACCAGGAATTGAACCCGGGACCTTATGAATAGCAGTCAGAAACGCTGACCACTAGCCCATGATAGATGTTGAATATTTCTCAAAAACATTGTGAGAAATTCCCTAAAATGAAGTGAGAAGTTGAACAGGAAGTAACCTATAATCTCCGTATTTACAATATGTATTAGTCATTGCTCAAATAGTGTAAATAACTTTAAAAAACACACTAACAAACGCTAAATTAATCTGGTGTATACCAACTTGGCAATTTGCTCATAATTACCTTCCCCAAACTAATCTGATGTACAAAATTTTGCCCATTTTCTCACTCTAACTTGACCATTTATGTAGATTTTAGATGGACTCTTGGGATAGAATTCCCTCATATGTGGGTAAACATGTTGGCAAATGACTCTAGCGGGAACGTGCGTAATTACTTATTCTACGAATATTCACAAGTGGTAATCTTGCATAGAATAGTCTGAAATAGAACGTTTCTTTCTTTATTCAGAGGAACATTAAATAAAGTTATATGTTTCAGATATTTTTATTTAAATGAAACGTTTTCACGTACGGAATGTAAAATGATGTTCATTCATCCTCACGAGAAGATCTGAGCATCTACTTGATATAAATAGCAAGACCTGTTAAGAAAACAGAAATTAAGGTAGACGGATTGCACCGTAGTATTAACGTCTCTCTCAATATATATATATATATATATATATATATATATATATGAGATATGGGAAGTAACTAATTTCGCTAAAAAATCTGAAACTAAGGTATAGATATTGCTACACATTAACGAAGTCACTTCCTGTATTGTATTAGCGACCATTAAACCTTGCGGGGACTTTGCTTCGTGAGGATGTTATACACGAATGTATTTAACTCGCTTCATGACCTAATGGCATCGGGCAACAAATTGGAACTCCGTGTGCCTTTGTACACCGTTTAGGTTGAAGTGGGGAATATCGATCACGATAGCAATTAGTCGAACACACAATTAAAATTTTATAAAATTATATCAGTGCCTGTCTCAACATATGCAAGTGAAAATTCCAGTTAATTATTCACATACTGCAACAATAAACTTACAATAATATGTATATTCTTACATTCAGTAGCAGGTGTGACAATTTTGGACAGAAAAAGAAATGAAGATATTAGGAAAGACTTAAATATTTTTACTTAAGAAATAGAATTGACAACATGAGAAACAACTGGTATGACCATGTTAAAATAATGCCTACAGAGAGAATCCCTGTTACTAAAGTACAAACCAACAGTGCATAGAAGTGCTGGACGCCCATTTACTAGATGGGGAGATTCATTAAATCCCACTTGATGTGAAAACAGATCAAAAGGCCTAATTTCATGAAGTAGAAGAAAAATGAGAATTGTAATATTATTCATAAAAAGTAATTGAAAGAAAATGAGATTATTTACTGCTCTATTGCTTGTTTAGATATAAATAAAAAATACAAATATACAATCAACTAACCTGAAAAAGAAATTTAATTTTAATACCTGGGTTTCATTCGACACTTGGATATTTCCATCGCCTTATTGAAAGCTAAAGAGAAAGCTGAAACATAAAAATGCGAAAGTTACTGTCTCTGTAAACAAAAAATCATACACGTAATTCTTTGTTGTGTCATATCCAATGTATTCTGTATGGATCTTCGGAACATGAAATGCACCTGTTCCACAATTTTCTGCCTCGGTCTACATCACAGTACGTATCTTTCATCAAGTGCTTAATTGCGTTGTTTAAAAGTTAATAATGAGAATAAAAATATTCTAACAATGCGGAGTAACTTTTACTACTTGTGGTAATCCGATCATTATTGATCAGAGTTATCCCAACGAGCCATGTTGGAAATGATTTGGCACAATTTCGTATTGGAGTTATATGTTGAAACTATAAGTAATTTCACATTAGTATTCACTTTATCACAATCTGTAAAATTAATACATTTAATTGATAAATGCCTGACTTACCTGACATAAATCAGACTAGCTACCTTACAAGAAAAGTATACTAAACAAAAATGTTCACCACACTGCAGATATGCTGCTCAACTAGCAGTGACATTATATTCAATGCTTGGAACACTTCCTAGAAGGTGCCAGTAATATGCAAAATTCGGCTCTAATAGTGGTTTCTGAATAAAATAATAATCATAAACGGAATTACCTTCATGATCGGAATTTCCCCACTTTACAAGATGATGAAAATAGTTGGCATGGTGACTCGATATTTCCTCTTTGTACAGAAAACCAATATCTTCAATTTTGTGACTTACAAGGGAATTGTCAACCAGTGCCAACGCCACATTCCTACTTAAATAAATTTGTTCGCATAGAGAAGCGTTGTGATATGTACTAAAGGGGCCGGTGTTCAAAAAAATTATCTGCCTGCTCTAAATGCAAGGAACTAAAATCCAGGTCGCCATAATCTCGTGCATTAAACTAGATATCGAAGTAATACAACTTCATTTCTCGACCCTCACATACCGCCATCCGCGACACGTCGCGCGTCTCACTTCGTCAAAACCCGTAAGCTCTTGTCCAGTGGTTGGATGGAATTGCAGGATTGTGGCTTCGACTTCTGTAACTGGCAGTTAAA
Source organism: Diploptera punctata (assembly GCA_030220185.1). Lineage (NCBI taxonomy): Eukaryota > Metazoa > Arthropoda > Insecta > Blattodea > Blaberidae > Diploptera > Diploptera punctata. The sequence continues at coordinate 39,294 of JASPKZ010008443.1, forward strand.
AACAGGCATATTATTTTTTGGTACATTACAACGACGCTTCTCTGGGAGAAATTTTAATGATAGTTCAGCAAGGCAATGGTTGACAGTTTCCTTGTTAGTAAAATGTAAACTATCATAGTCTTAATGGGTTCCTTGATGATTTGGTAGCGTGACTAGCGTTGCAAATATATTTTTTATCACGGATGTCGTAAAAATCCGTAAGTAATGTAGAAAAGTAAAATATGTAAAAAACCTAAACCAATCCATATATTTTTTCTCCTATTTTTACTTCTCATAGTATTCAAGGATTTTAACTGGAACTTGCTGATACAGAATTACAAACGCATGCTTACAAGATGGCATTACATAATGTATATTTATGGTTTAGAAGAACTGACCACTGACGAAGTTACTGAATCACCATTTCACATTTATGACATTGACATGCTGACCTAATCACTTCTTCCTCTTGAGAAATATACTCCACTCAAGTCATAAAACACTGTAATCTAACACTTTAATCTTCATGAAATAATACATGACGTCTAGATGTTTTTAAACCAAGTAGAAATTAAATTAATTTTATGAGAGTTTAGAATCTTCTTCCTGAAAACTATAAATATATTCTAACGGCACTCAATAGATTCAGTGTTTTAGCAAAACGTAAAAAAACATAATATTCGCCGTTCAATGTATATCGAGAACATTAATTTTGTTCCTATGAGAATTGACAAGAGGAATTATACTGAATGCAGTTTATACTCTTATTATTAAAAATACAATAAAGGAGCAGTAATCTCTCCACCCCCAAGAACAATCATATGCAGAATGTTCAAATTCAACGTCTGACATGTCAGTTGAAGAGATAGTGGATTATCCTTTGGAGCACGAGGATCTAGAAATCTGTATCTGCAGTTCAACATCATGTGCTGAAATGAAAATTTCATATAGTGTTGTAGATAGCAAGCATTTTAAGGACATGCTACAGAAATTGTTACCCTTCTATCAATCTCCTGGACGAAAAAATATTTCGAACAGTCTACTAAATTAATTATATGAAAAAGAACGCAAACAAACACATGTTAATCCTGACTCAATTTTACTCATCGTTGGATGGAAAAATATGAATTGATACAAAGAAAGTAGGTACAATAATACACGATGCTGATACAAGTACAGGAAAATTAAGAAGATTGTTATTGGAAGATTTCGATTTGTCAGGTGAATCAGAGGCAATAAATAAATTATGTGAAACTGTAAAGGAAAAATCCAAAATATATGAATTGATACAAAGAAAGTAGGTACAATAATACACGATGCTGATACAAGTACAGGAAAATTAAGAAGATTGTTATTGGAAGATTTCGATTTGTCAGGTGAATCAGAGGCAATAAATAAATTATGTGAAACTGTAAAGGAAAAATCCAAAATAGCAAATATACAGAATTATGTAAGCATTTACTGTATATGATAATGCCAGCAACATGGTGAAAATGAGCGAAGCTCATAAAGTATGGTAAACAGCCTATAATTCACACACTGAAAATCTTCTGGCTACGAATATGTTACCAAAAACGTATCAACAAAAGTAAATCAAGTCTTGAAATCATTTTAAAAAAATCCAGATCAGCAGGAACTTGTGTTGAATTGTTTTCTTAAGTTTGTCTTGACATGAATACCCGATGCTATCCTCAATGAGATTAACGTCTCTCTCTCTGCAAAGTGATAAGAAAACAGTGACTGCTAATGACGAAAGTGACAAAATAAAAAAGTCACCAAGTAAATTAAATAATCGTACTCCTATATACCGTCAATCAATTTATCAATTTTTGTCAAAATCGGAAAGCAGTATCGCCGATGAAGTAGAATTATAAGTGACCCTTAAATTAACTGAAGGCAGCGACGACAAGCTACATCTTCTTCAGAAGATGAGACAATAAATTTCTAAATATATATAGTCTGGCAGCGAATGTACTTCACCCACAATATCACGGACAGAACCTTTATGATCAACTTAACTAAGTGGAAGGATTCCTATTTAAAGTCTGGTTGCAGATAGTCTAGTCATTTTTCAGCATCATCATTAAGCATTAGACCTGCTGGTCTGTTCCGATTTCATGTTAGATTTGGTCTATCCATCATTTACTGGGTCTTCCAACATTTTTTCGTCCTAGTGGTTTGTAATGAAGAATCTGTTTCGGAATTCTATTGTTATCCATTCTATTGATGTGGTCCATCCATTCATTTCTGTATTGTGTAATTCTATCTAATAGTTTGAATATATTCAGTTCTCTTCGTATATCCTCACTTCGCCTTTGATCTATTATTGTATAGCCAGCTACACTCCACAGAAACCTCATTTCTGACGATTCTATTCTTCGTTCCTGGTGTTTGGTTAAGACCCAATGTTCTGATCCATGTAGTAGTGTCGGAACCGCCATTGTTTTAAACAATTTTAAAAGTGTCTCCTTTCTAGTTCCTTTGAGACCTCGTTTTATGGTGCCGTCAAATTAAATTGATTTATTTTGTTTTCAATGTCTTCAATTTTTCTATATGATACATTGTATCCCAGATAATTAAAATTGCTCACTTGTTCTATTATTTTATTCTCTAATTGAATTTTTACTATTAGTGGTTCACACCCTCGAAAAACTAAAACTTTTGTTTTTAGAGTAGATATTTTCAGTATTATTGTGAATATTTGGTGAGTTTTTTGAATAAGGATGTTAAATTCCCAAAAGCAGTCAGTTTTTTAAAGAGACACCATAATAAACAAGTATTAATTAACCTTCCAACTGCATACCCCTAACTGAAATGAGAATTTTCTAACTGGGCTTTTGTCTATAATGCTAATATGGATTGCCTTTCAATAGAAAAATAAAAAATGCTGGTGCATCTTTATACTCGTTTAAAATGAAAGATTAAGTGTGTATTGATTATTAACTACAAATTGTTAGTAATGTGAAGTGTTTGCTAATGTGCGTTTCTTAACGGTTTTTAAATTCAAAGTTATAGAATGCTGGAATTTTAATTATATATTACTTCTAAAATGAAACAAGTATATGGGAAGACCATTCAATTTCTTTTTATCAGTAGATACTTCTCAGAAAATATTTATTTACTTTAAATATGAATGGTATAAACAATAAAACAGTACACAATATCAGTTTCCTGAAAATTATATATTTTTACCTAACAACTCATTACCACATATTATTAATGACATTATAAAATTATGTAGTAAATCTGACGAGTCTTACATGGTTCGAGAAAACGTGTTTACATTATGTTTTACACATAAAAATACTGATACACATATAACTAAAGATAAGAACTTGATTTTTAACTTGTGAAAATCGATTAAAAGTTAACGACTCATTATGCGATATTTAAAATTAATAGGCCTATAGGAAAGTACCAATGAATGAAGTGTGTGAAACATGGTTAAATACAATTTTCATTTAATACCCTATGCTATTGAATAACTAGCTAACTAACTAACTGACTCACTGGCACTATCGAATCCGTAGGTTCATGACCGCGCAGATATAAGCTCTCCATACATTCTTATCCTGTGTCAATGTTTTCCAATCATCCCCTGTATAATCTACTTCCCTCAAATCGTAGTTAATGTTATCCTCCCACCTCATTCTTGGTCTACCAACTGGGCGTTTTCCCTCTGGTTTTCCTACAAGAAGCTTCCATGCACGTCTTTCATTCCCCATTCGTGCCACACCTATACTATTTAATACTAATAGAGATTAAAAATGAAATTGATGGTGTTTCATTTATAAAAATTAAATAAAAGTTTGTATTTTACTTAATGTAAAAAGCTGTATTCTGCAATAAATATTTTATACGTAACATACGTGTAAAATACGTACTCGTAATTCACTCGCCCGACCCTTGTTGTTAAAAGTCCACAGATATTGCACTGTGTCGTTGTGCAATGCCCAAGAACCGTAAATCATGTAATGGACTGTCGTTCGTAGTCTTCGCTGAAAATAATAAAATATGGAAACATATTATACAAAATTGACGGAGATTAGTAGTAAAACAATAAAGCAGAATACTGAGACAATTGCTCAACTGTAGCGTTTGAGCTTATTCTCTAGATCCCGGTACCAAATTCGGTGCCGACCCACCTGAAAAATGTGTTCTTGTTTTCCTCAACGCAATTACCTGGAACTATTTCAATATATTCACCATTAGCCTACGTAGTTTCAATACAAAAATTAAAAGTCATGACTGCATGCAATATATACATATAAAGCTAGAGGTCCCTGATTCAGAACCCAGTTGAAGCGTTAATTTTTCATTTCATGTCATATAAATATTTATTAAAATTAAAACTCTTAATTACATGCAATATATAGGCCTATGACACGAAAAGAAAAACAAACGCATGAACCGTGATTTGAACCCGAGACCTCCAACTTTATACGTTAGTGCACTACCAACTGCACCACTCAGGCATCCCAGCAAAAACAATATATTTCGTCCTTCTATATATATATATCCATATCAATTCTGCCCGAGGGCAGATCCTTCACTGCAATCATAGCATTTTCATAGCATATGCTTGCAGCTTTACTAGGGAATTGTAAGTGTGATAGCTTCCCGTTGCTTTCCACACCGGTGAAGGATGATGATGATAATGATAAGGATGGTAATGATAAGGATGATGGCCATATGATTTCGGGGACCGTTTGGGCCTTAAAGTTTTCCTGACATTTGTCTTACAGGTGAGGAAAAACCCCGATAAAAACCTCACCCAGAAAAACTGCCCCGACTGGGGATCGAACCCGGGCCCGCTGCGTGACAAGGCAGCACGCTACCTCGAGACCACAGCGGTGGAATATATATATATATATATATATATATATATATATATATATGACATGTTAAGAAAAATAAATGCTCGGACGGGACTTGAACCCGGACCTCTAGATTCATACCCCAGTGCACTACCGATTACGCAACCGAGCTAGTCTAGTACAAACATTCATTTTCTTATATATATATACTCTTATTATTACTAGACGTAACGCGAACTCGGTCACCACTGCTATCTAGTAGCTCCTATCAGAAGAAAGCAAATTGAAGAGAATATTTTTACTTTATAGCAGTGACGTTTTATCGATGTTATAATATATATAGTTTCTTTTGCTTTGAGCAATGCAAGCTTAATATGGCATGATAAGAATATATATCATGTTCTTAAATAATGCACGAGGTTTTAAGTAATCGGTACTGCTTTAAAACGATACTATATTGTGATTGTTTCTTAAATTGAAAGAAAATATAGTATATTACAATGTGAGTTTGGGACGTAGCTTTTACAGAAGGGAGGAAATGATTGAAACCTAACGATAGCGAGGTTTTTAATTTCCGAGATTCTATAAAATACTTCGCAAAAGTGTGTTGTGCATTTATTTTTCACGATGGTGTTTTCAAAATAATAAATAATAGTAAATAATAACATATTTGCTGGAAATATTTATGTTCATTATGAACAACTGACTGACGTTAGCAATCTGGCCAGTGTATATATGCTAAATACCGAAAATAATTTAGTTGAGACTACAGCAGGCCGTGACACCTACCAGGTATAAAATGGCGGCAAGTATGAATGATTGTAATCAAAATGACGAAATTGAAGAAGCGTAGGAAGTTGGGTGTGCTTCTTAATACTAGATGTAATGATGATAATGATAACCAGATGATGTTCGGGGAACGATTGGGGCCTTAAAGTTTCCTGCCACAAAATAATTTCAAAAATTAAGATAATAATCCAACTAATTTAATTTATAAAATTATAAAACTCTATAGGGTCTTATCGTCCCATAAAATTATTTAAGCTTTCTGACTCAATAATTAAACATTTGCTTACAGTTGAGGAAAACCTCGAAAAAAACTATCACGCAAGAAACTTGTCCCGGCCTGGGATCGAACCCGGGCCCGCTGCATGGCAAGGCAGCTCGCAACCTCGTGACTACAGCGGTGGACTTTATTATTATTATTATTATTATTATTATTATTATTATTATTATTATTATTATTATCATTATTATTATTATTATTTATATTATTATTATTATTATTACCATTTTTAATATTATTACAATTAAGATGAGACACGCCATACATTTGACTTAATAGTTCATATTGTTTCGGAAGTGGCTCCGATATTGAGCTGATCACTCATTCGGAGAGTACGTTGTACACAGTTTAAAATTCTCTCCTGGTTGTATCCATGCAAGAACCGAAAAACATGGAGCATATAAATGAACCTACGTTGGGAGAGATGAAATTGAAAGATTTATATATGTATATATATACATATATATAGGCCTACCCTATATATATACCCTATATATATATACCCTATATATATACCCTATATATATACCTATATATATACCCTATATATACCCTATATATATATATATATATATATATATATATATATATATATATATACCCTATATATATGCACAGAGAGAGAGAGAGAGAGAGAGAGAGAGAGAGAGAGAGAGAGAGAGAGAGAGAGAGAGAGAAGAAAGAAAGAATATTATTTTATAAATTACACGTATATCATACGAATCTATAAAAGCCATAAATTCGATATGACAAATTTCCTGGATTATGACACGTGTACCGTTTCTTGCCATATAGTCAAATGCATGTTTTGTCTGTACTATTTTTAACTCTTAAAAACATAGAGTTAATAAACGAGTTAAGAGTAGAATGACATTCAGAGATAAAAAAATAAAATTATATGAGGATTAAAATGTCGCTTTCACTAGAAACTGTGACAACAACATCGTTTTTTGTTGTGTATTTCTCAGAATGGAAGATTAACACTCCTATGCGCACTTGTTTTTTAGCACTGTTTTTTTTTCATAAAAATATACTACTAGAGCGATGTTCCGAGAAGGCTATTTCATGTTAAATCAACATAAAAAATACTAAACTCATCACATCATACATCAAAGAGCATTAAAAATTCATAGAAGAAAAATAATGATTCAATATCTTTCGGGATTTTCCATGCAGCGCCAGCGGGAGCATTTTTCTACAGAATTTATTCTATATCATTGGTAGTTTTATTTTCATTTTTACATCTTGTACATGTTATATTTTATTTGTAAATCTAAAGTAAATCAATATCCATCCATCCATAGTAATTCTCCCGAAGGCAGATCCTTCACTGCAATCATAGCAATTTCATACTATGCTTGCAGCTTTACTAGGGAATTGTAGGTGTGGTAGTTTCCCGTTGCTTTCCACACCGGTGAAGGATGATGATATGATAAGGATGATGATGACCATATGATTTCGGAGACCATTGGGGCCTTAAAGTTTTCCTGACATTTGTCTTAGAGGTGAGAAAAAACTCCGATAAAAACCTCACCCAGAAAAATTGCCCTGACCGGGGATCGAACCCGTGTCCGCTGCGTGACAAGGCAGCACGCTTTCTCGAGACCACAGCGGTGCACAAATCTATATATATATATATATATATATATATATATATATATATAGTACATATTAATATTGTATTGTAGATATTCATAAGTAATGCCACGAGTGATTTCCAAATTATCGATAAATTCACGACTCACGAAGTGAGTCGTGAATTTATCTAGAGAATTTGGAAATCAAGAGTGGCATTTGTTAGGACTATTTAACGAATACAATTAAGCTGTTTACTCACAAATCATTATTTAACTATAGTTATTTTAAAATATTTATGTACTTAATGTAAACGGCGATGTTTGAAAACAAATGAGAAGCGATAGGTACGCTTCATCTGCTTTTTTGTTTATCACTGCAACCAGATCATACTATTTATTGCCAAAGGAACGCAATATTGTAAGAATGCTCTCTAGTGGAAAAAAAATGAAACACATCAAACTGTATATTAATTCATTTCTGATGTCGTATGATGTAAATATGACAATTATATTTTTCTGGATTGTTACTTGGGAAAAAATACATTTAAGAAAGTGCAAACAGTGGTTTCTTTTTTTGGTGGTATAATCAATTGTTACAAATGTTTTTATATTAACTCCCGCCTGCGGCATGTGTTGACATTCACGCAAATATATACAATCTGGTAGCCGTATTTCTCACAGGCTCAGTCACTGCAAAATAATGGTCAGACCTGTTCAGAATATTAAAAAGGAGGAGCTTTCTTTAATATGGTAATTATAACACTGATAAATATTTCGTGAAACACGACTCTGATTGGTTGTAAAACAGAAATCATTGATACGTGATTGGCCATTTGGGGCATGAGTTAAATAGTCCATATAATCATTTAATCAATTATGTTTATTATAATTTAAAAATGACTTAATTACTGTATTTTTTGTAACCTGATTGAGTGATTACACAAGGTCTTAAGCCCTTAACACTTCCAGGTAAAATAAAGTTTACTATTATAATTAGTGGAATAGTATGGGACAAACATAACTTCAAAGAAACAAAAAAAAACTATTTTTAATACAATAATCAGAAGGATTATTACCTATGGAGCTGATGTGTGGGCTTTAAATGCACAAATGAAAAAAAAAATACTCGCCACTGAAATGGACTACTGGAGACGTGCTGCAAGAGTATCCAGGAAGGATAAAATCAGTAATTCATATATAAAAGAAAAAATGCAGGTACAATATTCAATATTAGATTTTATAAAGAAGAAACTATTAAATTGGTACGGACACATTAGAAGGATGGAAGAAGGAAGACTACCTAAGATAATCATGGATCGGGAACCACAGGGAAGGAAAAAGAAGGGTAGACCAAATATTACGTGGATTCAGGGAATCAATGAAACTAAGAGGGAATGGGAAATAGAAGAAGATATATGGATGAACAGACAAGAATGGAAAAATTTGTTGAAACAAATGTGTAGTTAACTGTGAACATGGGTACCGGAAAAATGTATATTCATTGTAAAAGCCGAAATAATAATAAAAATTATTATTATTATTATTATTATTGTTGTTATTATTATTATTATTGAAAATAACATTTTTGCGCGAAAGTGCGTTTTGTCGTACATATAGCAATGGAAACCATGATTGAAAGTTAAATTTCCTACATTTCGGGGTTTGCGAACATAAATAACTAATTATACTGTAATATTACATACGTATTATAAACCTCGTGCGGGAAGTAAAACCACTGCCCTTTATGTATACTACCTATAATATATATACAAAAATATATCCAAAAAGTAGTGTTAATATACATTATACGAAACAAATCACTGCATTTTAAATGAACGGCACTTTATTTGAAGCAATATAAAACAATAAATACGTACTTGCCGCCATTTTATGACTGATTGGTGTCACGATCTACTGTAGTCTCTACTAATAAACATAGCGAAGTCTGTTAACGTTAGTAAGTTGTTTATAATGAACGCAAATATTTCCAACAAAGATATTATTTTACTATTATTTATTATTTTGAAAACACCATCGCGCAAAAAATAATGTATAACGCACTTCGTGAAATGTTTTACAGTATCTCGGAAATTAGAAACCTCGCTATCGCTCGGTATTTAAACATTTCCTTTCTTCTAAATCACTTCCCAACCTCATATTGAAACACACTATTGTGTAAGAGAGTAAATATGTAATGTATTTTATTCCCGAGTGGGAAGTGGGCTTTACGAGTATTTCGAGGATTCTTTAGATAAATAATATATATATATATATATATATATATATATATATATATATGACTGAGGCGACTATACAACTCCTAGAAGTCTGTAACATTTATTCTGAAACACAAGACTCACATCAACACACCGATCTTCAAACCTATTTTACATCGAAATGGTACGTTTCCGGACATGTGTTCCTTATTAGGACTTTATCTACAAAGTCCCCTCTAAAACCCCTAGAAGTCCTTAATACTTATTATCAAACAACATATATATCGATGTGTTGATGTGTGTCTTGTGTTTCAGAATAAATGTTACAGACTTCTAGGAGTTGTATAGTCGCCTCAGTCATTTAGTTTACAGGCGGCATCAAAGGCAGCTGTTTCCCCCTGCTTAAAAAAAAAAAAAATATATATATATATATATATATTGTTACTATGAGGTAGAGCTGGGGAGTTGTTGTTAGAGCCTTCTAAGACGCCGCGCCGCTCCAATCACTAAAAACTGGAAACAGTTCTCTGCCTTTAATGTCTTCGCATTTTTAAATGACGTTTCCATGTCTACTCTGCGGCAAGCATATGGTAGTGCACTAGGTTCTCTTCAGGGTGTGTTTTATATTATTTATTGGTTTCTGGCGGCGTTAGTACCAGGAACAGTGAGTATAAGGAATTTAGGTGATCCGTGAAATTAGTTGAAAAATTAACTAAGAATTAATTTATTACTCACAGACAACACAATACACTTAGCGGTTCTTCTCGATATTCTTAATTTACTCGCACGCCTTACTGTTGCCATTCACGACTTGCTTTTTACTTTAAGGGGGGTGATGGGTGAAAAATTGACCATTTGAGATCAAAATTAATTTTTTTGTTTTTTTTTGTACTAAAAAATAGCCTGTTCTCTAATGTACATGTTGGCAAAGTTTCAGAGCCCTATGGCGCTTCTAAGTGCCCTAAATTACTTCAGAGTTAAAAGGCTGCGCCAATTAAATGCAACCTGCATGCAAATCTTTAAACTTGTTTTTCTACACTTTTATTTTCACTCCATTTTTGTACGTTCAAAATTGAATGGAATTCAGAAATATTGTCCTAGAATGTTCAAATTTTTACTGCATGTCCTAAAAACAATGGGTAATAACGTAGTGCATGGGTTTCATTACTGAAATAGTATTTTAAGAAATAAAAAATAAAATGTATGCAATTATTATTTTTTTTAATTCCACGCATGAGGTATAACATTATTTTTTTCTCCTTTTGTGTTCACATTATAAGAATTCTAATGCATGATGTTTTTCTAAATATTTTAGAGGTCTTGTAAAAAACAGACACTTTACTAAAAAATTGTGGAACCAATTTAATTATAATATATACAATTTTTTTTTAAATATAATATTTAATAACTCATAAAATAAATGTCTCACAAGAATAAAACTTAAACACATCATTATGTATCATGCAGCGAATGTTTGTACAAACAATCAAGTCTCTAGCTCTAAAAATGTATAAAATAGAAATTTCACCCATCACCCCCCGTAAGTAGGCCTACTTGTTTTTTATTTGCATCGGATCACAGGCTCAGATGCAAATAAAATCACTATGGAACTATAGCTCCCCTAATTTCACTGTATCTTCTTATTCTAGGAGCGACTTCCTCCTCTGAGAACTCGTAGTAGGAGCAACTAGCCTCAATCTGTGTTCGACATTAAAATTTACACGGCCTTTTATAATTATTTCTCAAAGAACTTGTGAATTTAGCTCTAGTATTACCTTTAGCTTATTATATCATTACAACATTTCTATTGGTTAAAATAACAGTTTGTATACACTTCTATTTTTAGATTTTTATACATATGCGACAGGGTATGGGCCTACTAATTTGTAAGGGCGTGGCTTTTGAATATATAGGACATTCTTAAAAATTTAAGTGTCTACCCTCTTTTGGGGGTAAATATCTCGAGAGACGCCTAAGGTTCATTCAACTTTTCGCATATTTCTCTGGGGCTATTAATTTCACTTCGCTAGGTTTGAAAATTAACGTTTTGCAAATCTGACCATCTTCGACCCGTCAGTCAGATTTACAATTTTTCTAAATGAATATAGGCTATATTTTATAATAAGCATGCCCCGGATCTGTAGTGAATGAACACGCAACAAGCTGCCAGCTTTCTTGAGTAGCGGAGGAGGAAGAAGAACAAGAACAAGAAGAATTAATTTCGCTTCGCTAGGTTTAAGTACGTATGCCTGCCAACTCTTTGGGTTACAGTTAGTTACTGTATAACAGCTTAATGTGTGGTCCAAGTCAATAACCAAATAAATTTTAATTCTACCATTTACCCCTGCCGCAACTCCACGTGGATATAATAATAATAATAATAATAATAATAATAATAATAATAATAACTATTTTATAATAAACGTTTTTTCGTCCATTTTTCCATTGTAAAATAAAACGGGGAACACTTTCATCAGGAGATTTAAGGTATGGAAAAGAGATATCAAGACAAATGGAATCCTAATATGCTCGCCGATTATTGTTGGACCATCAAGGCGAAATATAGCAGAAAATCCTCATTTCTTACTTTCTAGGTGAGTCCGAATGTTCGAATATTGTGTAGTTACGAATGTAAAAAATATTGAAGTGTTTGAAATTATAAATTCCTGTCTCTCCGAAACCTTGCGTGATGGACAAAAACCGATATCATATTTGAATTCAGGAGAAAAAAAAAAAATACTGTCAGAATCACATATTTTTCTTTCTGAGACAATAAAAAAATTTATTTTTTGTTGTGTCAGTGTTATCAAGTCTAACTTAGTAAATTTGAAGAATCGCCCATAATTAAGTAAATTATTTTCGAACTCTGAAAATCCCACTTTCTCGACCTGCCCTGAAAATAAGAGAAAACTCAGGTTTCACTCTTTCAATGTTTCTGGAAGTATACACACGTCTAAATATTGAAAGAGGTTTCGAGGCATTCTACTAAGCATATTTTTAAACCATCAACATTCCAGTCCTTAAACTTAATGCCAATTCTTTTTCCTAACTTGTAATGACTTTTAAAATTGAATCAGATATTAAAAGAGATTTCCTTCCTCCTTTTCCTCCCATCACCATGAGGATTTGGCCGCGGTATTTGTAAGTGAGAGGATGAAATATGCACGGTCTGGCCTAGAGATTCTACTAATATGTTTAGCTATCCTAATAGTAGCGTCCAGTTCATAACTGTCAGTGCTATCTATATTTCTTTGCCCGGGCCCTTCAGAGACAAAGATTGATTCATCTTTCCTGTGTAGATTTAATAACATATATTAATTATTAACAAGAATTCTTAAACACACTGTAGTAATTTATATGACTCGTATTTAACTCAGTATTATATTTGCAACCATGAAAGCTAGAAGGGAGAGAGGAGCTAATATAACTTTGAGAAAGCTTTCAGATAGGAAAAATATAAGGCTGCAATAGCATAGCTAACAAGTACAGGAATTAAACATTCTTGTTTACTTAAAATAGAATTTAATATTCCAATACTTGTCTGAAGTTGGAATATGAAAAAAAATGTTTCAACGTCAATTATTCATTACAAACTTTAAAGCAAATAGAAATAATAACAAAAATGACAATCTTTACTCACACAAGCACTCATGCATACCTTTTGAGTCCAGCCTAGGGTTAGGGTCCATACCCCCGGATACCCTACCCTGGCTTTACCGGACCAAACATAAAACAACACAGCTCTCCTCGAGCTGACGTCCTCCAGACGATAACCAAATAACTAATTGAATGACCTTGTTTACCACTTGCTTCGCCTACTTGAGGGTTCCGAGGAAGAGGGGAAGTTGCGCACTATAGACAGAGCAGAGTGAAGGGGCAGGAAGGTGAGTGGGAGTAAACACAAAGAGAAAGGAAATTGGCACAGTTCATAAATATCACTGTAGAGGGAGGATAACAGTTCATAGAAGTAACGTACCGAAATAGTACTTTCGGTACAAATATTTTCTACTCTAACTATAGCAGAATGATCCAAACAGGGGGTAGGTAGCCAGAATTCTCTCCCTCCCAATGCTCCATTACGACCTGCTTGTGTTAAGAGGCAATTATTTTAAAACTGAATAAACGTCAAGAGTTTTTTTTTTCGGAATGTTAGTGCTTAGTTATTTTGGGGAGGAGTGAGGAAGGTCAGGATAGATCACAAAACAGGTACATGAACTTAAGTGTGGACTATTCTGATTTAGTTTGACCATTTTCATTTTATTCAGTTTGATCCAGTATCTTGTTGTGAATGAATTTCAGTGAACACACGTAAAACGTACTCCGACTGCCTCATCGTTATCTGCAAAACTTCGGCTATAGTTAACAACCAATGACACCTTTATCATAGATGGTAAAATAGTGTTGTATGTACCTCATGCCATACTTGCTACTAATAATTGTTGAAGTTAAAAAGGCTATAAGTATGTATTTTGCGAGTTGCATATAATATAATAGGACAAATAGCACACTTTAACTATCTTAGTTCAGATATAACATATAGCTACGAATGGGATATACATAATAAATTAAACCGATATCAAATGATGTGTGGCACCATAAGAAGAACTCTCCGAAAGATTCGAAGAGAAACTCAGCTCCGGTTTTATAAAATTTATGGCCGTTCCTGTTCTTTTATATGGATCTGAATTTTGGGTACTTACAAAAAAAGATATCTCACACATTCAAGCCGTTGAAATTAATTTTTTAAGATTCGTAAAAGGATGTAAACGCATGGATAGATTACGCAATGAATCAGTAAGAAATGAACTGGAGATATTTTCAATATTCGATAAACTAGAAGAGCACAAATACAAATGGAAAGAACATTTAGACAGAACAAACAATACAAGATTACCCAAAAAGAACAACACCTACAAACCACATGGAAAAAGATCTTTGGGACGGCCAAGGAAACGATGGACTTGACACCGGAAGAGGTCGTTTTGACCTAATCCTGGAAAGGAAGAAGAAGAAGTATATAAAATAATATCCGTCCATAATAATTCTGCCCGAGGGCAGGACTTTCACTGCAATCATAGCATTTTCATGCTATGCTTTGCAGCTTTACTAGGGAATTATAGGTGTGAGCTTCCCGTTGCTTTCCACACCAATGAAGAATGATGATGGTAATAATAAGAATAATGATGATGGCCGGATGATTTTTGAGGACCGTTGGGCTCTAAGCCTCCTGACATTTGTCTTATAGGTGAGGGAAAACCCCGAGAAAAACCTCACCCAGGAGCCTGCTCCGACCAGGAATTGAAACAAGTCAGCACACTACCTCGAGACCACAGTGGTGGACATTTAAAATAATATAACCATAAAAAATATGAGAAGTTGTAAAAGGGAAGATGCTAAGAGGAAGGAGAGCCTCTAATTGCTTTAAATTCTAAGACTTAGAGGAACCGACCTGCACATCTTCTTAGTGTCCAATCCCACCTTCACGTGTGCATCTGTTGGTAACCATATAACTTATACGTATAACTTATGTGGTGAACGGACGGGATGGCCTACTCACCAATTGCACTGGTCAGCAAGGTGAGATATTGAGCGATATGGTATTACTTCCACTTCCACACCATATCTCTTTTTTTAAATTTCCTATCCAGTCTCTCTGGACTGAACACTTGTTGTTTTCCGACCCCGATGGTATTAGAGTATTCGAGGCCGAGGGGATCATTTCATCTTATCTTTTCTGTCAAATTCTTCCTAAAGGGCAGCTCAGACTCTTAGCTGTAGTGAAAGCAACTGATCTAATGATGGACACCTGAAAAAATCCCTGGTCCTGCAGGTTGGGGGTTGATGCGGTAGGCCAGCTCCCTCCCGTCAGAAAAAAATTGCAATGCTAAAAAACCTAATAGAAATAAGCCGGTCAGATTAAAATAAGACGAATCAAGCTACGGAAACAAACTCTGCTAATTGGAACATGGAACGTACAAGGCATAAGGAATAAAATGGAGGAGGTATTTAAACAGATGGAGGATTTGAAGCAGGACATAATCGTACTGACAGAAACGAAGAAGAAAGGAGAAGGAATGGAAACTTTAGGATCGTATGTTCACATTTACAGTGGTGTTAAAAAGAATGAAAGGGCTAAAAGAGAGGTTTCAATACTTATCAAGAAGAAATATAAGAGATATATCACAAACTGGGAAGCAATAAATGAAAACGTAATTAAAATTAATCTATCTCTTTTTGGTATAAAATGCTCTATATTAGGAATATATGGAATTAGTGAGGCGAAAATTATGTAATAAAAGATACTTTTATAGTACATTAATTTATATTATGGGTGAGATCGGGACCTCAAGAGAAATTATATTAGCTGGCGATTTTAACAGCAGAATCGGTAATGAGATAGATAATGATGTAGTCGGACCATACGGAGAATTGGAGAAAAATGACAATGGTAAAAGATTGATAGGATTTTGTGAACAATATTCACTTAAAGTCCTAAATGGATTTTACCAACATAGAGATATTCATAAGTATACTTGGCACCAAGGTACTCTTAATCTACAATCGATAATAGATTTTGTAATAATTAAAGAAACATTCAATTTAAAGACCCAGGATGTAAGGGCATACAGAGGATTATCATGCGGAAGTGATCTCTATTTATTGAATGCAAAAATAATATTTCCATTCCAAAGTAAAAATGACAGACTAAATAAAACTAAAAATGAAGAGGGCAGTTTCCATGACTTGTCAACAACTCTATACAACTTGGATAGTTTGGAGAATGAGAGCACATCATATCTGTATAAGAAAAGGTTAGATGATCAGTTACTAATCTCTACGTATGACAATGCTCAGGAAGAATACAACTATATAGTCAGGCGGAAAAAGAAGCTTTAGGAGAACCAAATAGAGAAATAAATAAATTCAAATATTTTTGGAATGAGGATTTTGCAAAAGAAATAGCAAACAAAAAAGAAAAATATTTAATGTGGTTGAATACCAAAGATCTGAATGAGAAAATACAATATAAAGAAGCTCAAGCAGAGTTAGAAAGAAAATTACGGAAGCTAAAAATCAGAGCTGGGAACAAAATTGTTTAAAAATTCAAACATGTATTCGAGGTAAAGGAAGTACTGAATCTTGGAGAATTTAAAAAAAAATTGAGAAATAAAAGAAGTGGACAAACAAATGTACAAACAATACCTATGACTGAATGGAAAAATTATATCAAAACATTACTATCAGAAAACAGGGTATTTCATTTAGATAACGCTTAAAATATCCCAGAAATAAATGAAGATGAACATATACAGTTGGACATAGAGGAAATTAAAATGAATGTTCAATCATTAAAAAATAAAAGAGCTAGTGGTCCAGGAGGAATACCAGCAGAATTATTAAAACATGGATCCGACCATTTATTTGAACGACTGAGAAAATTATTTACAAAATTTATGAATGGTGAAAAAGTTCCTGAAGAATGGAAACTAGGATACATTTCGACAATCCATAAAAAAGGAAAAAAAGACAAATGTGAAAATTATAGAGGTATAACAGTAACAAGTACTATGTGCAGACTCTATTAATGTACGTATACTAAAATATTATTTGGGAAAAAACTATAGTGATATGGAATTATAGAAACAGTCAGATTTAGAGCAGGTTGTTCCACAACCGACAATTTATTTTGCATTACTCAGGTAGTAGAAAAGAAAACGCAATATGGACAACCTTTGCACCTACTATTTGCAGATCTTGAGAAAGCATACGACAATGTCCCTATAGAGAAACTATGGATTGCTCTAAGACGTATTGGAATTAAGACTATAATAATTAAAGCTATACAATATTTATATGACAATTGCATATCTAAAATTAAAATTGGCAGTAAATTGTCACATGGTTTCTTCGTCAAGGTTGTTGTCTATCACCGACTCTGTTTAAAATATATGTACATGAAATATTAAAGAATTGGAGGAGAAAATGTTCAAGCATGGAAATTCCTATTTCAAACAACAAAACTTTATACAACTTACATTTTGCAAATGATCAATTGTTAATTGCACAAGATTATGAAGATTTAGAATATATGACTAGAAAATTAATAGAAGAATATGAAAAATGGGGATTAAATTTGAACATGAAAAAATCAAAATATTTATCAATTGGTGAACCAGAACAAAATTTAATTTTGGAGTCTGGAGAAACAATAAAATCTTGTAATGAGATCACATATATAGGAAATAAAAATAAATAAAAATGGGAGTTATGAAGAGGAAATAGAAATAATAAAGGAAAATTTGCAATTGCTTGCCTCAATGGAATATTGTGGGATAAAAATATAAGTAATCAAAATAAAAGAATAGATATCATACAATTGTTAAAAGCATCATTACTTATGGAGCAGAACTTTGGCCATTAACAACAAAAACAAATAAGTATTTTTTGGCAACGGAAATGGATTTTATACGAAGGGCAGCAAGAATTTCAAGAAGAGAAAAAATTAGGAACTCAGTTATAAGGGAGAAAATGAAGATTGAAGACACTATTTTAGATTATATTAAACTCAGCAATTAAGATGGTACGCACATGTCCAGCGAAAGGAAGAGGATCGACTACCAAAATCTGTTTTGGTATGTAAACCTGAGGGAAGACGAGGCAGAGGAAGACCTAAAACCTCCTGAAGTCAGGGAATATGTTTATACATGAAGGAGAAACATCTACAAACAGGAGATTGGATGGACCGACAAAATTGGCTATTAGGAATCGGACGATGACAAAGACATTAATCAACCGATGATCTATCTAAATATGAGTAAATGTATTTGAAAATAACTGTTAAGTTATTGTTCCAAAATAATACTGTTAAAATATGTAGTCTTTTTCTTTGAAATAGTATAGACCTATATTTTAAATTAGGTTTAGGGCTTATGTCTCAAATATATTCATTATACACGTTTATACAAACATGATTCAGGATGTTTTATTACATTATTATCGGTAGTAAAAATAAATAACGTCAATATTCTCAATCTATTAGTGCATTTTAAGAGGCAAACACTCATGATAACAGAACAAAACCAAGACAAACAAACAACAAAGTACTCTGATATAACATCAATTTTGATACTACATAATAAAATAATTATATTAAACAATTTGACTATCTTTAATACATGTTTATGTACATTTTGGAGAATAATATTTTATAAATATCCGGATGTTAGTAATCTAACATATGAAATGTTTGTGTGTTTGTTTGTTTGTACTTTATGCGCGGCCATACTGTTGATCCGATTGTGATGAGGCTTTTTGCAAAATGTTCTGGAAATTCCCGGGATGAACATAGGCTATAAGAGAGTTCTGATATCGACTCCTAAACCCTTAAAAATTTCCCTTTGTAGTGGAAAACGTGAAAAAATGTAGCTCTTTGGACGCTTAAATGGCTTATTGTTCCTAAACCATAACAAATACACAAAATTAATGTACACAGAATAGAATATCTCCAAAACGCTCTACAAAAAAGTCCACGACAGCATATGTTTATCTCTTACGGGTAACTCACAGTAACCATTTTTGTCTTTCATTGATGCCAAGAAGATTGAGACAAGTACGTAGATTCCTGTGCAAGCAGAGCAGGACATGGCGTGTATTCTTTTACAGATAACTCATAATAACGAATTTTGTCTTCTAGCTAATTTATGCCAAAAAGATCGAGATAAGTAGATTCCGGGCAACACCGGGTAATCAGTACGGGAATCTTAAAATAATTACGATATGCATTTATAATTATTTTTCATTTCACTTATTCAACTAAATCATAAGAAGTACATTAATTGTTGTCTTTCAGCTCATTTATGTCAAGAAGATCGGGATGAGTAGATTCCCGGACAACTTCGGGTAAACAGCAGGGGGTATCTAAAAATGATCACGATATAAATGTTTCTTTTACTTATTTAACTAAACATAAAACACATTAATTTTCGTATTTCAGCTCATTTATGTCAAGAAGATCGGGAACAGTAGATTCCCGGGCAACCATGGGTAATCAGCACGGGGTTTCTAAAAATGTAAATTTATAAGTATTTTCCCCCTTACTTATTCAACTGAACATAAAAGCACATTAATTTTCATTTATTCAGGTGTAGCAGCGCACGCCGGGTATTAGCTAGTATTTTATAATAATGCATAATGATTTATTTTCCTTGTCTATTTGAAAATAAGAATTTTTTTCCCCCATTTTTAAATATCTAAAGAGTCTTATATTTTAAAAAATCATGAATAAAATTGATATCACTAGAAAAAACATTGAAAATGTACACGAAATGCATGTGATATGCGTAATTATTTTATAAAACAAGTTATATCAGATAGCAGTGTACTAACATAGTTGCACTAAACACTTTAGTCAATTTCATAAAGTTTGAAATGTATTATTTTATGAAGTGCTATGTACTAATGGGATTAACCCATCATCTGTATAATTTTACTAGTTTATTATAGTCTTTATTATTCTGTTACCGGTATATAAGTATGATTTTTTAAGCTATGGAAGAGCAGATATCACACGGTTTAAGAGCAGAGAAGTTTGCTTTAAAACCGCATGAAGTGTATATTGTGCTTATTAGCGTTAGCAGTTTTAGCAGCACACCTTTCCATTAAAAAGTGGTTCTCTAACACTTGTTTATAAACACACAACCTCAGAAAATGTAATGAAAATACTTATACACACATGTGCATACCAGATGTCGTTCTTTTTCCTCGCTAAAATAAATCCAACGCATATAGAATACAATATCAGATATCCTTTTCACAAATAATTGAGCTCTTGGCCACTTCTGTAGATACGGGTTCGCACATCGAATCTGATTTCTATTACTAGTCGAGTAGAATACAAAGATTGATATTTTTCACTATTTTTTCAACTGTAAGGGAAATTTAAGAAAATCTGTGAAATGACTTAAAAAAAGATCGGTCCCTAATTATAATTACTGATGTTCATGGAAATGAAACAAAACTTAAGAGAACCATTAGTTCACAATAACTGAATCAGAGTTCCACTGAGGAGTAGCGCCAGTGTCTGTTATATGAGAATTAAAATGTTAACACAGTCCGATAGTGCCAATGAGTTAGTTAGTTAGTTAGTTAGTTAGAGTTCAATTATGGTCTTCACAACGGTTTAAGAATCCAGATTATGTGATTTTCAGTGGACTGTGACATCTTTTTCTGAAGTTAAAAAAATTCCATTAATGATAGATATCTTGGATATCGGTATTCCAGCTGTCTTTATAGCGAGAGAAAGCCGAACTTCACAGCCCATACACAACACAACATATTTGTAAAATCGCGATGACTATATAATTGAAGATATTATAAACAATAATTCAAAATATTTCAATTCTGTCGACAATAACAATCGCCATTATATCGTTTATAATATGTATTTTCCTTTATCTCTAGCACGAACACATGGATCTAGAAAGTGCCTTATTTTAGTCCTATTCATTGCCAACTTCTTAACTCCACCAATGTTCTCCCTTCATTTGATATTTCATTAGCAACTGTTCTTTTTCAAGCCTTCGTATGGATTTTCGTTCCCTTTATACACCTAAACGTTCCAGTTTAATGCAATTCATTGGTTTACAAATTTGTATTAATATAATAGGATATACATTAATTTTCGTTTGTATTCTGAATTATCTGTAAAAAATCACGTTTTGAGTAGATATCGCTTAACGTTATATCAGTGATTGAATTTGTTCTTTTCTATGCTATCGGTTGTGTCACAGATACTTTTAATGCTTGGATTTACTTTCGACAATTCCGCGACGCGACATACGGATAAAATGCTCTGTGCTGTAAATGCGCACGCAAAATCTAGAATTTTCTGGGGAGAGTAAAAAAAGGTTTATGGAAATCTGATTACACTGATATACATATTTTAAATTTATTGTCTGGGGTATTTATTCTAATATGCCATTATCCCTAATTTGACTATGCTCAATCAGAATATGAACTTAGTTTGTCCCCATCACGTACCAATTTTTCATAATATAAAGCAATAGTAAATTATACTTTTTTATACTCGGTTATATTGAATTTATGTTGTATTATTAAATATCAACCTCATTAATTCACACAGACAGAACTTAATGATTTGGTTGGGGATTTAAATCTTCTTAAGGACACTGCTGAAATATAGGGATTCCAGCTGAAAGAAGAGCACCTCCTCTCTCCGGGAACGTTAATTTCTTGGTACGGACATCGTGAAGAGGAATTTGTTCCAAATTTCTCTCAGAGAGAGGATCTTACATAGTGCCACGACATTCCTGGTTTAGTGATTGCCTTGGTAGCTGTTAAATACATTCCAGGTGATTGGAGACGTTTTATAGTTTCCTCAAAGTCTGAAAGGTGTAGTGATGTATGATGGAGACAAATATGCATCAGTTCCAGTTGCCCATTCAGTTCACCTCAAGGAAACACATTCATAACTTAAAGTTACTTATGAACAAAGTTAAATATCCAGAATATGTGTGTGGAAATTTAAAAGTTATTGGCATGCACCAGGTCAGTAATCAGGCTATACTATAATGCCATGTTTTATATGTGAGAGTAGAGCTCGGTCTGATCACTGGAGAAGAAAACAATTGGAAGCAAAGGAATGAAAATTGTTCTTCTTGAGAGTCTTGCGGACCCGAAACAATGTTCTGTTAACACTTTTGCATATAATATTGGGCCTAATGAAGCAATTTCTTAAAGCTTTTAACAAGGATGGCAACTACTACAAATATATCTGCAAAATGTTTCCTGGGATGTCTGATGCTAAAGTTTAAAAGAGGATATTTGTCGGCCACAAATTAGGAACTTGATTTCTGATATATTATTTGAAGAAACAATGACAGATACTGAAAAAAAGCATGGATTGGTTTTGGGAGTGTCATAAAAACCTTTATAGCAAATTACAAAAATATTGTAGAAGATATGCTTGAGAAGATTCGAAAGCTGGACTGTAATATGAGTGCAGAAGTACATTTCCTACATTTTTATTTGGATTTTTCCCCGACAATATCGGCTGTGTCAGCTAGGAGTAGGGTGAACGATTTCACCAGAACATAAAGGAGATGGAAAGAAGTTACCAGAGAAAGTGGAATGTGAATATGATAGCTGACTTTCGCTGGTCGCTGATAAGAGATACACCAAATTCTTTCCATAGTAGGAACTCTAAAAATCGTTAATTTCAAAAGAGCACGTAAAAACATTAGGCTAATGTTCAAATTTAAGTGATTATTTAGAACAGAGGTGAAATATTAGCTAATTATGAAAATTTTAGTTGTGGATTTATTAATTGATATTTAATAATATAACATAAATTCGATAGAGCCTAGTATAAAAACGTATATTTTACCATTTCTTATATTGTGAAAACTTAGAACGTGATGGAGACAAACTATGTTCATATTCTGATGAAATACAGTCACTTTAGGGATAATGACATATTAGGACAACAACCCCAGACAAAAAGTTAAATTTGCATATCAGTGTAATCAATATTTCAACTGCCAACATTTAATCTGAGCTAGTGGAATCATGATTTTGTGCATGAATCATATATATGACATTTAGAGTTATACATAATTTTTTTTTTTTTAAGATTTATTTTTTATTTAGCCTGGTGGAGTTAAGGCCATGTGGCCTTCTCTTCCACCCATCAGGACAAACATATATTACATAAGAATATAACAATCTTAATTAACTCTAATATTAAACACTAAGTAAAAATTTGATCAAAAGATAATATCTAATATACATATTACGATCTATAATACAACCAGTTAATATTAGTTAAAATTAAGACTAAAACTAATAATAAAATGTATACAAACAAGACATATTAAATTGTGCCTGTCTAGTGTATATAAAAAACAGGAAAATAATGAGATATAGAAAACTAATTTTACGATTATACAATATTTAAAACAAAACAAATAAAAATATTTGTTATTCTTAATATTATTTACATAGATAATTAAATATATTAATATTGCTAAAAGAATACTATCAGTGAGGTGTATAAGTTAGTTTGTTATTAAATAATTCTTTAGTTTGTTTTTTAAGGATGTTATAGTTTGACAGTCTCTGACATAGGGTGGAAGGGAATTCCATGTTTTGGTAAGTGACACCGTAAAAGATAATGAATAATATACAGTGTGATGAGGCGGGATATAAAGGACAATGTGCTGATGGGATCGAGTGTCAAGATTATGTGTGTCGGATAGTCTGATGAAGCGGCGTGATAAATAATTAGGCGATGATGTGTGAAGTATTTTATAGAGAAGGGATAGGGAATGGACAGTTCTACGATCTCTTAGACGAAACCACGATAATTGTTCCAGGGACGGTGTAACATGGTCAAATTTGCGAATACCACAAATAAAACGTGCGCAAGAATTATGAACACGTTGAAGTCTTTGAGTGGAAATAATATTTAAGTCCGTAAAAAGAGTGTCACAATAATCAAAATGGGGCAATTTTGAACGAATTTTGAGTTATTGATGTATTGCGTCATACTGTTTTGCATGGAAGGTCGACCCATGCAACTTTATTATAAACTAGCTAATACTCGGCGTGTGCTGCTGCTCCTAAATAAATGTTAATGTGTTTTTTCCACCAGCCGTGCACTGTTATACTCTACGTTTTTCTATAGTTCTTTTTAGATGTTCAATTCTGTGTACATCAATTTGTGTATTTGTTATGGTTTAGGCAGCGTAAGCCATTTATGTGTCAAAATAGGGACTTTATTTCACGTTTTTCACTACAAAGGGTGATTTTTAGGGCTGAAGTTGTTGAGCATTACAACTCTCTTATAGCCTATGTTCATTCCCGGAATCTCCTGAACATTTTTCAAATAGTCCCATCTCAATCGGATGAACGGTATGGCAGAGCACGCTTGCCCGGGAATCTACTTATCCCGATCTTCTTGGTATAAAAAAAAAACTCTAGAAAACTTTTGGCTGACCAGCCGGCTGTTGGCCTCACATCCACATGTGTTAATCACCGAGGTAGACGATCATCTAGCCAGTGTAAGGTGACATGTGGTCAAAATGTCGAATCCTCTAGCCGTTATAGCTGGTATTCTCAACCTGGAGTCGCTACTTATTGTAGCTATCCAAATGCCTCACGATGCTGGGTGGGCACCGCACATTGGGCCAGATACGAATCTAGCTGGAAAAAAGTGTTTACTTACTCTCGCCAATTCATCTTTCTTCACTTTAAAATTATTGCCAGATGACTATTCTTCACTTATCTGCAAAGGAGGGCAGAATTCTAAAATGTATGTAGACAATATAAACATCGGAAGTTGCCGATAGTTAAGAACTCATCTGGTCCGCATCCCAGTTGTGTACCGTGTTTTGCATTAAAGTTCATTGAGTTATTCTTCTTATTCTATATGGATACTTTACCGCATGGTTTGTACTTTTCATTGATATATTTAACATGTTTCTATACAACCAGATATTGTGTTAAATACACGTGGAATCATACCTTCGAATAACTAAAAAAGTTACACAATCGTTTTACTTTAAATTGAGCTACGAAAAAAAAATATTCTGAACTTTAGTACAAATATTAGTTAGAATATAGAGTGATTTATGGACTTCTATTCCCGCACGATAATATGTGTGCAAATTATTGCGTTTTTTTGTAATTAGCTTTTTATTAGAAGAGGCGGCCGGCAGCTGAGGCCTATCGTCGCGAACAGAGAATTGTTCGATTTAATATATGAAGAAGAGTGATCGATAGAGGCAATAAGTGATCCTCTATTAATATTTAGAGTTAGGGGATGTTCGGAGAATGTTTTAAAAATATTTTTTAAAACATTTTTAAAAGCGATTTTCTAAAACATAGGAAGATGTGCAAGTGAAAAAAAAAGTTAGATTTCCACTGAAATAATCTGATTGGCTAAAATTAAATGTAATCATTCCCGTTATTAAGAATGTAGAACACTGATAGTCGTTGGAAAATCCTGTTCCATCTGCTTATGGAATTGTAAGTCCCAAAATATATTTCAAAGAGGCTGGAATAAAAACAAACAAAAAAGTCTTATTTCGGCTGAAATATCTCCCTTGGGAAAGGTAGCGTAACAAATTTGCTTCCCTAGAAGCATTATATGGTGAATAAAATATCACAACCTCTCTTTTTTGACACCTAGTCTCATGTTAATATGTCGACATATTGACATTTTATTGTCAAAAAAGACAAGCTTCGTCCGACATAGAAGATAGGGGAATTGAGCGGGGTGATTTGTAATGCTTATTATTATTTTGAAGCTATTTTTTGTGTTTTTTTTAGAAATGTCTTTAAAACATCAGCAGTATCCCGTTTACCGTATGACCAAATTGATATTTCTGTTGCAAGATCTAGTTCATCGCGAGAGAATTCCTCCTTAAGTGAACATTTCTTCGAAAGTTATTTTGGGTCTTCCAATTCCATAAGCAGATGGAACAGAACTTTCCAACGACTGTCATTGTTCTAAATTAATTCTTAATAACGGGAAAGTTAACATCCACTCCTAGCCAATCAGAATATTTCATTAGAATTTTTTTCTCGCGCACAATTTCGTACGTTTTAATTTTTAATATAATTTAAAACATTCTGCTAACATTCCCTACCCCTAATTTGACTAATTTGTTTACCAAATAATAATTTATTGACTCTATCTAACATTTTTTTTCATATTAAATCAAACAATTATTCTCTGCGCGCAACGGTAGGCCTCCGTTGCTGGCTACCTCCTGTAATGAGAAAGCTAATTAAAAAAACGCAATAATTTGCACACATGTTATTGTGCGGGAATTAAAGTCCATAAATCAATTTATATTATAACTATAATTTGCCATACTGTTCAGAACTGGTTTCTTTGTAGCTCAATTTAATATACGATGATTGTGTAATTTTTTAATGCATGGAAGGTAAGATTCCACATGTATTTAACATAAAATCTGGTTATATAGAAAAACATTAAATATAATAAAATTACAAACCTTGAGGTGAAGTATCCATGTAGAATAAAGAATAGCTCACTGAACTTGAACACATAACGCTAATAACACAACTGGGATATTGACCAGATGCGTTCTCAACCATCGGCAACTTCCGATGTTTATATTGCCTTCATAGACATTAGAATTGTACATTTGCGGATAAGTTAAGAACCGTCATATAACAATTATATTAGAGTCGAAGAAAAAGATAACTCGATGAGGGTGATTGAAAATAGTTTTTTTTCAGCTAGGTTTCGTTTCTGGTCCAGTGTGCACAAGTCCCAAACTGGCCGAAATTCCATGAGAAAAATGTCTTCCCCATGGAGACTCGAACCAGCGTAAGTCCCGTAGTTCTGCGCCAAGACTTCTTGCCTTAACCACTCTGCTACGGCGAGGGACTCTTGGTACCAATGAAAGACAAAAATGGTTATTGTGAGTTATCCGTAGAAGATAAACATATGCTGTCGTGGACATTTCTGTAGAGCTTTTTGAGATATTCATTTCTGTGTGCATTAATGTTGTGCATTTCTTATGGTTTAGGCAGCGTAAACCATATAAGCGTCCAAAGAGCTTCTTTTTTTTCACATTAGAATTGTACCCTTCTTTGCAGATAAGTTAAGAACCGTCATATAACAATGATATTAGAGTAAAAAAAAAAGATAAATTGATGAGGGTTAGTGAAAATAGTACTTTTGCAGCTAGACTTTATTTCTGGCTCACTGTGTACCGGTCCCATACTGGCCGAAATTCCACGAGAAAAAAATGTTCCCCCCATGGAGACTCGAACCAGCATAAGTCCCGTAGTTATGCGCCAATAATTCTTGCCTTAACCACTCGGCTACGGCGTGGGACTCTTGGTACCAATAAAAAAGATGAAAGGTTCACCCGAATGGGCATTATTCTCTTGGTATCAATGAAACACAAAAATGGTTATTGTGAGTTATCCGTAAGAGATAAACATATGCTGTAGCAGACTTTTGTGTAGAGCTTTATGTGATATTCAATTCTGTGTACATTAATTTTGTGTATTTTGTATGGTTTAGGCAGCGTAAGCCATTTAAGAGTCCAAAGAGCTACTTTTTCACGTTTTCCACTACAGAAAACGGTTTTTAAGGGTGTAGGAGTTGAGTGTCACAACTCTCTTATAACCTGTGTTCATCCTGGAAATCTCCTGAAAATTTTGCAAAAACCTCTATCACAATCGGATCAACGGTATGGCCGCGCATAAAGTACAAAAAAACAAACATACAAACAAACATTAATTTTTATATGTAAGATTATACTAGTTAATACCCGGCGTGCGCTGCTACTCCTAAATAAATGTTAATCTGTTTTACCACCAGCCTTGAGCTGCTATGCTTGCCCGGGAATAAGCTTATCCCGATCTTCTTGGTATCAATGAAAGACAAAAATGGTTATTGTGAGTTATCCGTAAAAGATAAACATATGCTGTCGCGGACTTTTTGTAGAATGTTTTGAGATATTCAATTCCGTGTACAATAAGTTGGCGTATTTGTTTTGGTTTAGGCAGCGTAAACCATTTAAGCGTGAAAATAGGGACTTTATTTCACGTTTTTTGCTACAAATGGGGATTTTTAAGGGTGAAAGGATTGAGTATACAACTCCCTTATATCTATGTTCATCCCGGGAATCTCTTGAACATTTTTCAAAATCTCCCATCAAAATCGGATCAAAGGTATGGCCGCGAATAGAATACGAACAAACAAACAAACGAACATTTTTTATATATTGGATTGTGTATATATGTAATATTAGGTATTGATGGGTAAAGACATTTTCAAATTCCATGATGGGATAAAAAGGAAAGAAAATTGTAAAGTAGGTCCAGTTCCTCATCTTTAGAAATTAATCTGTCAGCATGTTAGTTCCTAATTTGCAGTGCGGGTTAAATCGTTATTTTTTTATCCCTTAACCACTCCATTCCCTCTCGTAAAATTCACGCACTTCTTATTTCCTCTCCATTTAACCCCATCTAAATTTAATTTCCTTGCATCCACTGCGTTTCGGAAAATTTACCTCCAAGTATAATGTATCAAGAGATTATAAATTAATTTCTTCCCTTAAGACACTTTACTTGATAAAATGTTGGCAAACAAAAACTGAAGCAAATTTGCATTCTACTTAAAAAATAAGGATTTTTATTCTAAAACACAATACAGTATGGATGCAAATCATGGAATTTGAAATCAAGATTAATATATACATTCGATAGAAATAGACTTCTGGGGCGATTAGGAAGAATTTCAAGGAGAGAAAAATAGTGTTATAAGAGAATATATGAAAGCTACAGGCTGCCTGATAGGAACTATCAACACAATATAATTAAGATGGTCCAGGGCATATGAAAATAATGATCGAAGACAGATTATAGAAGATGATTTATGAATGGTATTCGATGAAGAAGGAAGACCAAAGCTAACATTGATACAAGGAGTACTCAGGACAATGAAAGAAAGTACTGGGAAGAAGGGGCGTGAGAAAATAGAGAGGAATGGAGATTAGTTACGGGATCTAGAAATGGAGAAAGGAAGATGTCAAAGAATTTTTAAAACCTGAGAATAAGTAAATATTTGAATTTACAAGAAACTTTAATGCGAGGATGTTTAATCGTTTATAGATCACACATATTTACACAAATACATGGTGGTCTCTAACTATGTATATTCAGCATGAATCTTTATTTTTATTGCTTTTTAACTATTTATTCTTATTTGTATTTGTTTCATTAAAATATTAGATTACAGGGACGTCCCTAGAATGTATTTGTTTATTCCAAATTCAATAAGTTATAGTCTCACACAGTTATTTAAATTTAAATTGAGTAATTATTAAAATATAACTAACTCACTGACAGGATCAAACAGGGAGATTCAAGGTCGCACGAATATAAGCTCCCCATACATCGTTATCCTGTATTAATATTTTCCGGTCATTTCCTGTTCAATTCACCTCCCTCAAATCGTGGTTTATACTATTCTATCAACTCAGTTTTGACTTACCAACTGGACGGTTTCTCTGTTTTCTTAAAAAATTTTCCAGGCTCTCTTTCATTCGCCAATCTTATTATATATTTTCCTGACTTAACTATTGCAGGAAGAAGAAGACCAGGACGTCCACTAAAAAAAACTTTTAGATAGTGTTTTTCTTGAGGCTAAACAGGTCAACAAATGGCCTAAATTCGTGAATATATGATGATGATGATGAACTATTAATTATTCCATCTGGTTACTCATATAAATAATATTAATTTAAAATACTATAATAATTTATATAACGTTAGTTTAAGTTAAATCCTCAATAAAGTTGATTTCAGTTAAAGCAACATTACTTACTTATTTATTTCATGTAATTTACCTGACTGATTTGATAAGAATTGCTAGATTCCAGAGAGGGTAAATCGATACCCTCCTTCCTATTTTTATCGATGTCATGGCCATAACACACTTTTCTGTACGAAACAGATATTGTCGGTCTTGGTTTATGAAATAGGAGTTCCCTTTCAGCCTTGAAAAATATGACGTACGGATCGTTATACCTATATAAAGAATGGACATTTTTTGAGTGCCGTTCTCTATTTAAATTGTATTAAATATCATGAAATTGGTACTCTTATGTCCATCAGAAATATCATATCGTATTTTTTGGAATAGAAGTTTAAGGTTTTTATTTGATGATCACTATATCGTTTTATTTGAAGAAATATGATTATCTGATTATTTCGTTGTGTAGGCAACTAGATGGCTACTTGATCTTTACACAATTTCATATGCACATGGTAGTTAATACGAGTACATATTCGTACATATATGATCGGTGATTTTTCACGGACGTACTTACCTAAATTATCCGACATTTTTCCTACAGTTGAGGAAATCCCTAAACCCTAAACCTGGAAATCCATCTAGATCACAAAAGGATTCCGGGCTTGCTGCGTGAGAGCGACACGCCGTTACCATACAGGTTTCGGCCATAGTTTAGGTTGTAATGTAAACAGAAGCACGTGGTTAAGTGTGATTTCATTGGTCACATGAACCTAATGATATCGTTGTCAAGCGGCGTAGATGAAAACATAGTTCCCTGATCAATATACATTTTATATAATATAACTACTATGTATGAAAAAATTATCGCAATAATAATAATAATAATAATAATAATAATAATAATAATAATAATAATAATAATAATAATAATAATAATAGTAATAATAGTAATAATAATAGTAATAATAATAGTAATAATACTAGTAATAATAATAATAATAATAATAATAATAATACTAGTAATAGTAATAGTAATAATAATAATAGTAATAGTAATAATAATAATAGTAATAGTAATAGTAATAATAATAATAGTAATAATAATAATAATAATATTACTATTATTATTATTACTATTATTGAAAGTACAGTCTTTAATGGATAAAGTCGCGAATTACAGACAGAAATGGATTGATCACATGGATGGAATGAGTAAGGAGAGATATCCATTGTTAGCCAGAAATTATCAAGCAAGAGGAAGGCGTGATGTTGGAAGACCTAGAAGACGTTGGGCTGATGCAATATGAAGTCGGAACGGGCAATTGCCTAATCCCTGGAGTGATG
Source organism: Diploptera punctata (assembly GCA_030220185.1). Taxonomy (NCBI): domain Eukaryota; kingdom Metazoa; phylum Arthropoda; class Insecta; order Blattodea; family Blaberidae; genus Diploptera; species Diploptera punctata. The sequence goes on from JASPKZ010008443.1 coordinate 70,619, forward strand.
ATGATGATGATGGTAATAATAATAATAATAATAATAATAATAATAATAATAATAATAATAAAACAATATAAAATATGAAAAATGACGACGGTGAACAGTAAATATAATTTTATATAAATTTAAATATAACACCATTTCGCGCATGTCAGTTGACGAATAGAGAAATTCAGTTATTTCAACATGGCCGCTCGTGTTGAATACGTTAAACATCAGAGAGAGGAACCTTTGAAAAGTGGTGAGAAACTAATTGTTTTAAATGTATTTTGTAAATTGAGTAATAAATTCCCCATGTTAGGTATCCAGAACGTAGTGATTTTAACAGCTGGGTTTACTGACATTCCTTTAATTAGCATAAATTCTGCTCGAAGTGAAATTATACATAAAGGGCATTTATCTACATCAGTTAAAAAACGTAACAGAGAAAAACCTGTAACAGAAATATAATGTGTTGTGTTTGTCAGAAGTGCTGTGCATGCAAAGGGCATTTTTATGGAAGAAATGAACCCCCTACAATTAATAAAGTATTGGCTTGTGTTAACAGTGATCCTGAATTACCTGCGCGTAAAATAGTACCATCGCTCCACAATCACAGATGCCTGCGAAATGATACCTTTTGTGACTTTGTTTACAGTACAACCTAAACTAAGGCATACGGAATGGAAATGCGGTATGGAAAACAATATTTGTACAAATTTGTGAGTGAAATATCAATGTTGTCAAGTGTTACTTTTCTTAAATAAATAGATTTACCAATAGAGCTTTGTATTATTGCTAAAAACATCAATAGCGTGTTGTGCTAGGAGCCGATGAATTCTTTCAATACGCACGATGAAAATGGCAGGAGTATTAAGTCCAAGATCTGTTGACTTTACAAACCGACAATTGTTTCCAATATCAGTAAGTGCAACTGCTATATTGGTTAAAGTACTCTGTGATTTAACTGCAATGAAAGATAACAGTAATAATGAAAAAAGAAATACGATTTTTTGTTAATAATATTGTGGAAGCAATATAGTCCGTAGCAGATCAGTTTATTTTAGACTGTTTTGCATTAAATAAGTAGTATTATTGTTAATAATATATTGGAGATCTGACATCAAGTGCCGATTGTCCGGAAAAAGTGGGAGCCTTAACCTCCCACTACCCAAAGGGCCTCCTGAGGCCTACAGTGGGAATACTTTACTTTAGACTATTTAACTCATTCCACAAATGCTAGTCAATGACCAATCATGTTTCAATGAATGTTGTTTTACAACCAATGACAGTCGTGTTTCACCTCGCTCTTTATCGATTTCTCTTTACATCTCCTGATTTTGTGATAAAGAAAGCTCCTCCTTTTTAATGTTCTGAACAGGTCAAAGCATTATTTTTCTCCAACAAATACATTGAATATAGCAAATAATGAAAAGATTCCTTGATTTTACTGAGTTGTTTACTAAAAAATAAATGAATAACCCGTAATGTTGATTATGGTATATAGTTTGATGTGTTTCATTATTTCTCCACTTGGGTGCACTCTTACAATATTGTGATCTTATTTGGCAATAAATAATATGATCAAGCAGCAGTGAATGAACATAACTCTCATTTCTGATTTGTTTTCAAACATCGCCGTTTACATTAAATATGTAAATATTTTAAAATAACTATAGTTAAACAATCATTTATGAGTAAACAGCTTAATTTTATTCGTTAAATAGTCCTAACAAATGCCACTCTTGATTTCCAAATTCTCTAGATAAATTCACTCCTCACTTTGTGAGTCGTGAATTTATCGACAATTTGGAAATCAAGAGTGGCATTACTTATGATAATATGACGCATAGTACCTCTGTATTAAATTAATTTTATTGTTTCCAATAATATAGATACCGATATCTGAATCATTAATCAAATTTGTGGTAATCATTCACGGTTTAAGTACTTAATACATCAGTAAATTATTAGAATAATTGGCTTTTCTTTCAATAATTCAGTTTCTTGTTTTTTTGCACTTAGCACTATTCATATTTCACGCACAAAAATATTTCTATTTACAAAAAATAGTTAGACTGATTACACAATTACCATTTGGTTTGAATAATTGTAATATTAGTATTAATTATTCTAAGTAAATAAAAATAAGAGGATCGGCTAAGAAACCTGAGGGAAGACGAGGCAGAGGAAGGCCTAAAATATCCTGGTGTCAGGGAATATATTTATACATGAAGGAGAAACGTATACAACCAGGAGATTGGGTGGACCGACAAAATTGGTTGTTAGGAATCGGATGATGTTAAAGACATTAATCAACTAATGACCTATCTAAATAGAAATAAAAGTTAAAACGAGTTTAAAACTTTTAAACTATTCTTTAAATCCAACCACGATGGTTATTTAGTTAATATAGTGGATTCGCATTCGGCAGACACCGGGTTCAAATCCTGGCACGAACAAAATTTAGTGAAATGCAGGATTTCGCGGCCGGTAATCATAATGTTAAAAGATTCCGGGCTATGTGGCCGTGGTCTATAACTGGTATTTCTTCCAGACGTTTCTCCCTCAACTGCGGAGGGCATCTTCAGTGGCGAGTGCTTCTAAGTGATGTTACCCTATAGTAGACTCGGCTGAGTCTACTATAAGTCTAGAAATACCAGCTATAGTCCACGGCCAAATAGCCCGGAATCTTTTAACATTAAAATGTTTTTTTTAATCCGTGGATTAAAATTTTTATTCTGTCTACATAAAAACTTATTTATGTTCAGGATTTCGATACCTTTTGACAATGATTTATAAACATTTTACATATACCTGTGCAATTGTTACAGTAAATTCTAAAGCTTTTAACCAGATGATATGATTGTTACTTTTATTCGCTTTCCTTTGAAGTGTACAATCATCATTTAATGTAAAATTTACTGTTAAAAAGTTATTTTCTTTTTCAGAGAGAAGTCTTAAAAAGCTACAGCAAAGAGGACAGCATACAATAGATTATTTTCTCTCCCTTCGTTATGATCTTTGTTACTTTGTACCATTTTAAGGGCACATCCATTGCCCTATTTTCATCTAAGAAAAATATGAAGGGATTCTCTTCTTTTTCAACTGGTTATGATGTATGTAATTGAAGTCACTATATACTATCCGCATCATTGAACACAATGGTGCCGTCGTGTTTTTCTTTGAGCGGTTTCCCTGGCAAGGAAACGAAGCAGCGCCCAAAGTAATTCTGCAGTTCTAGCTGTAGCCCATAATGAGAGAGCACAAAAAAATTACTGCTACCGAAGCCATTACAGTCTCCACAAGATCATTAGCACCGACAGGGATATACAAAATGTTTTAAACTTATCTCCCTTCTGAAAACTAGTCATATGAAACTTTCTATATTTTCGTCTGTATTATTTGTCTATATGGTCTTCATTGTGTAACGACTGCTTATTCATGGAACTGAAAGTGGCGGGTTCAATCACGGAATAAAATAAGTACAATGATCGTTTTACAGACTTTCGGAGGCACTTGAGGTAGTAGGCGGTTAAGTTTCGCCGTTTCGGGAGCAGATGTCAGTCGGTTTACAGTACTGCATAGGATTGCCTTTACCCCAGAGCATTTCAGTTAGAGTTTGAGTCAACTCCAGCGCCATTGAGCCTCCAGAAAATTTAAGCCAATTTAAAAATCCTAACCCCATAGGTACTCGATCTGCTGACTCTCTGGCTCATAACTAGAGACCGGATGTTAGGGAAAATGCCTACATTCATTTATTATACATATTGTAAAAGTGACTTCACATAAGTTCATCCCGACAACCCTAGAGTAGTTTTCCATGAAGTTAATTTTGCCTATAAATGCCTATTTCAGCTTACAATGTCTATAAATGCCTATTTGCCATTTTTCTCGAAATTAACTTAGTATATCAATGGAAATAATTGAAATGGACAAACTTCATGACACATATCATTGCATAGAAACCTTTAATTGACTGGCAATATGTGGTTTATTTTTTTACATGTAGAATAGTTGTTTCACGATGCCTAAAGAACGGACAAGAGTGGAACAGTAAAAGACAAACTGACCAATTTCGTGAAGGAATTTGGTGCGAAAATATTCTCAAGTGACATTGTTTTGTAAAGTGTGTAACATTTCAGAGCAGTGATTTGGAGCCGGAACAGGCTAGCAAATAAGCCTAAACCGTGAAGAAGAAGAAGAAGAAGAAGTGTAAAATTGCGCGAAGAAGTGACATGTTTCGCAGCACGTACACACTGCAAAACATAAGTATGCTCTTTGTAAAAAGGCAAAACAAGTTCCAAAATCATCTGTAATATATTCGTATGCTAGAATCTTAACATTTTACAATCTGTAAAATTTTATGTTGTAGTCAATTTTTTGTAAGAGACTATTTTGATTTTTAGAGCCTATATTAATGATTTTTAGTGCCTTTTTGCATGCCTATTTTGAACTTTTTAAGTGCCTAACATCCGGACTCTACTCATAACATAATGCTGCAACCAATGACGCTACGGTGCGCTTTCCTCCGACCGCAGAATACTATGTCTTATACATATGAACCATGCCCCTCGGTAACTTTCGCTAACCAATACCTAACTAGCGGACCCGGCAGACGTTGTCCTGCCCGAACGTTCAATTCTCGTGTCATGGCCGGACGATAAAAGTATAAGTAATTTTTCTTACTGTAAAATTCACTAATTAATAACTTCGCAAGAAATCTCTTCACCGTCATCAGTTGTGGCTCAAGAAGCTTGATTATGATGTCACATTTGCAGTCTCGCGGAATATGTTGGTAGTGCAGATGACTACATATTTGACATAAACAATTCATATAACCCGATTGCAGCGCCATCTACCGGGTACAATTGTGAATCTAAACCATCCAGGGATCCAATCAAACACACACACACACACACACACATACACACACACACACACACACACACACACAAATTCATTAAAATCGATGTAGTCCTTAGGCAGTTTTTAATTTTGGATTTCTAATAAACCTCCACTTCTAATTGTACAATTTCGCTCATCTCTGGATAATACCTACCTCGGTGTATTTTAATAGGCTGTACTGAGTTTCGTTGTAAAACACCGACAATTGTGACTGCTAGAGTGGTTTTTAAATTTTTACTTCACATGAACTCCTAGATCTAATGATTTTATAGGGTCCAACTGTGAATCTAAACCATCCAGAGACCCAATCCGACACACACAAAAATTTCATCAAAATCGGTCAAATCGTTTAGGCAGTTCTTAATTTCGGTTTTCAAGAAAACTTCCATTTCTAATTGTTAGATTTCGCTAATTTTTTTTTGATAATACCTACTGTGGTTTATTTTAATAGGATATACTGAGTTTCGTTGTGAAAAATCTAAAAATGTGAGCACTAGAGCCATTATTTAAATTTTCGTTTCAGGTGAACTCCTACACCTAATGATTTTAGAACATAATAGATAACGGCTAAACACTCACCGCATCATAAAACGTGTTTATACAAATTTTAACGAAGATCGGCTGAACAGTTTACATGTCTATAAAGGACAAACATTCATATAATTATATATATACATACACCGTATCCCATTCAAACCTCCCGCATTCTAATTAATCATAACTCTCAAAATGTGCGGAATTATGAAATGAGGTTGATATTAAAATAAAGAGAAACTCAATTTTTTTTTCATTGTTGCAGTTAATTAATCTGTTGCATATTGAACAATAATGATATAAAATAAAATAGCGAGCACAAACTCTTTTCTGGTATGCAGAGACGAAGTCAATAATTAGAGAACAAAGAAATTATCGAAAAGAATATGGAGGAAATGCACCTGATGCACAATGCGATCTTTACCTTGTCGTGGTGGAGAGGCTTGCGTGTTTAAATGATCCCGAGAGCTATGCCGGCGGTAGCATTGCTGTCGATAGGGTTACCCATGCCGGACTGGTCGAAGGTGAAAAGTCAGACGAAAAAAGTACCTTCGTCGAAAGAGTGACGATCTTTCACCGTAACAATACAACCGTCAAGAAATGCGGACATGAGTTCAACTGGGATAAAATTTTCCAGAGGTCAAATAGTCCCCCATTCGGTTCTCCGGGCGGGGACTACTTCAGGGAACCCATGCCAAAGGCTCGAACACAGGGACATGTTCCTACGAACATGGAATGTTAGGACTTTATACAATAGCGGGGCGATAGAGGTATTAACCCATTAATTAGATCAATCACTCTTGGATATAGTCGCTTTACAGGAAGTTAGATGGCCAGGAGAAGGTAGTGAGGAAGCTTTGCATTACACTACGGGGGGTGCAGAAAGACCTGAACTTGGAACGGGTTTTTTAGTTTTTTATCCGAAGTTTGTCAGTGATATGATTAACTATAATTTGAGGGAAGTAGATTATACAGGGGACGATTGGAAAACATTGGCTCAGGATAGGGATATATGGAGAGCTTATGTCCGCGCGGCCATGAACCTACGGGTTCGATAGTGCCAGCGAGTTAGTCAGTTAATGTACCTGATGGGAAGACCATTAAGGCGTGGCTTGAGAAGTTTCTGGCGACTGGAAATATTTAAAAAATCAGGAGGTGCTCGTACACGTGTTTCAGAAGAAAATATTGAAGAAATGGTGCACATATAGATGTGTTTTAATGTGTGGCAATGAAAATTCTTTGAGTTTCAGTTTCCTTTAATACCAACCTCATTGCATAATTCCGCTTACTTTGTTAGTTATAATTAATTAAAATGTGGTAGATTTGGATGGGACACCCTGTATATTGTTATATGATGAATAGAAAATGTAGTAGAAATTAATGAACTTACACGTTACATTCATATTATTTAAAAACATATAAACTATGTTAGAGTAAGCTTTTTTTCTCTCTCCACTCTGCCTTCAAATTTATCTCCATTTACTAGAAATACGATATTAATATAATGTTCAAATACATGTGTTATTATTCCTATACCGTTCTCTTCTTCGTCCGAGGCCTATAGCTATTACTACCACTGCCATCTAGACGATTTCTAAATTTAAAAACATAAAATTAATGAGAATTTTTACATTACCAATAAAGTAGTAACCTATAACAATGTTCATAATGTAAATATTAAACTGTTCGATCCAGGTAATTATACAAAAAAATCCATCCATTCTGTATTAGTTTCTATGAAACACGACATAGTTATATTAACAGGTTTGAAACTTCTATTATTCACGGCTACAGGGATAATTTTTTAGTAGTAGTAGTAGTAGTAGGACTTTATTAAACAAAAAGTAAGATATTTACAATATTATTTACAAATATGGGTCGCACGGGCAGTAAGCCGTACGTGCTGTTGACAGTCCGTTACAATAAAGTAATAATTGGTACTAGTGTAAAGAAAAATAAACAAATACAGCAATAACATTACAATTAAATAAAGAAAACACAATAAAACTATTACCATTAAATAATAACACAATAGCATTATTCACTAAAAACATTAACATTACAATTACATAAAGAAAACACAATAATATTACAATTAAGTAATAACACAATAGCAATAACATTACAATTACATAAAGAAAACACAATAATAATATTACAATTAAATAATAACACAATAGCATTATACACTAAATAACATCATAAATGTTTTCAAATTATATACTTTACTAGCTAATACCCGCCGTGCGCTGCTACGCCTAAATAAATGGAAATATTAATTTGCTTTTATGTTTAATTGAGTGCGTAAAAGGAAAAATAATTATAAATTTATATTTTTTAAATACCCCTTGCTGATTACCCGGCGTTGCTCAGGAATCTACTTATCCCGATCTTCTTAACATAAATGAGCTGAAATGCAAAAATTAATGTGTTTTACGTTTAGTTAAACAAGTAAAAGGAAACATTTATAACGTAATTATTTTTAGATACCCCGTGCTGTTTACCCGACGATGTCCGGGAATCTACTCATAAATGCCTTTCTTGTTTCGTTTCTTGGCATAAATGAGCTGAAAGACAAAAATTAATGTACTTCTTATGATTAGTTGAATAAGTAAAATGAAAAATAATTATAAATGTATATCGTAATTATTTAGTTCCGCGCCGTAGCCGAGCGGTTAAGGTAGGAAGCCTTGGCGCAGAGCTACGGGACTTGCGCTGGTTCGAATCTCCATGGGGGAAGAAATTTTCTCATGGTATTTCGACCAGTATGGGACCGGTGCCCACCCAGCATCGTGAGGCAATTGGGTAGCTACAATAAGTAGCGGCTCCAGGTTGAGGAACCAGCTATAACGGCTGGGGGACTCGACATGCTAACCACATGTCACCCCTACACTGGCTGTTGATCATCTACCTCTGTGATTGACACATGTGGATGTGAAGGGCCAGCAGCTGGCTGGTAAAAGGGCAACCGCTGAAAAGTGGAAAGACCCTCAATCGGATATCGTAATTATTTTAAGATTCTCCGTACTGATTACCCTGTGTTGCCCGGGAATCTACATATCTCGATCTTTTTGACATAAATGAGCTAACAGACAAAATTCATTACTGTGAGTTATCCGTAAAAGAATACCTGCCATGTGCTGCTATGCTTGCACAGGATCTACGTACTTGTATCGATCTTCTTGGCATCAATGAAAGATAAAAATGGTTATTGTGAGTTACCTGTAAGAGATAAAAATGTGCTGTCTCGTACTTTTTTGTAGAGCTTTTTGAGATATTCAATTCTGTGTACATTAATTTTGTGTATTTGTTATGGTTTAGGCAGCTTAAGCTATTTAAGCGTCAAAAAAACTATTTTTTCACATTTTTCACTACAAAGGGTGAATTTTAAGGGTGCAGGAGTTCAGTATCGCAATTATTTTATAGCCTATGTTCATCCCGGGAATCTCCTGAACATTTTGCAAAAAAGCCGCATCACAATCCGATCAACGATATGGCCGCGCTTAAAGTACGAACAAACTAACAAACCAACAAACCATCAAACTAACAGACATTCATTTTTATATATTAGATATAGCTTCTTCTTAATAAGTATTTTATACATATATACATTTTATTTCAAAGATGATAATAAAATTTCTAATAAATATATTATTTTATTTTATTAAAAAAGTAATGTTTTATACTTTTCTTGTAAGCCCATGTTTCCCTTAACAGAGATTTAGGCGCTCTCCTCCTACAGGGAAGAATTTGAACCATACTAATTTATTTACACTTGTTTTCGTATAGATGTAATTTGAGTGGTCCGTGGTCAGCGTTCCGCCTCATACTGACATCTAGGAAACCAAGGTAGTACTAGGACGGGAAAATTCGGTAAATTTTGCTTAGAGGCCTTTTCATTCAGGCTTAAGGATCTTTTGCGAGCCTGAAAATCTTCAGACTCGGGACCCACGGCTTAAAGTCCCTCCCGGATGACTTGCTCCTTGGATTTTCCGTCCTAAAAAAATCCATCGACCCCGGCCGGGTTTGACCCCGCGACCCTCGGGACCAGAGGCAAGGAGCATAACCACTAGTTCACCGCGGCCGATCTGGTATTATGTTTTAATTTTTATATTATAGGACACATCGAACACGTAAAAAAAACATTCTTACTTTAAAATGTGAGCCAATGTTAATCGAAATATGTTTTCATTCAGTTAAAAATTCAATTTTATTCAACGCTGAGGCCTAGGAGTAATCCATGTACAGTAACGGCCACGGATAATGGCATATTGAAGGCGGGCTATTTTGAAACTGTTTCTTCAGGAAAGAACTATTTTAACCACACCTCCATTGGAGATACCTGATGTATAAATGTATAATTAATTCAATAAATCCATTAAATTGGTTATTTTCTGAAGGAAAAACTTCAACATAGAGTGCCTTCATATGCCTTAAACTGTGGCACTCACTACAGTAAGTACAGATTCCCGATCGGGATAATTTTATTTTGTGAGGATTTTTCGGGACTTATTCTCTCTCTAAGACAAATGCCTGAAACATTTTAAGTTCCTCTAGTCTCCTGACTCCATCCACAATCACTCATACTTACCTTGTTTAAATATATGAGTTGATTATTGTCTTAAATATTCAAATATTCGTGTTATCTCGAAGATGACCCCGCATAGAAAGTCGAGAGGTACTTTCATATATATGTATAGTAAATAAAAATATAAAAAAGTGTATGTGATCGAGAATTAAAACTTCTTCTTCACTTCCTGGTTTAGGCATTAGTTACCTGTTCCGTCTTCACTAATAGATCTATGACCATCTCGTCCGAGGACGTCCGACAACTCTTCTTTCTCTCGGAAAATAATGTAAGATTTTATTTGGTAATCTACTTACTTCCATTCTTTCTATATGTTCTTTTCCACTGATTCTTGTTGTTAAATATCTTTTATTTTATGGATAGATCTGCAGTTCTTCGCGGTTATCCTCGTTTCTTATCTGGTCCATTCCAGTGCATCATTTTATTCTTCTCAAAAATTTCATCTCGGCTGCTTGGATTTTACTTTCTTGTTTGGTAGTGATAGGCCCTAATCCAAGATTCACTCCCAAACATAAGGACAGGGATTGCCATTAGAATTAAAATTGATTTCCCGAAAGGTCATGAACCATTAAGGTCCGGGGACGCTTAAAAGTACTTAGAAAGTAAGAGGTTCAACTAAAGAAAGAGGGATAGAAATTGTAATTTTTAAAATTAATTTATTAATGATGAATTAATATACAACTATATGTCATTTCTGTTTAAGTCTGTGACTTTCCCAATTCATTCCATTTACACTTCAAAAAAATTATGTTCTTCTATTGTTTACAAAAATTCGAATTTGTTTTGCATCTAATTCAATGTTGTAACATTATATTCTGTATACTTACAGAGTAGGCGGCTCCTTGGCTAAAGTGGTTAGACGCTAGCCTCTCACCACTTCCACGTGATCGAATCTCGGTCACTCCATACGGGTTTTGTGCTGGACGAACCGGAGTTGGGCAGGTTTTTCTCGGGGGTTTTTACGTTTCCCCTGCCACAATTTAATTCCACTATGTTCTCCATACTCATCTCAACCATTTCATTTCGTTCATCTGTCCTTGTGATGGTGCGTCAGGCGTAGTCCGCCGGTACGCTTTTCTTTCACAGACCCATATATATATATATATAGAGAGAAGAGAGAGAAAAAAAAAAAAAAAGAAAAAATAAAGAAAGAAAGAAAGAAGAAAGAAAGAACGGAGAAAGGAAAGAAAGAAAGAAAGGGAAAAGAAAGACCAGGAAAGAAAGAAAGAAATGAAAGAAAGAAAAGAAAGAAAGATAAGAAAAGAAAGAAAGAAAAGGAAAGAAAGAAAAGACAGATAAGAAAGAAAGAAAGAAAGAGGAAAGAAAGAAAGAAAGACAGAAAGAAGTAAGAAAGAAAGAAAGAAGAAAGGAAAGAAAGAAAGAAAGAAAAAAGAACGAAAGAAAGAAAGAAGAAGAAAGAAAGAAAGAAAGAAAGAAAGACAGAAAGAAAAGAGAAGAAAGAAAGAAAGAAAGAAAGGAAAAGAAAGAAAGAAAGAAAGAAAGAAAGAAAAGAAAGAAAGAAAGAAAGAAAGAAAGAAAGAAAGAAAGCACAGAAAGAAAGAAGAAGAAAGAAAGAAAGAAAGAAAAGACAGAACAGAAACGAAAGACAAGAAAGAAAGAAAGAAATAAAGAAAAGATAGAAAAAAAAGAAAGGAAAGAAAGAAAGAAGAAAGAAAGAAAGAAAGAAAGAAGAAAGAAAGAAAATAAAGAAAGAAAGAAAGAAATACATAAAGAAAGACAAGACATGACATACTACATAAATAAAGAATACATACATACATACATACATACATACATACATAACACAACATACATACATACATCCATACATAAATACATAATAAATACAGGACATAAATACAAGACATAATAACATACATAACATACATACATACATACACATACATACATACATCATACATGACATACATACATACATACATACATACATACATACATACATACATACATACATACATACATACATACATACATACATACATACATACATACATACATACATACATACATACATACATACATACATACATACATACATACATACATACATACATACATACATACATACATACATACATACATACAAGGGTTCATCTCATTTCATCCCTCGACCCGACCTTGAGTTGGACACGAGTTGATGATATTTATTTATAATTACAGAATCAAAAGAAAATCGGATTGATCGTGGTGCGTGCAAAAACATTTGTTTTTATTGCTTTACAATTGTATTTTATTGTGTATACAGGCCTATAATACAGTAATTAAAGTAAATACATTTTAGTAACTTTGTCCGACATCATATAATTTATTTTAAAAAAGGACTTTTCCACTCGGACCGAATCCCGCTGCGTCCGAGGCGACATTATCCCCAGAACATTGTCCCTAAATACAGCTCAGCGGTGCACTTGACCTACGTATATTCTACATTCCATCATGTTTTCAACGGTTTTATGTTATAAAGATCCACCCTCTACTCTTTTTCATTTTCCAGGAGATTTAAGGCCTTGAAGAGAAAGATGATGACACATAAGCCAAGACCTGAGAAATCGGTGTAATTATATTTTTCAGGACTTGTTTTATTAGCACACAAAATTAAGTTCAAGTCTTCCGATTTACCGTTATTACATGACTTCTACTACCTATGTTTAATTTGGTTCTCATTCATTTCTATGTTAAATTTATTTAAAATGACTATTTAACCCATGCCCCAAATGGGAGTCAATGACCAATCACATTTCAATGATTTTTTATTTACAATCAATCACAGTCGTGTTTCGCCTAAAATTTACCAACTAAAGTTTATCATAAGTAATGCCAGGAGTGAATTTATCTAGAGAATTTGGAAAGCGCATGCGATAGATAAAATAAAAACATTTTTAATAATAGATTATACCACAAAAAAAAGAAAACACTGTTTGAACTTTCTTAAACGAATTATTTTCCAGAAAATTACGTTGCAGAAAAATACAATTGACATATTTACATCATAGGACATCAAATTAATTAATACATATAACGTTGGTTATAAATTTCTCCACTAGGGTGCATTCTTACAATAATGCGATCCTTTGGCAATAAATAATATGATCTGGTTGCAGTGATGAACAAAGGAAGGAAATGAAGCGTACCAATCGTTTCTCATTAGTTTTCAAACATCGCCGTTTACATTAAATATATAAATATTTTAAAATAACTATATTGAAATAATGATTTGTGAGTAAACAGCTTAATTTTATTCGTTAAATAGTCCTAACAAATGCCACTCTTGATTTCCAAATTCTCTAGATAAATTCACTCCTCACTTTGTGAGTCGTGAATTTATCGATAATTTGGAAATCACTCGTGGCATTACTTATGATAATGTTACAAATATAAGTATACATTTGTAGCTAACTACAAATTTGTGATGAACTTATATAATTACTTCTATTAATATTATTATTATTATTATCATCACCATCATCATCATCATCATTGGTATGGACATGTACGACGAATGCAAGAACAAAGGTTATCCAGAAAAACATTGGAATGATGTCCACTAGGAGAAAAAAGACAAAACATAGATGCAATAAATAAGAAATGGAAAGAGAACAAGTGGACTGGAGGACATGGAGTGGATGGATAGAGACGAGTGGAGAAGGAAAATAAAGCTGTATGCACAAAAAGATGTGTAAATTTTGAAAATCTGCATATACATATATACATATATACATATACATATATATATATATATATATATATATATATATATATATATATATAATTCTCATTACATTTATCATAAATAATGCCACGAGTGATTTCCAAATTATCGATAAATCCACGACTCACTAACTGAGGAGTGAATTTATCTAGGGAATTTTGAAATCAAGAGTTGCATTTGTTAGGACTATTTAACGAATAAAATTAAGCTGTTTACTCATAAATCATTATTTGACTATAGTTATTTTGAAATATTTATATATTTAATATAAACGGCGATGTTTGAAAACAAATGAGAAACGATTGGAACGCTTCATTTGCTTCTTTTGTTCATCACTGCAACCAGATCTTATTATTTATTGCCGAAGGATCGTAATATTGTAAGAATGCACCCTAGTGGAGAAATGTATAACCAACGTTATAGGTATTAATTAATTTCTGATGTCCTAAGATGTACATATTTACATCATATGTCAATTATATTTTTCTGCGTCATTTCCTGGAAAATAATTCGTTCAAGAAAGTGCAAACAGTGGTTTGTCTTTTTTTTGTGGTATAATCAATTGCTACAAATGTTTTTATATTACATCCCGCAAGCACTATTTGGTTACATTCGAGCGCTATATATACAATCTGGTAGACACATGCTTTCTAGAATTCTTACAACTTAATATATAAATTGTTATATTCAACGTATTTCTTAGAGAGTCAGTCACTACAAAATAATGCTCTGACCTATTCAGAATGTTTAAAAAAAGAGGAAATTGATTTTAAAGTGATAAAATTAAATTGATAAAATCGAGGTGAAAAACGACTGTGATTGGTTGTAAATCAAAATTCATTGAAATGTGATTGGTCATTTACTCCTATTTGGGGCATGAGTTAAATAGTCATATGTAATGCCACGAGTGATTTCCAAATTATCGATAAATTCACGACTCTGAATTTATCTAGAGAATTTGGAAATCAAGAGTGGCATTTGTTAGGACTATTTAACGAATACAATTAATCTATTTACTCACAAATCATTATTTTAACTATAGTTATTTTAAAATATTTATATATTTAATGTAAAAGGCGATGTTTGAAAACAAATGAGAAACGATTGGTACGCTTCATTTGCTTCTTTTGTTCGTCACTGCAACCAGATCATATTATTTATTGCCAAAGGAACGCAATATTGTAAGAATGTACTCTAGTGGAGAAAAAATGAAACACACCAAACTGTATATTAATTCATTTCTGATGTCCTATGAAAATTATATTTTTTATGGAATGTTATTACATGGGGAAAAATACATTTCAGAAAGTGGAAACAGTGATTTCTTTTTTGGTAGCATAATCAATTGCTAAAAATGTTTTTATATTAACTCCCGCATGCGCTATGTGTTGACATTCATGCACTATATATACAATCTGGTAGCCGTATTTCTTGGAGAGTCAGTCACTGCAAAATAATGCTATGACCTATTCAGAATGTTAAAAAGGAGGTGCTTTCTTTATTATGATAAACTTTAGTTGGTAAATTCTAGGCGAAATACAACTGTGATTGGTTGTAAATAAAAAAATCATTCAAACGTGATTGGTTATTGACTCCCATTTGGGGCGTGAGTTAAATAGTCACTATAAATAAATTCTCACCATTATCATTACTATTATTTTATTATTATTATTATTATTATTATTATTATTATTATTATTATTATTATTATTATTTACTTTGTTATATGCTGTTACTACAATTGATTTTCATAATATTGTGTAGGCGTTTGATGTATTTCCTGAACTGTAGGGAGAGGAATCTTCTCTTTGTACCTAAACACTACACTGAATACAGGATCTAAGTAGGTGTATATATGTTTTGTGAACAATAGAAACTAGACTGTTGGTCTATGGAACAAAAATAACGGGGCTTCAACCATTACTACTTGTACTAAATAGCCGCTGTTTTATGTGGTGCAATGCCAACACAATAGTCATTAATAATCTGAGGAAATTATTCTATAGCAAACTTAATAAGAAACTATACCACAAGAACAATGTACGGTTTCATATCGTATTCATAACTGTTTTTGTCAGAAATGAGACAATTCCATATAGCCTATAGAAAGTTTTTGGGAAAAAATACATTTCACAGAAAGTAGTAAGCTCTTCCAGAAGTTTTGGATAAAGATCTTAGTCAATTTGACTGACATAACCGAGCATTAAGACATCATGACTTAATGCAGAAGTAGTAGGACTTCTAGTTCAAGTCCTCATGGGAAAGAGAATTTCGGCCGGTGGCCATTTTCAGCATCATGAAGTATTTGGATAGCAACAATAAGTAGAAGCTCCAACCGACAGAATCACTATGATGGTTGAGGGACCCGACATGCTAACTACGTGTCCCTTATACTCACCTACCTCAATGATTATTACATGTGGATGTGAGGCCAGCAGCTATTTTAAGTTTATTTCTTATTACCTCATGAACCAGTGACTGAATTAAAAACTATCACAACTATTTATCATAAGTAATGCCACGAGTGATTTCCAAATTATTGATAAATTCACGACTCAAGAAGTGACGAGTGAATTTATCTAGAGAATTTGGAAATCAAGACTGGCATTTGTTAGGGCTATTTAATGAATAAAATTAAGCTGTTTACTCACAAATCATTGTTTAACTATAGTTATTTTAAAATATTTATATATTTAATGTAAACGGCGATGTTTGAAAACAAATGCGCTTCATCTGCTTCTTTTGTTTATCACTGAAACCAGATCAGACTATTTATTGCCAAAGGAACGCAATATTGTAAGAATGCTCTCTAGTGGAGAAAAAATGAAACACATCAAACTGTATATTAATTCATTTCTGATGTCGTATGATGTAAATATGACAATTATATTTTTCTGGATTGTTACCTGGGAAAAGATACATTTCTTTTGGTGATATAATCAATTGCTACAAATGTTTTTATATTAACTCCCGCATGCGACATGTGTTGACATTCATGAACTCTATATACAATCTGGTAGCCGTATTTTTCACAGGCTCAGTCACTGCAAAATAATGGTCAGACCTGTTCAGAATATTGAAAAGGAGGAGCCTTCTTTAATATGGTAATTATAACAGTGATAAATATTTCGTGAAACACGACTCTGATCGGTTGTAAAACAGAAATCATTGAAACGTGATTGGCCATTGAGTCCCATTTGGGGCATGAGTTAAATAGTCATAAATATGCCACGAGTGGTATTCAAATTATCTATAATTTATCTAGAGAATTTGGAAATCAAGAGTGACACTTGTTAGGACTATTTAACGAATAAAATTAAGCTGCTTACTCACAAATAATTATTTAAATATAGTTATTTAAAAATATTTATATATTTAATGTAAACGGCGATGTTTGAAAACAAATGAGAAACGTTTGTTATGCTTCATTTTTTCATCACTGCAACCAGATCATATTATTAATTGTCAAAGGATCGCAATATTGTAAAAATTCATCCTAGTGGAGAAAAATGAAACACATCAAACTGTTTATAACCAACATTATAGGTTATTAATTAATTTCTGATGTCCTATGATGTAAATTACATTTTTCTGGATTGTAAATTCCTGGCAAATAATGCGTTTAAGAAAGTGCAAAGAGTGGTTACTTTTCATTGTGGTATAATCAATAACTACGAATGTTTTTCTATTACATCCCGCATGCAGTATCTGTTTATATTCGTGCATTATATATACAATCTGGTAGCCGTATTTCTTAGAGAGTCAGTCACTGCAAAATAATGCTATGGCCTGTTCAGAATATCAAAAAGGAAGAGCTTTCTTTAATATGATAAGCTTAATTGATAAATATCGGGCGAAACACGATTGTGATCGGTTGTAAAACAAGATACATTGAAACGTGATTGGTCATTGACTCCAATTTGGGGCATGAGTTAAATAGTCTTAAGTAGAGACCGGTTGTTAGGGAAAATGCCTACAGTTATTTATTATAGATATTGTAAAAGTGACTTCATATAAGTTCATACCGACGACCCTCGAGTTGGTTTCGCGAAGTTCATTTGTCTATAAATGCCTATTTCAGCTTACAATACCTATAAATGCCTATTTGCCATTTTTTCTCGAAATAAACTTAGTAGTTCATTGAAAATAATAGAAATGGACAAGCTTCATGACACATATCATTGCATAGACAATTTCAGGTGTTCTTTTTATAAATTCTGTTAGAATATTTTAGGATAAGGATGGCAATAACCAATAACACAGCAGGTAGATGGTTTTCCCTTCAATGCACTCCCGTTAGGTGAACTAACAAAAACCGTTTATTGTATTTTTCCACCTCATGCACTCCCATTATGCGAAATTGCCCTAAGCTATGTCTCATAGTATTATTTTATAGTACAGCTTTGCTTCTTTTCAATGCAAACATTGCTGAGTAACAATCAAGCTTGTCTTCTATGTCTCACACCTGGTCTTGAAAACTTTTAAGTGACTGGCAATATTATTTTTGATGTTGGTAACACTGAATTCAGTTTGTAGCCCTCGTTCACAGATAGGTGCTTCAAAGACAGTGATGCGACAAGTGGCTTATCTGTTTTACCTTTAGAACAGTTATTTTACGATGCCTAAAGAATGGACAACGGTGAAAGACAAACTGATTAATTTCATGAAAGAATTTGGTGCGGTTCAATATTGTTTTGCAAAGTGTGTAAAATTTCAGTGAATTGCTCGAAGAAGTGTCATGTTTCGCATCACGTACGCACTGCAAAACATAACTATGCTCTTTGTAAAAAGGCAAAAGAAGTTCCAAAATCATCTTTGACATTTTCGTATGCTATTTATAGCATATGTTTATAGTCTTTATGTAAGGCTGTAAAAATGTACATTGTAGTCTTTTTGTAAAAGCCTATTTTGAATTTTTAGTGCCTATTTTAGTGACTTTTTGTCTGCCTATTTTAAATTTTTTAAGTGCCTAAAATCCGGACTCTATTAATCAGATATTTTCCATCACGTCAGGTTCTTGAGTAATCAATGAATTTAACATATATATTACAAATATATATCTTCTTCTTCTTCACTTCCTGGTTTATGCAAGAGTTGCCTGTTCCGTCTTCACTAATAGATCTAAGACGATCTCTTCCGAGGACGTCCGACATCTCTTCTTCCTCTTGGAAAATAATGGAAGATTTTATTAGGTAATCTACTTTCTTCCATTCTTTCTACATGTTCTTTCCGCTGTATCTTGTTGTTAAATATATTTTCTTTTATCCACGATCCCTGGAACAACTGTGTATGTGAACCGTGCGAGCAACCATCCGACAGTTACAATGTAGCCACCTGCAAAAACGAGGGAAATCGCTGGTAGAATTCTGCAAATAACAAACTATCTGAATCAAATCAATGACAAAACTTACGTAACATATATTTTGTGCACAACTTGTGCGCATTTCTTCTATTTTATTATAATTCAGCAATAATTTTGACCTTTGTTCTGGCATTCTATCAACATGTTCTTTCCATGCGTTCCTACAATTGTAATCATTATTTTTACTATTACTAGCTAGGTGTTTACAGTTATTAAGGCTTATAAAGAATACGAATATGAGCACTACATCTCTACATTTTTGCGTATAATATTCCATACACTCTGGAAATTGCTTTAAAATGAAATTACAGTACTTCTCAGCTACAGATGTCGGACGAATGAGCTGGTTTTTAATATTGCATATTGGATATTAGTTGAAGTCTCTCATGGGTCACGGGTAAATATAAACGTTAACAGTGTAAAGGCAATTAGTTTGCAGAAAATAAATTGAAAAGCTTTGTCTTCCAGCCGTCAGAGACAGCGCATGTAAACAGCTTTTATGCTGCAATATTTAGTCGTCAAATGAGACAGGCAGCAAGCCATAAATTAATTACTACAACCGAAATTAGTGCCAGGCGATGTTATTGAAAACATGGGTAGATGACGAGATTTTCGTCCGTTAAACGACAACCGAATTAATGACATATTCACAAAAAAACCTCAAGATTCAATTTTCAACTTACTTTTCTGGGAAGTTGCTACATGTTTACAACATTTGGAAAATAAATTGGATAAGATGAGAATGTCAACTTCCTCCTTTTTGTTGGGATTCAACTTTATGATATAAATTGTAAATATGATTTTCAGAGTAAATTTTCAGCCGTATAAATTTAGTTCTTCTATGTAAAAGTGAACTGGAATAATTGTAAGAATTTATATGGAAAATATCTTAACTTAAAGTAGGCCGCGATGAACTTAGTGGTTAGGCCTATCTTCCTTGCTTCTGGTCTCGAGAGTCACGGATTCAAAACCGGCCGGGGTCGAAGGATTTTTTTGGATGGAAAAATCAAAGGAGCAAGTCTTCCGGAAGGAACTTTAAGCCGTGGGTCCCGAGTCTGAAAATTTTCAGGTTGGCAAAAGATCCGAAAGCCTGAATAAAAATGTCTCTGTGTAAAATTTAGTGACCTTTTCCATGCTAATAATACATATTTACTTACTAGATGTCTCATGACGTCAGTGTGTTGACCGCATACCATTCATGACACCTCTAGGGAAATAAGCATAACAAAATTAACTTGGGCTAGTAACTTCTTACAAAGGAGATAAGACCCAACATTGAACTGTTACGCCATTGTAGATATATAGAAATATCTTAACTTAAAATCGAAAAACTGTGTTGTTTCTAAGACAAATTTCAGAGTTATGAAAACATAGTTAAGGGCGTAAATCTTGCCCCTATTTTTAAACTACGCAGTCCCGAATATTCGCATGCATTGCTGTTAAATAATTGAATCTATTTGTGTGTTGGTGTGTGTGTATGATACTTGAGGCGCTACTTTTGTATCAAGAGTGAGTGTTCCATTGTTTGTTGAGGTCATCAATGGAATAGGTTTAAAGTGTCTGGCTCGAGCGCACGAGGTACAATAATAGATTTGTTTCCTGATCCATGAACGTTAAATGATAACTGAATTTTTTTAAAAATATTATTCTTTCAGCATTTCAGACTCTTATTTTAAGTGAGGAAGAAAGATTACGAGTATTTGATAATAAAGTTCTCAAGAAACTTTTTAGACCAAAGAGAGATGAACAGATACGGGAATGGAGAAGACTAGAAACAGTGAGCTACATGATCTTTATAGGAAATCAGATATAATAAGAAAAGTTAAGTATCGTAGACTGCGATGGGCAGGACATGTGGCACGAAAGGTGAAAGAAAGGGCATGCAAGCTTCTTGTAGAAAACCCAAAGGGAAAACACCCAGTCGGTCGATCAAGAATGACATGGGAGAATAACATTAACCATAATTTGAGGGAAGTAGATTATATACGGAATGATTGGAACACATTTTTTCTGGATATGGATGTATGGAAAGCTTATGTCCGTGCGGCCATGAATCTACGAGGTCGATAGTGCCACTGAGTTAGTTAGTTATAGGTCTATACTTATTTTCAATGTATACACAACATTCTGAGACTAAAGTTTTATTTTTTTTTCTCTATTCGTCCATATCCATCCACTCTATGTCCCCCCAGCCCTCTTGTTTTCATTCCAGTTCTTATTTCTTGCATTCATGAGTTTCGAGATCTTCCTTTCTTTCTACTTCCAGGTGGACACCATTCCAATGTTCTTCTGGGTAACCTTTCTTCTTGCATTCGTCGTACATGTCCAACCAATATAATTGCTTATATATTATTAATCTAGCATTCAATATTTAATATTCAATTTTTCTGAAGACTTTTTCTTTCTTGAACATCTTTTTGTTCTCCTCAAGAAATCCATTCCCATCGACACAAGTTTACTAGAGCATATAGACATGAAGTGATTTCCAGAATATATACTTTCGAGTACTTTCTTTAAAAACACGTGAATTGCATAAATATTTATACGATGTAGTCGGATAATAACTTTATCGGCCGCGGAGGGCTAGTGTCCCCCCCTTTCTCTAAGTCCGAGGGACGCGGGTTCAATCTCCTTCGGGGTTGACGGAGTTTTAGAGTGGAAAAATTCAATGGTCAAGTCCTCTGGGAGACATTTTAAGCCGTGGATCATGAGACTTAAGATTTTGAGACTCGTAAAAGAACCACAGCCCTGAATAAAGAGGGCACTGTGCAAAATTTACCACCTTACGCATTCAAGTAATACGTTCGTTACCCTCTAGGTATCTCACGAGGCAATATGCCGATCCATGTCACTCGCTTACATATATGGGTAAATAAGGATAATTAAGTTAGCTCAGTAGAAAACTTCCACTGGGCAGAACTATAATTCCCACACGGGGAAGTACGGGTTACATAGAGAGAATAATGAATTGTGCCCTTCAGTCCAGCAGGAAGCAAAAAAGGCAACAATTAATAAAGCACTCACCGTTTATTTCGAACCAAATTTTTCCGTTATAAACCTCGCTTTATCCTCCATCACAACATCTCCTTATGCTATCTGTCTTCGGTAATTTATAATTCTTCCTCGTACTCGCTCCCTTTAAGGATACCTGAATTCCTATACTGTTCCTACGTTCAGAAAAAGAGGAACTCAATACTAATTCCGAGCTAAGTTCCAGTTGTGCTGTAAGCAAACCCTGTATAACATTCTTCTTCTTATTCTTATTCTTCTTTCTTTCCACGATTAGGTCAATGCGACCTGTTCCGGTCTCAAGTCCATCGTTTCCTTGGCCGTCCCAAAGATATTTTCCCATGTGGTTTGTAGGTGTTGATCTTTTTGGGTAATCTTGTATTGTCCATTCTGTCTAAATGTTCTTTCCATTGGTATTTGTGCTCTTCTAGTTTATCAACTATTGAAAATATCTCCAGTTCATTTCTTATTGATTCATTGTGTAATCTATCCATGCGTGTACATCCTTTTACGGATCTTAAAAATTTCATTTCAGCGGCTTGAATGTGTGATATATCTTTTTTTGTAAGTACCCAAGATTCAGATCCATATAAAAGAACAGGAACAGCCATAATTTTATAAAACCTGAGCTGAGTTTCTCTTCGAGTCTTTCGGAGGTGCCACACATCATTTGATATCTGTTTAATTTATTATGAATATCCCAATCATATCTATATGTTATATCTGAA
This sequence comes from Diploptera punctata, assembly GCA_030220185.1. Taxonomy (NCBI): domain Eukaryota; kingdom Metazoa; phylum Arthropoda; class Insecta; order Blattodea; family Blaberidae; genus Diploptera; species Diploptera punctata. The sequence goes on from JASPKZ010008443.1 coordinate 93,448, forward strand.
CCAAGATAGTTACCCCCAAGTGTGCTATCTGTTCTATTATTTCATTATTGATCACTATTTTTGCTCTGACTGCACTTTGCCCTGAAAAGCCATAATTTTAGTTTTTGAAGTTGAGACTTTGAGATTATAATAGAGTCCTAATTGATTCAACATGTAAATGGCTCTTTGTAATTTATCCTCTGACTTCTGTATAATTACCAGATCGCCTGCATACATTAAAATATTCATATACATTTCCTTATTAATTTGTATTCCTAGTGGACTTGATTTTTTCAATTTTCGTATAACATCGTCAAAATATATATTAAACAATGTAGGTGAACATACTTCTCCACCAATTTCGTCTACTTTTAACCCCCATGTGACTGAAGTGTGTACGATAGAAACATTATTGTTAGGCAAATTCGTATTTTGCTAGAAATAAGAGCGAATACAACATAAGATGGTACCATCATTTAGGAAATTCCTCCATTTCTTATACATTTATGACAAAAAAAATTATATGGGCCTTCCTAATCACCCGCTTGCACTTTTCCCATGATATTAATAGATAACCATTATTTACCGGTAAATTTTCATTATGAGTTGAATTTATGTTCAATACTGACTCACTTGTCTCGTAGAATGCGATGGGCAGGGCATGTGACACGAATGGGGAATGAAAGACGTGCATGGAAGCTTCTTATATGAAAACCAGAGAGAAAACGCCCAGTTGGTAGACCAAGAAGAGGTGGGAGAATAACTTTAACTATGATTTGAGGGAAGTAGATTATACAGGGGATGATTGGAAAACGTTGGCTCAGGATAGGGATATATGGAGAGCTTATGTCCGCGCGGCCATGAACCTACGGGTTCGATAGTGTCAGTTAGTTAGTTACTGACTCGCTCACTTGTAAATTCTGCTATTATTTTCATCACATCCTCAATGGCTAATGTGGAATATTGTTCACTAAACTGTTTGCTTCGTTTTCTAATGTTTAAGAAATTCTACAGAAATGTTGTCATTATGAAACAATTGAAATTCCAACATATTCTGCATTGCGCACGCGTAAGAATATAACAGAGCTTATTTTATCTATTAAAATTGTAATTATATATTTTAAGATTCTCGCATATAACGTATAAGACTTGAAAGCATTGGACCGAAAGTGTGTTTTTCGGCTCATTATTGTAACGTCGTTCTCCTCCCTAGACTGGAATATTTATGAACTATGCCAATATCCCTTTCTCCTTGTATTTACCCCCTCTCTCTACTCTTTACCCTTCCCGCTGCGCAATGTCTACGGCGCATCTCCCCTCTACCTCAGAACCTTCATATACGTGGTGCACTAGCAGAACGTTATCATTCAATCATTCAAGCAGTCATCGTTCAGTTCTTTGAGCAGATTCAAAGTTTGAATCAGCATCCAGTTCGCGATGCGATTGAAGCTCTAATGGACAAGCTGGTCTGAAGCCGAGAAGCGGCGTGGTTTAGTTGGTCCGGCAGACCAGGGAAGAAGTGGCTCCTGGTTCGGACGTTAGCATGAGTGTGGCGTGAGGTATGGTGTGGTTATTTCTATTGTAAGAATATCGTTATTTATTTGTTTATATTTTTGTTTTATTGAATGATCCAAATGTCTTTGTTAATTTGTTTTTAATTCAGACAACTTGTTTCTATTAAAGGTCATCTTTTATACATTTATCTGCCGCTTCATTGATGTGCACGTAGTTGTTTTCAATCCTATACGGAAATTCACTCACGTAGGAAATTATTTCCAGCTCCCTTGCTATTTTGCTGTTTAGCTTTCTTGAATCACAATTATTATCCTTTTCACTCACTCTATGTATTTGAGAATCATTATTTATTTATGTCAATATATCTAAGAGAGAAAGATGAATCGATTGCTGCCTTCTATGGGCCCAAGGCAAGCAACTTCGTGATTGATAACCTTGCAGGAAAGCAGATCCACGTTAATAGAGACAGCAGTAACAAAACCCGATCCCGGATTTATGGTAGTAGTAGCGTGGTTAATAAAACGCCACAGCATAATAATAGTCCCTTCGATTGGTTGCTGGCCAAAGGAAGGCAAGACCAGTGATGGGGCTGCCATCTTATAGCCTCTGGTCAGGCATTTCTGGAGAAGAAAAGAAAATAAAGAAAAGAACAAATGGAAGAAAGGAAAGACTCCCTAGCCCTCGGATGCCCTAATAGCGTCGGGGTCGAAAAAAACAAGAGTTAACCAAGAGAGGTTAGATAGTAAAGTTAAAAGAGTGCAAAACACAAGTAAGTGGAAGAAATGTTTTGCTCAGCTTGGGCACCTTGTGGTCGCCATCCACATATCCCCTAGATGAGGACCTCTGAGTTCAAATCGGATCCCCAAAGCTGTTTATAATTATATACCAAGAGGACGAAGATCACTGGGCCGTCCTATGAAACGCTAGAGGGAAAATTTTCTATAGGATCGTAACAGGCTTTGGCCTAATACTTGGAAGGAAGAAGAAGAAGAAGAAGCATATAACGTATATAGACATATGCTAGACAATACATATTTTTATTGTATTGACGTAGACTTTCACGGCCGGAGTTGCTATGATGATCTTGAAGAAAATTTTCGGTCTGTTGGCCGTGGTCGTGAGGCTTGTAGTTCCCCGACGTTTCGCCAGAGACTGCGTCCGGCATCCTCGAGCGTTGTCTCTTGAGGATGCCAGACGCAGTCTCTGGCGAAACGTCGGGGAACTACAAGCCTCGCGGTGTACAGCCTGAAAATCTTCAAGATCATCATATTTGTATTGTTTTATTTTCTTTATTTCGAGTGTTAGAGAGCGAACTATATTTTCCTACACGCATAAACATAAAACCATTATTCGACCAATGAAAATGCAGTCATACATCTGGTTTATTTATATTACAATTGTAACTTTGCTCCAGAGATGTATAGCTGTACCAGGTACAATCTCTGTGTTTTAACCATGGTACTAATTTCGAAAATATACTTACTAATACAATTATTATGGTCATTTACGGTAATCCTTCTTCATTAAGGAAATCATACGCATCAATGGCGATCATTTTTATCAAGTTAACAAAAAGCTAATAGAAGTAATTCTTGAATATTATTGGGTAGGCTAGATGAAAAGTTGAAATCAATATACAGCAGACAAATCTTTTGGTAGATACTGGTTAAAGAAGCACTTTCAATGTTCATAGAGTTAATTAAGTTATTCGTGTAAGAAAATTGGAAGACAAACATCTAGAAAACTTACGCTCAGAATCTTTCCATTGTTCGCTTTCTCTCTAGCAAGCCATTTCTCTCCATGAATACAATCTGATTGTGTACCAAAAGTTTTAAGTGCGTCTCCAGTAACTCTGCATGAATCACAATTTCAAAGTATAATCATCACTTTCTTGAATATGTGTTCATCTAACCTCACTTCGAATAACAAATAAATTGTTAGCACAAAAAAACAAAATGTAGACCATCCCCTCTAGTCTACGGATAAATCCTTAACTTTTTCTTCTTAAATTATTTCTGATGTCGGCGTGTACGGTTTTATTTTGGACTAGGTAATTCCCGGCGTGCGCTGCTACGCCTAAATAATTTAAATATGTTTTCATGTTTAGCTGAATAAGTAAAAAGAGAAATAAAATTATACATTTATGTAGTAATTACTTTTAGATACCCTGTGATGATTATCTGGCGTTGCCCGGGAATCTAGTTATCTCGATCTTCTTGGAATCAAAGAGCTGAAAGATAAAAATGGTTATTGTGAGTTATCCGTAAAGATAGAAATATGCTGCTGTTAATTTTTTGTTGACTTTTTAGATATTCAATCCTGTGTACATTAATTTGATGTATTTGTTATGATTTAGGTAGCATAAGCCATTTAAGCGTCCAAAAAAGCTACTAGTTTTAGTGCACCGATGTATTTGTTTAAGCTCTGGTCCTATAGAACGTAGGGTAATATGTTATATACGTTAATTGTCCCATAAAAATTCTCTACATGAAGGAAACAACCCCACTGAAATCGGTCAAGTAGTTTTTGAATCCGTAAATGGACAGACTCGCACTCACTGTTATATAAGATAAGGTAAAATAATATTATTTATTTATTGAATTTCCAATATTTATTGTTAAATGTTATTTGCCATATATATATATATAGTCATTATTTTGAAGCGCGGAGGACTGGAAGCCAGTCGTCGTGCAGTAAAGTATCATGTACCTAACCCCTGAATTCAGACACTCGGATTTATTAACTTCAGTTACAGTTAGAATCATACAAGTTACCTTTGTCACAACAAAGTTCAGAAGACTAACAATTTACCTTATAAAATAAAATAAGTTAAAATATACCTTCTTAGGTAAAATCCGTCGTCCTCAACTTTTAAAATATATTATCTTTATGCCTGTAGGCCTTTCAGGACATCCGCCCCATCTTCAGCAGTTAATTTTTCGCTACAGTATCCAGGTTGATGTTTAATTCTGCTGGTCCTAATGTGGCTTTGTCGTGACTAAAGCTTCTTCCTGACGATATCGTATAGTGGGTTGTTTAGTCTGGGAGTGCTTTCATTTATTGAAAGCTTGTTGTCCATTTCCTTGATAATTTCCATGTCTTCCAATATGTTGATTCTAGTTGGATTTCCCTCTTTGTGTAATATTGTAAGGGTGTCTTCTATTGAGTTCATTCTGTGGCCGGCGTTTATTATGTGCTTAGTGTAATTAGACTTTCCATATGCGTATACGAAATCATTACGATGTTCTTTGAATCTTATGTTGAAGCTTCTTTTCGTTCTACCTATATAGAACTTGTCACAGTCTTTGCATGTTAATTTATATACACCCTTGCCATTAAATTTATTGTTTTTTTCTATTTTGTTACTTATTACATTATTTAGTTTATTATTAGTTTTGTAGGCTATGTTTAAGTTTTTATTTATTTTCTTAATGTTTTTGCCAATTTTATGGTTTCGTGGCCTGTGTAAGTTAGTGTAATCCATGCATTATTAATATCTGTTTCTCTTTCTAGTTTTGTTATTTTATTTATATCGGTTCTCCGCTTTTGTTTTCTTACAAGTTTCTCTATAATATTGCTGTTGTATCCATTGTTTTTAGCTATTTTTTTATGTACCGCAATTCCTTATTGTAATTAATTTTGTTTAATGACAGTTTTAGCATTCTATTAATTAGGCTCTTGAATACGCTGATTTTTTGTTGGTACGGATGTCTTGATTTATTGTTAATTGCAAGTATATTAGTTGTTGGTTTTCTGTATATATCTATTTCAATTTTTTGTTTTGTTTTTGTATTTTTAACTATATTAAGATCCAAAAAAAAATATTTTGTTGTTTTGTCCAATTTCTTTCTTGAATTCCAATTTATTGTGCATATTGTAAGCCAAAATGTAAAAATCGCTCAATTGCTGTCTTGTTTATCTCGCAACAAAAATTCGTACATAGGATTTAATAAAATATAATATTCATAAACTAGCAAATTCGGACAATGAATTAGACTTACTAAAGAGTTCGCTTAGTTCCCGCGTCCATATTGTTAATATAATATACTGTAAGAAAATTTCAACTCGCGATTTCACAATCATAATTCATGCGTGTGAATTAAAAGTTTATATACTAGATAGCTCTGTGGCCTTACCATAATTTCGTATGAAAATGATAGGCAATAAGTATAGGGCTACCGATATATCAGGGAAGTTATGGCTCGAGTTTTCTTGGTAAAAAAAAGTAAAAACTACAATCTGAAAAAAATAATCCTATCAGAAATGAAACCAGAGCCTGCAACACGACATGCAACGATATCAGTATGTTATGTTTTATGTAATAAATGAGATATAAAGATGTGGGGAAAGCTGAAAGTGTTGGCTCACACTATTACAACCTATTCTGGAAATGATTCTTGCTATTATGCAAATTCCCTCAAAATACGTTGAAATGAACATATATAATAACTATTATTCTCCTAGTTCTATTATATGGATGCTGAACATGGACTCCTACTTTAGGGGAATAGAAAAGTTTACGAGTATTTGAGAATAAAGCACATAGGAATATTTTTCGAACAAAGAGTGATGAATAAAGATGTGAATGGAGAAGATTTCATAACAGTGAGCTACATGATCTTTATATGAAACCAGATATAATAAGAACAGCTGAGTCTCGTAGACTGCGATGGGTAGGGCATGTGGCACTAATGGGGAGTGAAAGAGGGACATAGAAGCTTATTATAAGAAAACCAGAGGAAAACTCCAGTTGATAAACCAAGAATGAGGTGGGTAATACTATTCACCATGATTTGAGGGAAGTAGATTACACAGGGAACGATTGGAAAAAAATATTTCCATAGAGATGTATGGATACCTTTTGTCCGCGCGGCCATGAACCTACAGGTTCGATAGAGCCAGTGGGGTAGTTTAATTAGTTAGTTTTGGCTCAGAATATGGCGTGATGTAACTGTTTTGTTGAAGTCCTATGCTCTTGATTTGATAAGTATAACAGGATATTATATATATATATATATATATATATATACACACACACACACACAGAGTGCTGCAAAAAACACCTACCACGGAGGTGAGGTGGTATATTGAGATAAGTTGATCATTTTTTTAGTAAGGCAACCATGTCCGGAAATGATGCGTTTTCACATTATGAGTAGCTAACTTCTCAAAAACTCTGTTAGTTGGATTTCAATACTAAATATTTGACAATACTGTCACAGTCACATCAAGTTTTCAAAATATCCACCTCCCATCTCAATCGGCGGTGTAGTGGTTGCCGCACACGTTCAAATACGCCTGACCTAGTTTGAGTTGTTTCTGTAGCAGAGTGGATTCGGGTTATAAGATCCATACGTGACTCTACTGGAATCTGATAAACAGACTGTTTCATGTCGCCCCACAAAAAGTAGTAGAGAGGGTTAAGATCAGGTGATCTCGGAGGCCACGAGACCGGTCCCCCACTGCCAATCCATCGACCTGGATACGTATCCAAATGTTTTCTCTCATTGACATGGAAGTGAGCTGGAGCTCCGTCGTGTTGTAGCCACATTCCTTTGCGAAGCCACGTATCATACGTCCCCTACCTGTGAGGTGTTGTCAAGTAATGAGTCTTCAAATCCTTCGAACTAACACTGATCTAGAGACATAATTAATTTGTCATAGTGTGAAAACGCATACTTTCCGGATATTGGTACCTTATTAAAAATTATCAACTTATCTCAATGTATTATCTCACCTACGTTGTCTGTGTATTTTGCAACACCCTGTATATATATATATATATATATATATATATATATATATAAAAGCTATACTGCTATAAAAAAACATTCCCATTATAAATTATCTCTTGTTACAGAAGCCGTAATATAGTACTGCGAGCGATGTCCCGCTGCCTCTTGCGATAGAGAATTGTATATAAAGAAATAAAAATTAATGATTGCACTAGGAGTCTGAATAACAAAAATGGTATCGCGCTAATTTAGAAGTCTCGGATTAAAATCCCGGTTAAGGCATTCATTTTTATTTTCATGTAATATATATATATATATATATATATATATATATATATATATATAAGAAATATAATTCCCTCTCAAGTATCATGCACATGTTCGATTTCGATCGAATTACATTTTTATTCAAAATTTGCTTCAATTGTAAGGAAAATGCCGGACAGTTTGGATACAGTACCCTGAAAAAAAACGCTGATGCTATATTTATGTCTTCTTATTGTTCTTCCTTTCCAGGTTTAGGTCAATGCGACCTGTTCCGGTCTCAAGTCTATCGTTTCCTTGGCCGTCCCAAAGATCTTTTTCCATGTGGTTTGTAGGTGTTGATCGTTTTGGGTAATCTTATATTGTCCATTCTGCCTAAATGTTCTCTCCATCGATATTTTTGCTCTTCTAGTTTGTCGAATATTGAAAATATCTCCAGTTCATTTCTTATTGATTCATTATGTAATCTATCCATGCGTGTACATCCTTTTACGGATCTTAAAAGTTTCATTTCAGTAGCTTGAATGTGTGAGATATCTTTTTTTGTAAGTACCCAAGATTTAGATCCATATAAAAGAACAGGAACAGCCATAATTTTATAAAACCTGAGCTGAGTTTCTCTTGTAATCTTTCGGAGGATTCTTCTTACGGTGCCACACATCATTTGATATCGGTTTAATTTATTATGTATATCCCAATCATATTTATAAGTAATTAAATTAAGAATAAAAAATCTAATTTAATCATCCGATAACTGGGAGTTAAAATAAATACGGTACAATGTAGTATTCCGATGAGTTTAAAATCCAGATGCCATGATTTTTTTTAAATTTCTTTATTCAACTACACGCTCCATTACGTGGCGTAATACTACATGGATGGTGTTCTTATTAAGTTGAGGAGACGGACCTTTCAGGTGAATATTCCATAATTTTATGTTAGTTCTTATTATATAACTATAAAATTAAACGGTGTTAACTAATTATATCATCATACTTAAAGCTAGAAGGTTAACTGTATACAATACTTTGTTCTATGTTTTGCTTAATCTAAATTGTATCAAATTTAATTGAATTTGAAAATAATGAAACTGCTTTACTAAAAGTGTTTATGAGTTCATTTTTTCTTGATTGACCAATTCTGGTTCCTTAAAACTACTGATTTAAGTTTATCTCTCTCTTTATGTAATAATGGACATTCTAGTAGTAGTTGTTCTATATCATGCTCTTTGTCACTTACTTACTTACTTACTCACTGGCACTATCGAACCCGTAGGTTCAAGGCCGCGAGGACATAATCTCTCCATACATCCCTATCCTGAGCTAATGCTTTCCAATCATTCCCTGTATAATTTACTTCCCTCAAATCATAGTTAATGTTATTCTCCCACCTCATTCTTGGTCTACCAGCTGGGCGTTTTCCCTTTGGCTTTCCTACAAGAAGCTTCCATTCAATTCCTTTATTCCCCATACGTGCAACATGTCCTGCCCATCGCAGTCTACGAGACTTAACTGTTCTTATTATGTCTGTCTTCCTATAAAGACCATGCAGTTCATTGTTATGTAGTCTTCTCCAATCACCTGTCTGTTCATCTCTCTTTGGTCCAAAAATTTTCCTAAGTACTTTATTCTCAAATACCCGCAATCTCCTCTCCTTCCTTAAAGTAAGAGTCCATGTTTCGCACTCATATAATATAACTGGTAGAATAATAGTTTTATATATTTTCAGTTTAACGTTTTTTGAAAGGAATTGTGACATCAAGAGTCTCTGCAATGTATAATAGCACGCATTTCCAGAATTGAGCCTATGTTTAATTTCTTTGTGCATCTCATTCCTATTTGTGATTATTGTTCCTAGGTATTTGAATTCAGCCACTTCCTCAAAATTTCCCTCATTTGTCATTAGCCGTCCATTTACATTACATAATGAATTTCTATATGTGACCATATATTTAGTTTTAACTGCAGGGACAATTTGGATTTTTATTATTTTGAACTTATTGAGATAGGATCTAATATGCCCATGACCTGTTAGCATGGTAGTTAAGTTATAGGTGAGTTTGAGTTTTAATCTTAGTCTATCTTGTATTGTAGGAAATAAAAGTTTTGGTAACTTGGCCCTTAGTGGACCTTTCCCATTCATTTTGCCACTATTGTATACTTGTTTCGCACAGTTCACTGAACAGTACTCTTTTAGCAATCTTCTTATAGCTCTCCTCTAGGTCTCTGATCGCTGCGGCTTCTTTAGCTAATTGGTCCGACATCTCGTTCCCTTCGATCCCGATGTGAGTCTTGACCCATTTTAACTTTATTTTCCAATTTTCCCGCTGCATGGATGAAACTTGTCTGATTTCTTCAATCAAGTATGAATGAATTTTGTGATTTCTTAGTGAGTATAATGTGATGTTACTGTCTGTATAAACTGTGGCTGTTCTCCCTTCCCGTTCCATGTGTTCCAATGATTGCAGAGCTTTTAGTATTGCTAGCTGTTCGGCTTGGTTGTTGGTGCATTTTTCATTTACTTTGTATTTACGTGTTTTTATTAGAGTTTTGTCTTTATATAAGCCACCCGTGATCCTACTCATTCATTGCTCTTGTTGCCGTCTGTATATATCTGAATTGTGTTGTGGGTGTCTTCATTTTCTGTGATTACCTTAATTTCCAATGCAGCGTGAGGCCAATATTTCGGTTCCATATCGTTGTCCACTAGATATTTTTCTACTCCAATCTTCCTTGTACATTGATAGAGTCTTCCAGCCTCTTTAATTTTGATCGTAATGGTACTTGTGATGTTATTACACAGAGTGCTTCATTGGATACGGTTCTATAAGATTTTGCACTCTGATCAGTTTGTTTCCATAAAATGTTTTTTCTAACACTCTTCACCAAGCCGAGGAACCATAATGTAGGAGAGGTCAAATTCCACCGATGTATATAGTTTTCAGTGCCTCATTTCATAGGCTCCATGTTAATCTTACCGATTTTGCGAGTGTGAATATTAGTTTTGTGCATCTATTAGTTATATAGTTGATATGTTCTCTGAATGAAAGTTTATGGTCGAACATAATACCTAAATATTTCATACAACTAACTTGTTCTAATTTGTTATTGTTCAGGTATACATCCAAGTGTTGGTTATTTGGAGAAACGTAGTTAGAGACTAGTCTTACTGTTACCCCCCTTTTAAGTTAAAATGTCTCTTCATCATGATAATATCGTACACAGAGAGAGCACTATGATCTGACGCTAGATGTATCGAGCACGAGAGAGAACTCAAAACCTCACAGATACCTACATAAAATTCAGAAAACCAGTGGAGTTAGAGCAATTTAAAAATAAATGAATAAATGAATGTAGGCTAAACTTTACAACCTGTCACGCTACTTTTTTTTAACTCCTTCATAAACTCCTGTCAAATTTGATTCTTAGGGTTTCATTTTTCAAATTATTTCCCAGCATTTACAATGATGTTTTACATTTTTTCCTAACGATTATTTCAATATATGTATCATAAGTAACGCCACGAGTGATTTCAAATTATCGATAAATTCACGAGTCACGAAGTGAGGAGTTCATTTATCTAGAGGATTTGTAAATCAAGAGTTGCATTTGTTAGGACTATTTAACGAATAAAATTAAGCTGTTTTACTCACACACCATTATTTTAATATAGTTGTATTAAAAGATTTATATATTTAATGTAGTCGGCGATTGAAAACAAATGAGAAAAGTTTGATTATGCTTCTTTAGTTCATCCACTGCAACTAGATCATATTATTTATTACCAAATAGGATCGTAATATTGTAAGAATGCACCCTAGTGGAAAAAATGAAACACATCAAACTATATATTGTAACGAACATTATAGGTTATTAATTATTTTTTTAGGAAACAACTCCGTAAAATCGTTATTTAAAAACACAATTATTGAACACGTAATTATCAAATATGTATTTCGTAAGAATCTGTTCATTATTTGCTATATTCAACGTATTTATTCGAGAGTGAGGCAATGCATAATAATACTCTGACCTGTTCAGACTATTAAAAAGGAAGAGTTCTCTTTAATATGATAAATATCGAAGTGAAACACGACTGTTGTTGGTTGTAAAACAAAATTCATTGAAACGTGATAGGTTATTGACTCCCATTAAATATTTAACTAAATACGTGGCCAGCTTCATGGGCTAGTGGTCAGCGTTCCTGATTACTGTTCATGAGGTCCCAGGTTCGATTCCCGGTCAAACCATAGGAATTTTTTCTTAAAGGGAATTTATTCCTGTGGTTGCCCATGGTCTGGAATTTAGGTTAAGTTTAGGTTAAGAACTCTCGTGGTGCTTCATTATCATTTATCACCTATCATACCATCGGGGTAACGTAACTCCGCCTTCTAGGTGCCCCAACCTAAGAAATGGATTACAATTCTGCCAATGCTAGGAGAGAAAGCCAGAAAAGTCATAAAAGACAGGCTGGTGGCATTAGACAAAAAAAAACATAACATGAAGACGTGGCAGCCATATTGATTTCAACGAATATTCTATGCAAAAACAAAGACATGTTCCAGTGCAGCCAACATACATTATGTACTAATTAACTATACACATATAATTCAGAATTTCAGACCTTACTATTTATTTTTGGGCGTTACATTTTTTTCACAGGTTAGAGTGCTTAAATTGCGTTTGGTTGGTCTTTCACAGGTTACGGTACTTAAATTGCATTTGATTAGCTTATAGGTTCGTTAAATATTGTGTACATGTTGGCTGCTTCGCGTTTGTTGGTGCATGCGCATGGTATATGATGAGAAACTTAATTTTTTTCGCGTCACATGTTATAAAGAATTTCCTAAATGTTCAATTGAATTATACAGAAATAATTAATTGTATTACAACAAGAAATATCATTGTAATATGAGACTTAAAGATATTATCAATTGAGTACTTAGGAGTTCAATACATTACAACCAAAGGATATGATTGAGAGGGTAGCTTTCGAGACTCGTATTTGGGAGGTCCTAATTTAAACACCTGTGCTGATTTATCTGACTGGTTTGTTTCCCTAATTTTCGTCAGTCATCATGGTAAAATTTGGAATCAAATTAGATTGTCAGAACTAATTTCAACATAATCACCAATTCATTATATCATTAAATTTAAGAGAGTAAACTTTAAATGTAGCTACACAAATTCTTCACTATGCTTTATGGATAGGGATGCAAATGATGCATGGATGTTTTTAAAACATCGAGTCTCGTTCATAAACATAACATCGATGATACATCGCTCTTTATGAACGATAACTTGTGATTCCTAGCGCCATCTTTGTATTATTTTACACTGCTCGATCGCTTTCTAAGTCACAAACTGTCTAGGGGTATGTCTAAAAAATGTTCACCAATATTTGAAAGCACAGTTTCATTAAAAGCAGAAATTGAAAAGGAGGCGTCAAATGGTTTCGATAAACTTTGCTCCTCCTTAGCTATCGCAACCAGTCTACATCCACGCTTAAATCTCTTTCATTTCAAAGATTCGTACTGCTAAGAGTATAGTCACCAATTATATAAATACTTAACCAATATGCAAGCAGCATTTTACTAACTGAGTCTTCTGATGAATCTGAAAGGGATTAACATAATGAATCCGAACGTGATATATGGAGTTACCACAAACAATTAACTTATAACAACATAAAAAAATAAAACATCAGATAAAACATAAGACGAATCAGAATTTCACATGTTTATGTCGTCTCCTGTAGGCCTGACTCCTATAAAATCATAGTCTTTAGAAATGTCGGATTACACGAAAAGTTTATTTCCTGGCCAGTATAAACTGGCGATGAAATATTTGCCTATTGTAATAACGTCGGTGCTGTTTTCAGAGGTTAGTTCGGTTTTTAAACATTTTCCTCGCTTCTGTAAAAATACTTCCCAACCTCGCATCGTATTATATTATTAAGCAAGGCTAAACTATTTAAAAATTAATTTAGACCAAATAGTCTAAGATAACTAAAAATATAATATGTACATTTTTATAGTTAAATATATCCTAGTCCACCGCTGTGATCTCGAGATAGCGTGCTGTCTTGTCACGCAGCGGGCCAGGGTTCGATTCCCGGTCAGGAGAGGCTTCTGGGTGAGGTTTTTTCAGGGTTTTCCTCATCTGTAAGACAAATGTCAGGAAGCTTAGGGCCCAACGGTCTCCGAAAATCAATCGGCCATCATCATCATCCTTCACAGGTGTGGAAAACAACGGGAAGCTACCACATCTATAATTCCCTAGTAAAGTTGCAAAGCATAGCATGAAAATGCTATGATTGCAGTGAAAGACCTTCTCTTGGGCAGAATTACTATGGATGGATATATACTTAATTATCAGATTTTTTAAAAATAATTATGAAGATAAATTAGAATAAAATATAACATTTTTTTTATTACAAGCAATTTTTTTTCCTCTTCGCAACAGACTTCCCTTGAAAAGCAAAAACATAATTTGCAAAATTTTTAACAATTTCGTTTTCCCTAGGTACATTAAATGTTCGGAATTCCTAAAAAGTTAGTTAGACTTATACGAATGTGTCTAAATGGCTCAACGAGTAGGGTGCGTGTAGGCAAACAGTTTTCAGACACTTTAAAATCCAGAATGGGTTGAAGCAAGGAGATGCACTATCTCCTCTACTATTTAATTTTGTACTAGAGCATGCCATTAAATCTTTAGAGAATGAGGAAGGCTTACAACTGAATGGTATTAATAAGCTGTTAGTTTATGCTGATGATGTAGTACTACTGGCCGATAGCGAGGAGATACTAAAAGCCAACACGCACACACTATTGAGTAACACTAAGAAATTAGGACTGGAAGTAAATATCAGTAAAACTAAATATATAGTCACACGTAGAAATACATTATATAATGGAAATGGACAGCTAATGACAAATGAGGGAAATTTTGAGGAGTTGGCTGAAATCAAATACCTAGGAACAATAATCACAAATAGGAATGAGATTCACAAAGAAATTAAACATAGGCTCAATTCTGGAAATGCATGCTATTATGCATTGCAGAGACTTTTGATGTCCCAACTCCTTTCAGAAAACGTTAAGCTGAAAATATATAAAACTATTATTCTACCAGTTATATTATATGGGTGCGAAACATGGACTCTTACTTTAAGGGAGGAAAGGAGATTACGAGTATTTGAGAATAAAGTTCTTAGGAAAATTTTTGGACCAAAGAGAGATGAACAGACAGGTGAATGGGAGAAGACTACATAACAATGAACTACATGATCTTTATAGGAAGCCAGATATAATAAGAACAGTTAAGTCCCGTAGACTGCGATGGGCAGGACATGTTGCGCGTATGGGGAATGAAAGACGTGCATGGAAACTTCTTGTAGGAAAGCCAGAAGGAAAACGCCCAGTTGGTAGACCAAGAATGAGGTGGGAGAACAACATTAACTATGATTTGAGGGAAGTAGATTATACAGGGAATGATTGGAAAGCATTAGCTCAGGCTAGGGATGTATGGAGAGCTTATGTCCGTGCGGCCATGAACCTACGGGTTCGATAGTGCCAGTGAGTAAGTAAGTAAGCTAGGTACATTAAATTGTTACGCAGTGTAAGCACGCATTATTACAGATCCCTTCAATAAAAGTGACATGTAACATGGCTGATTACAGAAACTATATTTTACGTTGCTGGAGAATTTGTTTAACGTGAGGCAATTACATGAAACTGCCGCTATTATAGCTATCAGGTCAAGTAAGTACATCTAACAATATTTGTGATCATCAAGACATCTATTTATGACACAGTATTTAGTATTTTTTCCCCATTTCATTAACACAGTTTAACCTCTCACCTTATAGTTACTTTTACGTGCAAAATATCACTCTGGCCTTACAGTGGCACGATCTGGCTGAAGAGGAATTTTAAACTATGGATCACACACATACTTTAACTACACAAGGACATGGAGGTCTTCGCCGAATGAGGGATCAGTTCAATGTTAAGACCTCGTATTGTTATCTTAAAATATGAAAAAAATGAAGCTCTGATTGGACAAATTTCTAACGGTGAATATAATATAGAATTGCAGTAATGTTTATAAATGTAACTAAATTAAATAATATGTATGTTGGTAAAGATGGTGAGCTTTGTAAGATGGTTGTTCTTTGTATTCGGTAGTGCCGAGTTTAAACCATGGGTCTTATTAATCCGGTACTTTTTCTCGGTCGAACTGTGTTTTTATTACAAATACCAGGAATGTTGGTAATGATAACAAATAATAAAAACATTTTTTTCATTTTTATAAATATAGTTATTCAGAAATAAACAAATATATTTAACTTCTAATTATATTTCTTATTATAGTGCGTTTAAATACTTTTGTCTTCATTATTGTGAAACGATTTTTCACAATCCTCTTCACTATTAACCGACATTTCACAACGTTTTTTGGTTTATACGGGAGAGTTTGATTTTTGTATTCGGCAGATATATTGTTTTAATCCTAAGGTCTGCCAATAATACTGAGGATTTTTTTTTATATTTCCTCAATCATCAAGAAAATCTTTGAATTTGTTTACATATTATCCGATTCATGTAATTAGTATTCATTATTTGATATTTAATTATTTAAGACTAGTGAAAATGCTTAACGCTTTATTCAGATGGGAGGGCAGACTGCCCTAATCACCACCTGAAAGATCTGTCGCTAGCCAAGTATAATGGAGATTAAAATCTACTGTTATATACTGAGTTGAACATTTCGCTATAAGGAAGGGAACTAACCAGCTAGTACAACTGCAAGAATTAAATCGTATACATTAAACGAACCAGCTAGTACAACTGCAAGAATTAAATCGTATACATTAAACCAGAAATAAGCTGCCACCTACAGTCTTACTGTCTTGTATAACGTGCGTAGTATATTTTGAAAATATATAGCGCTTCTGTATGGACACGCTTCCTGACGTCACTGCAATAACATTACAGTACATGTATAGCTGCTTATTCAGCTAAGAATATAACAGTACTCTATGCTGTTATGTAAGTACAGGTCGATTTCCAAGTCCTACATACCAGATTCTACTCTCATGATTCATACCGCCATTTTTGGGTTGGGACCGTGACCGCGAGTGGGGACCACAGCTCTCCCATTGCCCCCTTCTCAACCAATTTACTGTTCAGGCTCGAAGTCTTGAGCCAGTTCTCTAGTGGACTCCTCTAGATCCCTGCAATCACATATATTCAACATCTGTGAATTGCCAATTAAACTATTTTTCCTAATATGAATCAGAAATCAAATGACAGGAATTGAAGGGATAGGAGAATGGAGTATTTTGGCGGGATGGAATTCGAAAACGGGAAAATCCCGAGAAAACCCGATAAATCCCGTTATGGCTCACCACCAGTACATCTCTGGAACCGCCAGGATTCGAACCTGGGATCACAGTTGAGGCAGCCGCGCGAGCTGGCCACACATGTACAGAGACGGCAAAAAATATCATACTAAACATATTATTCCGCACAAAGAACATACACAGATCTATATGTCCAAAGTTCATAGAAGCGTTTCACACTAAATATATAAAAATCAGATTTTTAAACTGCTGAAATGATATTTGAAGACTTCCGGTCGTGAAATCCTACATTGTACAAACTGATTCAGTCCTATAAATATAAAAAATAGGCATAAACAACCTACGCTATACATTCAAATATCTAGACATGATAATTATGTTACGATCTAGAATATTGAATTAATTGTAAACTTGATTCAGGTTTAAAAACAATATAGTAAATCATTTCACTAATTCTAATTGAGAATTTGACACTAATTTTTTCCCCCAGATTTTACATAAGATATTTAGTTACTTGTGCGACAGTTACTGACAGTAAAGTTGCAATCCCGTAAATCCCTTTCCAAACGAAATAATATGAAGTTTGCCAAAAGGTTTTCAGCAATTTGGAGCCGGAACAGGCTAGTAAATGAGCCTAAACCGTGAAGAAGAAGAAGCCAAAAGGTATTGACATTCTGAAGAGAAAAATTTATTTTAGATGCCTTTTTTTCTATCAAACTATTATAAAACCATGAAAAACAGATATTAATCCAATAGTAAACGAAATAATGTTACATAATCTACAAGCGATATAATGTTCTCTGAAGTGATTTTAAACATACTTGCTTTAAAAATGCAACATCAAAACTGCTTAACTTTTGATACAACCTAATCTATAAGCAATATAAGGTTATTTGAAGTGAATTTATATATACTTGCTCTACAAATGCAGCATCAAGACTGATAAACTTTTGATTCAACCTAATCTATAAGCAATGTAAGGTTCTTTGAAGTGATCATAAACATACTTGCTTTAAAAATGCAGCATCAAGGCTGCTAAACTTTTGAAACAACCTAATCTATAAGCAACATAAGGTTCTTTGAAGTGATTTTATATATATATTTGCTCTACAAATGCAGCATCAAGACTGATAAACTTTTGATTCAACCTAATCTATAAGCAATGTAAGGTTCTTTGAAGTGATCTTAAACATACTTGCTTTAAAAATGCAGCATCAAGATTACTAAACTTTTGAAACAACTAATCTATAAGCAATGTAAGTTTCTTTGAAGCGATCTTAAACATACTTGCTTTAAAAATGCAGCATCAAGACTACTAAACTTTTGAAACAACCTAATCTATAAGCAATGTAAGGTTCTTTAAGTGATCTTAAACATACCTGCTTTAAAAATGCAGCATCAAGACTGCTAAACTTTTGAAACAACCTAATCTATAAGCAATGTAAGGTTCTTTGAAGTGATCTTAAACATACTTGCTTTAAAAATGCAGCATCAAGACTACTAAACTTTTGAAACAACCTAATCTATAAGCAATGTAAGGTTCTTTAAGTGATCTTAAACATACCTGCTTTAAAAATACACCATCAAGACTGCTAAACTTTTGAAACAACCTAATCTATAAGCAATGTAAGGTTCTTGAAGTGATCTTGCTTTAAAAATGCAGCATCAAGACTACTAAACTTTTGAAACAACTAATCTATAAGCAATATAAGGTTCTTTGAAGTGATCTTAAACATACTTGCTTCAAAAATGCAGCATCAAGACTACTAAACTTTTGAAACAACTAATCTATAAGCAATGTAAGTTTCTTTGAAGCGATCTTAAACATACTTGCTTTAAAAATGCAGCATCAAGACTACTAAACTTTTGAAACAACTAATCTATAAGCAATATAAGATTCTTTGAAGTGATCTTAAACATACTTGCTTTAAAAATGCAGTATCAAGACTACTAAACTTTTCTTTGAAACAACCTAATATATAAGCAATGTAAGGTTCTTTGAAGTGATCTTAAACATACTTGCTTTAAAAATGCAGCATTAAGACTACTAAACTTTTGAAACAACCTAATCTATAAGCAATGTAAGGTTCTTTGAAGTGATCTTAAACATACTTGCTTTAAGAATTCAGCATCAAGACTACTAAACTTTTGAAACAAATAATCTATAAGCAATATAAGGTTCTTTAAGTGATCTTAAACATACTTGCTTTAAAAATGCAGTATCAAGACTACTAAACTTTTGAAACAACTTAATCTATAAGCAATGTAAGGTTCTTTGAAGTGATCTTAAACATACTTGCTTTAAGAAAGCAGTATCAAGACTACTAAACTTTTGAAACAACCTAATCTATAAGCAATGTAAGGTTCATTGAAGTGATCTTAAACATACTTGCTTTAAAAATGCAGCATCAAGACTACTAAACTTTTGAAACAACCTAATCTGTAAGCAATGTAAGGTTCTTTGAAGTGATCTTAAACATACTTGCTTTAAGAATTCAGCATCAAGACTACTAAACTTTTGAAACAACTAATCTATAAGCAATATAAGGTTCTTTAAGTGATCTTAAACATACTTGCTTTAAAAATGCAGCATCAAGACTACTAAATTTTTGAAACAACCTAATCTATAAGCAATGTAAGGTTCTTTGAAGTGATCTTAAACATACTTGCTTTAAAAATGCAGTATCAAGACTACTAAACTTTTGAAACAACTTAATCTATAAGCAATGTAAGGTTCTTTGAAGTGATCTGAAGCATACTTGCTTTAAGAATGCAGCATCAAGACTACTAAACTTTTGAAACAACTAATCTATAAGCAATATAAGGTTCTTTAAGTGATCTTAAACATACTTGCTTTAAGAAAGCAGTATCAAGACTACTAAACTTTTGAAACAACCTAATCTATAAGCAATGTAAGGTTCTTTGAAGTGATCTTAAATATACTTGCTTTAAAAATGCAATATCAAGACTACTAAACTTTTAAACAACCTAATCTATAAGCAATGTAAGGTTCTTTGAAGTGATCTTAAACATACTTGCTTTAAGAATGCAGCATCAAGACTACTAAACTTTTGAAACAACTTAATCTATAAGCAATGTAAGGTTCTTTGAAGTGATCTTAAACATACTTGCTTTAAGAAAGCAGTATCAAGACTACTAAACTTTTGAAACAACCTAATCTATAAGCAATGTAAGGTTCATTGAAGTGATCTTAAACATACTTGCTTTAAAAATGCAGCATCAAGACTACTAAACTTTTGAAACAACCTAATCTGTAAGCAATGTAAGGTTCTTTGAAGTGATCTTAAACATACTTGCTTTAAGAATTCAGCATCAAGACTACTAAACTTTTGAAACAACTAATCTATAAGCAATATAAGGTTCTTTAAGTGATCTTAAACATACTTGCTTTAAAAATGCAGCATCAAGACTACTAAATTTTTGAAACAACCTAATCTATAAGCAATGTAAGGTTCTTTGAAGTGATCTTAAACATACTTGCTTTAAAAATGCAGTATCAAGACTACTAAACTTTTGAAACAACTTAATCTATAAGCAATGTAAGGTTCTTTGAAGTGATCTGAAGCATACTTGCTTTAAGAATGCAGCATCAAGACTACTAAACTTTTGAAACAACTAATCTATAAGCAATATAAGGTTCTTTAAGTGATCTTAAACATACTTGCTTTAAGAAAGCAGTATCAAGACTACTAAACTTTTGAAACAACCTAATCTATAAGCAATGTAAGGTTCTTTGAAGTGATCTTAAATATACTTGCTTTAAAAATGCAATATCAAGACTACTAAACTTTTAAACAACCTAATCTATAAGCAATGTAAGGTTCTTTGAAGTGATCTTAAACATACTTGCTTTAAGAATGCAGCATCAAGACTACTAAACTTTTGAAACAACTAATCTATAAGCAATATAAGGTTCTTTAAGTGATCTTAAACATACTTGCTTTAAAAATGCAGTATCGAGACTACTAAACTTTTGAAACAACTTAATATATAAACAATATAAAGTTCTTTACGTGATCTTAAACATATTTGCTTTAAAAATGCAGTATCAAGACTACTAAACTTTTGATAGAACCTAATCCATACAACCTAATCTGTAAACAAAATAAGGTTCTTTGAATTGATTTTAAATATGCTTGCTTGAAAAATGCAGCAACAGGACTTCTAAACGTTCGATACAACCTAATCCATAAGCAATATAAAGTTCTTTGAAGTGATTTTAAATATACTTGCTTTAAAAATGCAGCATGAAGACTGCTATACTTGTGATACAGCCTAATCCAATATAGAGACATGGAGGGTGAGGAGTGCCCTAGAGTGGATACAAGAGTTAAAATTACATTTTAGAAAATGTTGGAATGAGAGAGTAAGAGAGAGTGTATGATAGGAATGATGTAGACGAAACCTCAGGCTATGTTTGTGTTAAAATGAAGACATTCAAACACAATACAAAATGTGATTCCATTACGTGAACAATCAAATCTGGTTTCTCTTTCTATAAACAAAACCAGAGAAACATTTGATTCAAAATGAAATCAGGGCTACTGCTATGTGTATTTACGGATGTTATCAAAGCATTGGCATTGCCATCGAATTTAATACGGTTTCTCAAAGGTCATGACTAATTATCGGTTTCTAGGTTACCGTAATCAGGACAGAAGTATGGAATTCTCATACTAGGAGGAAAATAGAGTAGAGAAATGTTACTTAACAACGAAAACAATTAAGTATATGATTATTATTCCATATAATTTATACTGACTATTTAACTCATGCCCCAAATGGGAGTCAATGACTTATCACATTTCAATGAATTATCACATTTCAATGAATTTTGATTTACACCCAATTACAGTCGTTTTTTCATCTCGATTTTATCAGTTTAATTTTATCATATTAAAATCAAGCTCCTCCTTTTAAGATTCTGAATAGGTCAGAACATTATTTTGCAGTGACTGACTCTCTAAGAAAAACGGCTAAAGATTGTATATATAGTGTACAAATGTAAAGAGATACTGCTTGCGGGATATAGTAGAAAAACATTCGTAGTAATTAATTATACCACAATAAAAAGAAACCACTGTTTGCACTTTCTTAAACGTATTATTTCTCAGGTATTAAGGTTCCAGAAAATATAATTGGCATATTACATCATAGGATGTCAGAAATTAATTAATCTATAATATTGGTTATAAACAGTTTGACAGTTTGATGTATTTCATTTTTTCTCCACTAGGATGCATTATTACAATATTGCGATCCTTTGGCAATAAATGATATGATCTGGTTGCAGTGATGAACAAATGGAGCATAATAAACGTTTCTCATTTGTTTTCAAGCATCGCATTTTACATTAAATATATAAATATTTTAAATAACTATATTTAAATAATGAATTGTGAGTAAACAGCTTAATTGTATTCCTTAAATAATCCTTTCAAATACCACTCTTCATTTTCAAATTCTGTAGATAAATTAATCGATAATTTGGAAATCACTCGTGGTATTATTTAAGACAAAATGTATGAAACAATCATTTTTCACCTAGCATATCATCGGGCCAACGTAACTCTGCCTTCCACGTGCCCCAACTTAAGAGGTGGGTTATAATTCCGCCAATTCCAAGAGAATACCAGAAATGCCATAAAGACAATCTGGTGGCATTGGTAAAAAAACATACGTATTGCAGTAGTAAAGATATTAACTAAATCATTGAACAATATATTTTCTTTCAACCTCTGCACTTATTAGCCTAACTAAGAAGTGCACGTTTATTCATTTTAGCTCTTCAAGAGTATCCATTTTGTATTCGACGTACCAACGTTCACAGTAAAATCAAATAAACATACATAAAAGATTGCTATGACAATTTCTTTCATCAGTTAATATGCCCTCAATGAAAACGGATCTAACAAATTTCAATAAAAATGAATAAAAATACTCGAATGCGTCGTTTATTCACGGCCTTGGAAAAAGTAGATTATACATAACGGGAACGCCTAGGTACATTTGAATATACAGGATACATCCCTCGGGGAAGAACATATTTCACCCTTAATATTTAATGTACTATTGTAGTTGCAGTTTTAAAAATGTGAAAAGTTAAGGGATGCGCTGGATCCTGCGAATTATGTTTAACTTATGATACATTTCTTCATCCCTCATTCTGCATTATGGTTTATTATTGTAATACAGTCCACCGCTGTGGTCTCGAGGTAGCGTGCTGCCTTTCCACGCAGCGGGTCCGGGTTCGATTTCGATCGGGACAAGCTTTGTAGGTGAATTTTTTTCGGGGTTGTAAGACAAATGTCAGGAAGCTTTGAGGCCCAAAAGGTCCCCGAACATCATTATTATCCCACGCCACGGTGTGGAAAGCAACGGGAAACTTCTTCTTCCTCTTCTTCGGCTTTCCGTCACTTATAGATTTGCCGTCTTCAGTTTCCATTTATTTCCATCATTCTAATCTCCTTCTTCCAAATTTCTGTCATCCATTACAGTTCTGGTATAGGCTTTCCATTTACATATTGGTCTGCCACGTTTATTTCTTTCAGGGGGTGAACGGGAAACTACCACACCAATAATTCCCTAGTAAAAAAAGTATACCATGAAAATGCTGTGATCGCAGTGAAGGATCTGCCCTAGGGCAGAACACTATAGAATAGAATTATAATATAAACCAGATATCTGGTCTTGAGAATGACAGCTTGGCTGTGGAAACTTGTTGACCATTTTAAAACATTAATTGGTGAAATGGGCATATTGACTGTATATATATTTTAATATTTTATCACCAAGAAGATCACTTGTGTATTAAATGTAAAATACAATTTACAGACAGCAGAAATGCTAGTCACATAACCAAGTGCATTAGAGGTTGAAATAGCGATAGAAAAATTGAAGATGTATAAAGCATCTAGTTCAGATGAGATCCCAGCAGAACTGATAAAATCAGGGGGATAAAAATTGATGGACAAGATACGCCAATTGCTTCGTATGGTTTGGGAAAAAGAATGGAAAGAATCGATTATAGTACCAATCTGTAAGAAAGGGCATAAAACTGATTGCAACAACAAGAGGGGTATCTCATTACTTTCAACTTCGTACAAAATTCTACCAAATATATTAGTAATCAAACTTTCTCCCTATATTGATGATATTGTAGGGGACTTTTATCGTCACATCTCCTTTCAAAAAATGTTAAACTTCAAACATATAAAACTGTTATTCTACCAGTTATATTATGTGGATGCGAAACATGGACTCTTATTTTAAGGAATGAAAGGATATTACGAATATTTGAGAATAAATTTCTTAGGAAATATGTTGGACTAAAGAGAAATGAACAGACATGTGAATGGAGAAGACTTACACAACAGTGAACTACACGGTCTTTATAGGAAGCCAGATATAATAAGAACAGTTAAGTCTAGTAGACTGCGTTGGGCAGGACATGTGGAACAAATAGGGAATGAAAGACGTGCATGGAAGCTTCTTATAGGAAAACCAGAGAAAAAACGCCCAGTTGGTAGACCAAGCATGAGATGGGAGAATAACATTAACCATGATTTGAGGGATGTATATTATACAGGGAATGGTTGGAAAACATCAACTCAGGATAGGGATTAGTTAATTAGTTTTGTGTAATGCAATTTTATCACGAAGAAGATCCAAGTTTACAACAAAGTTCTAAAATTTAGTTGAACCTCCATTGTTCTTAATTACTTGGAACATTCTCTTTGGCATTGACTTCATGAGGGTGTTTATTTCTTCCAATGAGATTGAAGCCCTATCTTCCCGAATAGCATTTTCAGCTCAGTCATTGTTCCTAACTGCCGTCCATTGCGATACACACGCCTTGCCAGGATCCCCATAAGTTCTCAATCGGGTTTAAATCGGGACTTCTGGCTGGCCACGTCAAAAGAGGTATTTCTTTCTTCCTGAACCACTCCTTTGATTTGGCAGACACGTGAATGGAAGCATTATCTTGCTGAAAAATTAGATCTTCGACAAATTCCTCTTACATTCATATCAATTCGGACTCCAGAAGCTCCTCAGTGTAGGACTCAGAATTCATCTTGGTGCGTATCAATGCCAGTTTTGATCTTTCTTTAAAACAAAATGCTGCCCAAATCATAACGCCTCCACCACCGAAGTTTCTACTCATTTAACTTGCTCTTCAGTACGGAGGTCGTGCCAGTAATACTGAAAGCCATCAGGCCCGTCCAGATTAAACTTCTTCTTGTCACTAAATATTACTTTATTCAATTCTGAGGTCCAGGACATGTGTTCTTCAGCAAAAGACATTCTAGCTTTCTTATGTGCATTGTTCAGAGGTAGTTTACTAAGACTTTTTATTTTAATTTTAGGTTCTTGACTTCTGGCAGAATTTGTCCTACTCGTCTGACTGTTAATTACAATCAGCCTGGATTTGAGAAGAAAACATCCTCTTACCTTTTGCTTTACGTAAAATGAGACGTTTAGTGCGCTCAGACAATTCTCTTGACCGTCCATTCTTCCCGTTTTTTTCTATATTGTGAGCCCAGTTTGACAAAATTATCAATGACACATCTTGAACGTCCCAATTTCGTAGCTATTTGTCGATTAGAAAGGCCCATCTACTTGAAGGCACTAACTCTTGCTTTCTCTTCTTTTGATAAAGGCTTTCCACGCGGCATTGTACGTACTACTGACTTATAACTGATGAACGATGCTCACAGACACGTATTCACCATGTAACTGCAGTGTTTTGTTTACATTTATGTCTGTGTAAGAGCCAGAAGTTGACCTGCCTTTATACTGATTTCCACCCCTAGGACAGCGTTTTCTTAGTTTTTACGTAATATTTACGTATATAATAAATACAAAATGTGGAGACCTGTATGAAATTATGTCCTAGATAATTATATGTAATCTATTACACACATACGGTATTTGCATAAATATTTCAGGTTGTTTTACTACTAAAAGTTAGTGCCTTTATACCAATTTCCTCCACTGTATTATAACATAAAGAATAACGATTGTTATTTTTAGATTTTTTAGAAAAACATTAATGGTCACTTACAGTATCTACTAATTAGGATCGGTGAAATTTTGTAATAATTATTCGATATTTTAAACGAGAACAGCCTGAATAGCTGCCTGATTTCTTTGGAGATTCACTTAAATGACAAGCGCTAATTAATATTGCCTGATGAAAAGCGTGTTCTATCTTGACGAGACTTGTCGTTCACGATGGAGCTGGAGGTTACCGTGTTCGCCTCTGGTTCCGAGATCCACGAGTATAAACTCCGCCGGCGTTAAATAATTTTTTTCATCGTCTGAACATCCTTCTTTCGGAAGGGAAGTAAAGTCTTGGGTTACGTGCCGTAGATTTACGGTACGTTAAAGAACCCAAAACCTATATTAAGATCCTTCTGAGCAAAATGTGTCGGTCTGTTAACGCCGATCTTTGAAGTTCAACGATAATGGCCTGAGCTGTCAAAGAGCGTCGTTAAATGAAATCCTATCTACCTATCGACCTACTTTAACGCGAGCCCTAGATTTCATGACGAGTATTGATCTTAAAGAGTCTTAACTCTTAATTTTATAATGTCCAGTCGACAAAACGTATAAGTGAGATGAAATTCTCTAAATGCAAGGCTCATTCTTTGCTATCTGTCTATGCACCTTTATATGTAACAGTGGGTCTGTCTTCAATGCATAGCCCAATGTTGGACCTTAGCCTCTCCATTGTTAGGAGTTAATCTAGTTACGCGTATATGCCCACAGATATCATGAATGGTATGCGGTCAACATATAGATGATGGTGTAGCTGGCAACTAGGATATTACTAGGATGATTAGATCGACAAATTTTGCTTCGAGGACTTTTATTCAGGTTTAAGGATATTTTATGAGCCTGAAATCTTAAGACTCGGGACCCACAGCTTAAACTTGATTCTTGGATTTTTCCGACGACCCCGTTCTGGTTTGAACCGCGACCCTCGGGATCAGAGGCAAGGATATAACCACTAGTCCACTGCGGCCGTAACAGTAGATAAAGTAAAGCGATCCCATTACAGGCCTTAGGAGGCCCTTGGGGTAGTAGGAGATTAAGGCTCCCACTTTTTCTAGACAATCGGCACTTGATGTCAGCCGGGTTGTCAGCCCTGCGTGACGGCCGCCTTTACCCCCAGAAGAAGTGTCTGGTACTCATTTCCGTTAGAGGCTGAGTCGACCCCAGGGCCATATTGCTGCCAGAAGGTTTGGGTCAGTTTAAAAATCCTGACCTCACCGGGACTCGAACCCTCGACCTTCCGGCTTGTAGCGCATTGCGTAACAGTAGATACACCCGTAATTAACCAACGAATGATGAATGGTAACAGAAAATGGTCGTGTGGTAGCTGTGCCATAATAAAAGTAAATTAATCACTCTGCAATTAGGACTTTATAGAAATTATGCCAAACTCATGTCTGTTAAATGGATAATTATGATATTAATCTCACCCGATTTTTTAGACACAATTAATACTTCTGCAGCGTTATAAATTTCAAATTTGCTGCAGAGACGGATATTAAATAACTAAACTCGTGTTATACTGTAAACATGTATCATAAGCAGGGAACGGAAGTTCATGCCCTAAAAACATGAAGAATATGTATGCATTTATGCCGTAAAAATAGCTAAATATGCCACAAAATATGCTGTAAAAATAGTTAAATATGATACAAGGTATGCATAATCAATCTGAGATTATTTTAACAGAATAATACGTTATAGGTTTATAGGTAACTTACGTTTAGTCTCTGGATTTTGAAGTGCTTGCCTCATTGCTGAATGCTCCATTACTACTGTTACAGTTCACAACTAACCAGTGACGTATGTTTTCTGTTGTAAATCTTCGCCTGTTGTCTCTCGGCATAGCTTTGTAGCGAGAAAAACTTCGTTCTACGTCGCAAGAAGTAAGAGGGGCTTGCAAAAAAACTGTGAGCTGTTCTATAGATATCTTTGTTGGTTTGTTTGGTGTTTTTCCTTCGAGAATATCTCGAATTTCTGCAAGTTTATAATAGCCAGAGTTTTTGGAAAGAATATTTTCTGTTTTTTCTTTCACTATATCTCCTACATTTCCCGGAACTGATATTAAACTGGAGATCGTTCTATCGAAATACTTGAGGGGCTCGCAATGGGTGTGCCATTCATCGTTTACTACGTTACATTTTTTAATTAACTATTTAATTTAAATTAATGAAATTTTAAAATTTAAAAATCTTTAAATATTTGAAAAATACAAATAAATATACCAAAAATATACCAAATATGCAGCTTCCCTGCATAAATGTTAAAATATGATGCATTTATAAATAAAGGTAAAATATGCACTTTTATGCACTATAAAAGCAATATTATTGTATTCAGAAATTTGTGATTCGTGTAGATAATCTTTCGGCATATTTGCACAACGAGAGAGAACAAATATGCAAATGCATGAACTTTCGTTCTCTGATCATAAGTAATGCCACGAGTGATTTCCAAATTATCAATAAATTGATGACTCACGAAGTGAGGAGAAAACTTATCTAGAGAATTTGAAAATCAAGAGTGGGATTTGTTAGGACTACTTAACGAATAAAATTAAGATGTATACTCACAAATCATTATTTAAATATAGTTATTTTGAAATATTTCTATATTTAATGTAAACGGCGATGTTTGAAAACAAATGAGAAACGTTTGTTATGCTTCATTTGTTCATCATTGCAACCAGATCATATTATTTATTGCCAAAGGATCGCAATATTGTAAGAATGCACCCTACTGGAGAAGAAATAAAACACATCAAACTGTTTATAACCAACATTATAGGTTATTAATTAATTTATGATATCCTATAATGTAAATTATATTTTTCTGGAACGTAAATTCCCGGAAAATAATGCGTTTAAGAAAGTGCAAACAGTGGTTCCTTTTTATTGTGGTATAATCAATTACTACGATGTTTTTTTTTCTATTATATCCTGCAAGCAGTATCTGTTTACATTCGTGCACTATATATACAATCTGATAGCCGTATTTCTTGGAGAGTAAATCACTGCAAAATAATGCTCAGGCCAATTCAGAATGTTAAAAAAGGAGGAGCTTTCTTTAATATGATAAACTTATTTGATAAATTCCAGATGAAACACAGCTGTGATTGGTTGTAAATAAAATATCATTGAAACGCGATTGGTCATTGGCTCCCATTTGGGGCACGAGTTAAATAGTCAGAATAAACTAAATTAAGGTAATATTGTTAGGTCCGTATGGATACTAATGAGAATTTCTATATTCAATAATAGTGATAATAATAATAATAATAATAATAATAATAATAATAATAATAATAATTTCCGTTAGGTAAACGCGAAGTACAATATTTTCACCATAGCTCATACGGATCGTAAAAGACGGAACGGGTACCCAATGCCTGGGCGTATAATTGGTATACCTCTGCCTCCATGAATTATAAACATGGAGGCCTAGTAATCCAGATTCAATGTTGGATGTAGGGCTAATAATTCTATCCTTTAATAATAATCATGCTGAGAAACTCAAAAAATAACATAGAAAATAAGAGCACACCATAGCCCGACAAAGCTTCAACATAGCCCGATTCCATATGCCTTAAACCGTGGCATTCTCTATAGACGCAAAACAGATAATACAGGCCTAATTTAGATGTCATTCTAATAGTCTGTAAATTGATGCCACTGAATGTTTATATTCTTCTAACGGACTAGAAAGCACTGGTAAAGACATTGCATCAGCCGCAGTGAACCTGGTTTGGATCCAGATCTGCACACGTTTTCTTGAAGTTTTTTTTTTATTACCAGTTTGCCTCATCTCTAAGACAAATAACAGGAAATTTTAATCCCAAATAGTTTCCGAAAGCCGGCTAACACAATCATCAATATCATATTCACCACACCTAGGCCTAATATTAATATATGAATGAATAGTGTACCTTGTTGAATGATCGTGTCGTCTTAGAAGTGGCCTCGAATCGAACTGTTCACTTTTCCGGGGAACCCCACTATGCCCTTCCGTGATCAAAAAATATGTGTGTATCCATAGTTAAAACCCTCTCTCGACAGTTGTTTCTTAGGATGCGTGGGGCATGAAAATAGTACATACGAGGGGACTGCCAACCATTGCATACCGAAACCTACTTTTAAATATCTTTCAGAGAAGCGTTGTGATGTACAAAAGCGGTGCCAAAAAAAAATTAACTACCGTGTTTTTATTCTAAGACACTAAAATACAGTGCCGTATCTCTCATTTATACTATATGCAGAAAAAAAAACTTGAATTGGTATATAGGATAACCCTAATTATTTGCCGTCCGCGCTGCGTCCTGTCTCATTTAACTCAGTTATTACTCATGCAGGGAGTCCACCTGCTCTATACAATGAGTTGGCATTGTTGGATTCTGGCTTCGATATCTGTGCCTTGCAGTTACAAACGGCAGATAATTTTTGGACACGGCCTCGGTACATCACAACGCTTATCTGGGAGAAATTTCAATGTATATTTCGGCATGCAATGGTTGACAGTTCCCTTGGGAGCAAGGGAGAAGTTAAACTAAGGCAAAGAGAGAGATGATGAATTTAATTAAGAGATTAGGGAAAATAGTTTATGGAATGCTATCGCCCATTCTAGGCCTCCTTAGCTCTTACGTTGAATAAAAATTAAAAACACAAACTTCTCGTGCTAGTGGTCAGCGTTTCTGATTACAGTTCATGAGGTCGGGGTTCGATTTCCGATCAGACCGTAAGGATTTTTCCTGTTGTCTGGTATTTAGATTAAGTTTAGATTAACCATTAAATTCGTGATGAATCCTTTTGGATACATCAGTTGGTTTAATTAATTTAATATTTTAAATAATTCACAAGAAAACAAAAACAAAAAGAAACCACTTAAATGTGTGTCAAATTATACAATATACCTAATAATAACAGTTACACAAGATTCTGTTTTCACTGCGGTCCGCCACATTCAAATAACTATCAGAAGAAATTTGTGTTTTGCCAATTTAAGGGTTAAGGACTTTACTTGGCGCTTCATTATAATTTATTACCCATCATATCATCGGGGTAATGTAACTCTGCCTACCAGGTTTCCCAACCTAAGAAATGAATTACTATTCCGCCAATGCCACGGGAGAAAGCTAGAAAATAATGTCATATAAGACACACTAGTGAAATTGGAGAAAAATAGTAAAAAATAATAGGCTAACATAAAAAGTGATACTTTCATTTCCATCCATCCATAGTAATTCTGCCCGAAGGCAGGTCCTTCACTGCAATCATAGCATTTTCATGCTATGCTTGCAGCTTTACTAGGGAATTGCAGGTGTGGTAAATTCCCGTTGCTTTCCACACCGGTGAAAGATGATGATGATAATGATAAGGATGATGATAGCCATATGATTTCGGGGACCGTTCGGGCCTTAAAGTTTTCCTGTCATTTGTCTTACAGGTGAGGAAAAACTCCGATAAAAACCTCACCGAGAAGAACTGTCCCGATCTGGGATCGAACCCGGGCTCACTGCGTGACAAGGCAGCACACTACCTCGAGACCACAGCGGTGGACTTACTTTCATTTATTTCCCACTCTGCTAGAGCAGATTTTAATAATCCTACAATCCAAATTAATTTGCTCAAACTTATCTAAGACAGATTAACTCTTCTCAAAGTGATTGTTATTTAATTAGCTTCTAATTATAATACATATGAACATAAGCATCCTGCTTAAGCAGATGTGACATCTTGATCCCGTATAATATTATGAGTTGGTAGAATCAATTTACTCTCTTGGAAGACATCTTCAATAATGTGAAGAACAAAGAACGAGTAACACAGATGAATTGCTCACTGCTGGATATGATATTTCCAACAAAACTGTACAAAGGTTTTGTGAGATGACAGATCCTTTTAATTAAATTCCTCATGAGTCTGAGAGAAAATTAGATTTCACAGCTGCTTTATTGTTGTATTACCTTTACAAGTATTTCGTTATCATATTCCTCAATCTGTCACATATCAAATGTTACAAAAATGGGGACGCGCTCTGATTACTCTACCGATGTCATTTTGACCCTTTCATTTACAGTGTAGTCACTGTAAACATCCCATTTAAAGTTGTCATATAGAGTAGCAATCTTTTAGACACCGAGGTATTTTCCGATTAAAAAAACTTATATAATCAGGTTTTACCACAAATGGTGTATATATCTACTTCAGAAGTACCAGAACAAGACTATTTAAACAAATTAAATGTTTGACAAAAAAAATATTCAGTACATTTTATTAATACAGAAAATATACATATTTCCCCCCCCCTGAATTCATAATGTGGGACTGAAATAGATAATAACAATAATAATAATAATAATAATAATAATAGTAATAATAGTAGTAGTAGTAGTAGTAATAATAATAATAATAATAATAATAATAATAATAATAATAATAATAATAAGAATTAACTCACTGGCACTTTCAGACCCGAAGGTACATGATCAAGCGGACATAAGCTCTCCATACACCCTATCCTCAGCTAATATTTTCCAACCATTTCCTGTATAATGTACTCCCCTCAAATCATGGTTAATATTATTCTCCTACATCATTCTTGGTTCTCCAACTGAGCGTTTTCCTTCTGGTTTTCCTACAATAAGCTTCCATGCACACCTTTC
Organism: Diploptera punctata; assembly: GCA_030220185.1. Taxonomy (NCBI): domain Eukaryota; kingdom Metazoa; phylum Arthropoda; class Insecta; order Blattodea; family Blaberidae; genus Diploptera; species Diploptera punctata. Next base: position 126,043 of record JASPKZ010008443.1, read on the forward strand.
ATTCCCCATTCGTTCCACATGTCCTGCCCATCGCAATCTACGAGACTTAATTGTTATTATACCTGGCTTCCTATAAAGACCACATAGTTCACTGTTATGTAGTCTTCTCCATTCACCCGTCTATTCATCTCTCTTTGGTCCAAACATTTTAGTGATAATAATGATAATGATAATGATAATAATGATAATGATAATGATAATTATAATGATACTGATAATTATAATGATGATGATAATAATAATAATAATAATAATAATAATAATAATAATAATAATAATAATAATAATATAGTCATACAGCGGCTCATTCAAATAAAACATAATTATTAATAATAACATAGAGAAACGAGAGAAAGCATGCCCATAGCCAAAAAAATGAAGGACATATGGATACGAAAGAAACGCCTCTAAGTACATTGCATGGTCATTATAAGTTCATTCGCAATAAAAGAATAATAATAAATAACTCCCGAGTGTTTTGCCGGCGATAGCTTGGCCAAAAGAGTGGCGATTTTCTACCGTAAAGAAACGCGAACATTGGTTCCACTGGGGTCAATTTAATTTTAAATAAATCACTGGCACTGTCGAACTTGGGGGTCAATGATCACGCGGACATAAGCTTTCTATATGTTCCTATTCTGAGCTAACGTTTTCCAATCTTTCCCTATATAATACACCTCTCTCAAATCACGGGTTAATAATATCCTTCCACCTCATTTTTTGGTCTACCTACTGGGTGTTTTCTTTCTGGCTTTCCTACAAGAATGTTCCATGGTCATCTTTGATTCTCCATTCGTTCCACATGTCCTGCCCATCGCAGTTTACGAGGCTTACCTGTTTTTATCATTTTTAATTTTCCATAAAGGTCTTATAGCTCATTGTTATATAGTTCTCTCAATTCGCCAGTCGGTTCGTTCCTTTTTGTTCCAAAATTTTTGTAAGCACTTTATTCTGAAATATTTGTAATATTCTTTTCTAACTTAAAGTAAGATATAATTTTTCGCGCCTGTATAACTACGATAAAAACAGTTTTATACATTTTTTTAACATTAATTGAGAGGAGTTGGGATAAAAAGAGTCCCTATAATACATAATAACGAGCATTTCCTCAGTTGAGCCTATGTTTAATTTATTTCTGTACTTCAATTCTGCTTAAAATTGCTGATTATTGTTACTACTATTTTTATTATTATTATTATTATTATTATTGTTATTATTATTATTATTATTATTATTACTATCATTATTATCATTGTTGTTGTTGTTTTAATAGTGATTGTAATAATATTACACTAGTTATTATAAGCAATACTTCTTACGGAAAAGGAAAAATATTGAAATATCGTTATTTGTTGTTAACAGAATTATAATCAGAGAAATTATGAAACTCCAAAAGATATGTGGAACTACAAATAGAACATTAAAGAACAAAACAAGAAGATATACTAGATTGAAGTTTTATAAAACATTGGCAGTTCCTGCATTACTTCATGGGAGTGAAACCTGGGTAATGATCAAAAAATTACAAAGTAGAATACAATACGTAGAAATGCACTTCCTTAGAAGAACAAAAGGCTACATAAGATTGGATCAGATAAAGAATGTAGATATGAGAACAGAGTTAAATATATATCCATTGAATGATAAAATAAAATATTATACAGAAAAATGGTTTAGACATGTAGAAAACAATGAATGAAACAAGATTACCAAAAGCAGCATTTAACTACAAGCCAAGAGATTCAAGGAATGTAGGAAGGCCAATGAAAAGATGGACAGAACAACTGTGAGGCGGGACAGGCAATTTGCCTAACCCGTGAAGTGAAGAAGAAGAAGAAGAAATTGTGATATTAAATACTGACTAAAAAGCAGGAAACTTGTGATATTATTCAGTTCATTGCTTCTTGTCTTCTTAAATTTGTCTAAGTACCGTAAAACGGGGCTACTTTGACATATTTGTGAAGGTTTTTAAGGTCTAACTCGTATGATTTATGCCGAAAAAATTGAATGTATAATTTAATGTATCAATTGAACCTTAGACTACATATCCCACTTGGTACTGTTCTCCTCAAATAAAAACTTAGTAGGACAACAATGAGTTTTGTTTAGGTCTGTTTTGCCCATGTGCTGGGGCTACTTTGACATCACATTTGTTTTCACTATAATTCATAGTAGACCCACTGTAGGTAGTACTTTGACACCAATTTATCTTTTTATAAATATTTTTATTGTAAACAACCTTACTATAAATGTTTTTATAAGTGTAATTTGACAAAATAAACTTAAACTTCTTTATCAATTCTGACACGCAACAGAACACAAAAATTATATAATTATTGTAGTTAGACAATCAGGAATTAATTAGAAAACATGAATTTTTGAAACAGTAGAAAATTAAAAAAAAAAACAAATTTTCGCATCTCATCTTCACATAGTTCACATTCATATTGAGAATTGTTCACTCTTCTGTTACACATACCACTGACCGTGAACTTGCATCTTACACAACAAATCCAGTCCTTGCACCTGTAAAACCGAAAAACACAATTTTATCCTTGCTGGGAATGCATTGTTATTGAAAGTGACACAGACGTGTCTCCAACAATTAATATCATCATCATCATGACTCCAGGGATTAGGCAATTGCCCGTTCCGACTTCATAATGCGTCAGCCCAACATCTTCTAGGTCTTCTAACATCACGTCTTCCTCTTGCTTGATAATTTCTTGCTAACAATGGATATCTCTCCTTACTCATTCCATCCATATGATCAATCCATTTCTGTCTGTAATTCGTGACCTTATCCAATAAAGGTTGTACTTTCAATTCTTCTCTTATATCCTCATTTCTTATTCTATCAAGTCTTGTATATCCTTTTACTTGTCTTACGAACCTCATCTCCGCCGTCTGTATTCTATCCTTCTGTTTTTTCATTCACATCCATACAATATTGTAGGAACCGCCATAACATTATACATTTTAATCTTGTTTCTTTTCTAATTATATTTTTGAATGGTCTCTGTATTGTTCCACACACCGTCTGAAATTTATTTATTTTGGAGTCAATATCTCTTTCCACATTGTAGCCAACATCACAGCCCAAATATTTGAAACTAGACACCTGTTCTATACTTTGATTTTCTAAAATAATTTTGGATCTCACTGGACTCTTCCTCTAAAAACCATGGTCTTCGTTTTCCTTACAGAAATCTTTAGATCATATAATTTACATACGTAATTTAATGCATGCATAGATTTCTGTAAGTCGTCTTTATTTTTCTGTATTATGATTACATCGTCAGCAAATAGAAGATTATTTATGCACACTTTATTATCTATTCTAATTCCTGGTTCACTAAAACTTTCCATTTATTTAAAATATCGTCTATATATATATATATATATATATTAAACAAAGTGGGTGATAAACTACATCCTTGTCGTAGTCCAGTATTTGTTTTGATTGTATCTGTTCTTTTGAATCCGGTATCTATAATTATATTTGTGTCTTCATATAATTTCTTTATTGATTCAACAAGGCACAGCGGGTATCCTTTCATTCGTAATATTTCCCATAATTTTTGTCTGTTTACTCGATCGAAGGCCTTATCCAAATCTATAAATCCTGTGTGAGTTTCTAAATTATGTTCTCTTCTCTTTTCTATGAGTTGTTTCAGTGTAAAGACATTGTCTATACATGACCTTCCCTTTCTGAATCCACTTTGATTTTCATTTATTATTACTTCTGTTATGTTTCTCTATCTATTATTTATTATTTCCGTATATATCTTGTAGCCAGTATTCATTAAGCTAATACCTCTGTAATTCTCGCAATTTCTCCGGTCTCCTCTTTTAAATATATTCTTCACAATTGCTGTTTTCCAAGTGGTTGGAATCTCATAGGTCTGCCAACATATATTAATTAAATGAAGTATTCGTAGTTTACACAATATTCCACTATATTTGACTAACTCCATATTTATATCATCTAATCCTGTTGCTTTCCTATTCTTAGTGGTTTTCAGAGCCATTTCTAATTCATTTATGTCTATTACATCAATATTTTCCACTTTTATTTCTTCCTCATTGTTCTCCCTTCCTTCAATTTCCTCCTTTTTCCAAAGGTTTTCATAATGTTGTATCCATTCTTGTTCTCGGATTATATTCAATCTGTCAGAATCTTTCTCTGTTTGATTTAGATGTTTCACTAATTTATAACCTATTTCTTGTCTTCCATACATATCATGTTCTACTGAGCTTATAAATTTATCCCATGACTGCTGATGGGCTTTTCTTATAATGCTTTTAGCAATTCTCCTTTTCATTTTATATTCTTCGTAAGATTCTTCTGTTTTCAGTCGTAAATATGTATGATATGCTTTTTGTTTTTCATTCACTGCATATTGTACATTCGCATTCCAAGTTCTCAAGCTCTTCCTATTTATTATTCTATTTTTCTTTCCTAATATCTCATTTGCTGTTTTATGTATTACATTTGATACATTTTCCTATTCAATATTTATATCTTCTGACGTCGCTATCTCTGATATATATTTATTCATTCTGCTTTCATAATGTTGTCTAAGAACAATAATGCAAGACAGGTTCTAGATTTTATGTATTACATTTGATACATTTTCCTATTCAATATTTATATCTTCTGACGTCGCTATCTCTGATATATATTTATTCATTCTGCTTTCATAATGTTGTCTAACAACAATAATGCAAGACAGGTTCTAGAAACAGCATTCTCCCCCCTCCCGTCTTCCCTACATGTGGTTCACTTGAACGCACAGAGCTTAACTGCACATACAGACGAAATTAGTATGATTTTTTCTTCTTCCAATATTCATGCTATTCTCGTATCAGAAACATGGCTCACTCCCTCCATTAATTCTAGTGTAATTGACATGGATGGTTATACTTTTCTTAGACATGATCGTGTACATAGTCGAGGGGGCGGTGTTGGTGTCTTCGTTAGGACAGACCTTTGCCCTAAGTCTGTATACTTTTCTAATAACGAGACATCTCCTGAAATTATGTTTATAGAAATATACGCAAGCTTCAAAAAATGCCTTCTTTGTGTAGTGTACCAACCCCCTAAAAATGAAAAAAATAGCAGAAATAGAATCCGCTCTACAAAACGCACGTATACAATATGAACACGTTATCGTCATGGGTGACTTTAATATAAATATACTAGACACTGACAACAGACATACACAACAGCTTATGTCCGCGTTCCAAGTTTGTGATATGACTATCCTTCCCTTACAGCCTACACATCACACCAATCATTCTGCGACTTTACTTGACTTAATTGCTACTAATAATCCAGACAGAGTACTAACCCACGGGCAACTGTCAGCTCCCGGAATATCAGCACATGATATTATATTCTTAGCATATTCACTGCAGTGCCCTAAACTAGCTCGTAAGACTATCACATATAGAGACCTAAAACATATAAACAATGCAGCTCTACTTGAAGACGCTATAAAATTACCCTGGCATACTATATGGACGTTGCATTCTGTTGACGAAAAAGTTGAGGCATTAAATAACCTTATATTACAACTATATGACAGACACGCTCCACTGAAAACTAAACTAGTGAAACGACACCCTGCTCCCTGGATGTCTGCTAACATTCGTGACTTGATGACTGAAAGAGACGCAGCATATCGGAAATATAGAGTCGACAAAACTGATATAAATCTTAATCACTATAAACGGTTACGAAACAAGACTACACAAACTATCAGAAACGCCAAACTTAGACATCTATACAGCCTTACTGAACCTAATAACAATAACCCAGATATTTGGAAAAATCTGAATAAAATGGGTGTAGGAAGGAAAGACACACAGGTAGAAAAAACTACCTGTTTCTCTGAACACACTTAATAACCATTTTACAAGCACATTCTTTACTCCTAAAGACAAAACACATACAACAAGTGAACTACTATTGACAAATCCACCAGACAGAGAACATTTCCATTTTTCATATCTTACAGAAAATGACATAAAGAAAGCTCTCAAACGAATAAAAACAAAAGCAGAAGGTACTGACCGTATAAATATCACTCTACTTAACAAAATAATCGACGTTATACTACTACCTACCATAACTCATGTTTTCAACTCCTCACTACAAACCTCTATATATCCCACATTATGGAAGCAAGCAATTGTACGCCCACTCCCGAAAGTAAAAACTCCCTTAACTCCCAACGATTTTCGACCCATTAGTATTTTACCTACCCTTTCAAAAGCTTTGGAACGATTAGTCCACAAACAACTGACTGACTACCTAACTGAACACGACCTTTTAGATCAATACCAATCAGGCTTTAGGACAGGACACAATACAAATACTGCTCTACTAAATATATGTGAAGACATACGCGAAGCATCTGATAATCGAAAACTTACTATTCTTACACTACTTGACTTTAGTAAAGCATTTGACACGGTAGACTTGGACTTATTGTTGCTTAAACTAAAAAACCTCTCACTTTCTGACAGTGTCACGCAATGGTTCAACTCCTACCTTCGTGAGCGCCAGCAATATGTTGTAGGAAATTCTACATTACGCTCTTCTTGGACCTACCGTAAAGCTGGAGTTCCACAGGGCTCGGTGCTCGGCCCATTGCTTTTTTCAATCTATATAAACGACATTTCTGACTCCCTAAAACATTGCAAACATCATTTATTTGCGGACGACATGCAGATCTACCTTCACTCAGACAAATATTCTTTAAATGACGCGGTAACCAAAATTAACGAGGACCTTGACTCGCTAACGGCGTGGACAGAGAAATATGGACTTGAATTAAATCCTAGAAAGACACAAGCAATCATTATGGGCCATCAGAGACTATTATCCTCAATTAACACAAATGCAGTATTACATGTGTCACTTAATGGGGTTCAGATCCCTTATAGTGAGACAGTAAAAAATCTAGGAGTGTTTATGGATAAACATTTAATTTGGAATAAACAAATAAATAACATTTGCAAAACTATCTTCTCAATAATACACTCATTAAATCGTATAAGAAATTGTTTACCGTTTTCTCTAAGAAAAATGCTAGTAGAAACACTCGCAATGCCCCATTTTGATTATTGTGATACTCTTTTTACTGACCTAAATACTGTTCTTACCCAAAGACTTCAACGTGTTCACAATTCTTGCATACGTTTTATTTGTGGTATACGTAGATTTGATCACGTTACACCATCCCTGGAACAATTGTCATGGCTTCGTCTTCAAGATCGTAGAACCATCCATTCCCTATGCCTACTCTATAACATATTACACACATCTTTACCTTATTATTTATCACACCGCTTCACTAAACTCTCTGATACACATAACTTAGATACCCGATCCCTTGAGCACAGTGTCCTTTATATCCCTCCTCATCATACTACCTATTATTCGAAATCTTTTACAGTTTCTCTTGCTAGAACATGGAATTCACTTCCACCCTTTGTCAGAGACTGCCAAACTTTACCATCTTTCAGAAATAAATTGAAAATAAAATCACTAACAGAAACAACTCACTAATACTACTTTTTAAGAATTAATAATGCGTTTTTGCATTATTTAATAAAAATAGACTTAGGATTTGTTAATATATTTACCTAATGCCTTGTATAAAAAGCGTAGATTAATTCATTGTAGTGTTTTTTTTCTCTTCTTTTTATGCATAGTAGATTCGAGCTGTTATTCCTTTTTTATTCATTGTATCATTAATTTAATTTTAATTGTATTTAGTTTCATTCTATTATTCATTATTATTCAATATGACAGATAATGAATTGTTCAATAACTATTATTGTAACTTTTTTTTGTATTCATATGTAACATGTTTGTCCTGTCTAATATGACTACTATTGTAATTTTTTTGTATTCATGTGTAACATATGTTTGTCCTGTTTTATATGACTATTATTGTATTTTTTTTGTATTCATATGTAACATATGCTTGTTCTGGTGAGTGGAAGAGAAGGCCACATGGCCTTAACTCCACCAGGCTAAATAAATAAATAAATAAAATAAATAAATAAAAAAAAATAATACTTTGATCTTATAATAAATATACTTTATATACAAAGAACATCCTCTTTTAAAACAACTTAATTATTCGTGCGCCTTCAAGGAAATGTCTACACCATTGAATTGTTGTCAAAATAGCCCAAAACACGCAAGAAGTTTAAAATTTCAAAGAAGCCCCAATTCGGTCAAAGTTGCCCCTCGAGTCAAAGTAACCCAGTTTTACGGTATCTGAAGATTAAAATTCATAAAACGAAATCATAACTGTGGTACAACACTAAGGGTGTAAATATGGTCTCTTTACATTAAGAGAAGAAAAGAAGCTAAAAGTATTCGTAAATAGGATCCTAAGACAATATTCGGCTCATGAAGAATGGGAATGGATAATAGATGGATCGCAAAAAAGAACTCCATAATAGGCCTATCGTTGTTCTAGTATTGTCGATGCAGTAATCAAATCTTCACATCTTAACGTGTGACTTACTGGGATCATTAAATTGCAAAAAGGAGAGTGACATTCAGAAAGTAACGACAATATTTGCATTTATATGTCATCATCAGACATGCAAGTATCAGGCCATGTGGCGTGTTACGGTCTTAAAGAGAAATTTTCCATCCAGCGCTTTTTTGGACGTCCCAGCGATATTTTGCCTTGAGGATAGTAACGTAGCATAACTTTTTAGAATTCTGTTAGATGGCATTCGTTGAATATGGGCTTTGTAGTTATTCTGGGAGTTTTGAATATAATGAAGAATGGGTTCTAAACCAAATGCTTCCATAATTTCCTCATATATTTCATTATCCCGCTTTGTATAGCCTGCTGTACGGTGCATAAATCGCATATTATTTGGTTAGTCTGGATTCATCTCTCTCTTCGTTCTATCCATGCTTCACTACCATGCCTTATACATATGCCTACTAAACTACAATCATGACAAGAGAATGTTGATTTTGTAGTGAAGAGTCTATTCTTGGGGAGAAATCTAAATGGATGAATAAATGAATGAACGAATGAATTAATAAACAAACAAACGAATAAATAATAGATACTGATTGTTAACATATGTCACAGTATAAAGGAATTTCTGAACATTAAACAAAACCCAACACTTTAGCTCATATTACAAGATATAGACTTTTAGATAAAAAAGATATCCTTAACTCGTGTCCAATTTGGAGTCGGGTCGAGGGATGAGATGAGATGAAGCCCCTTATATGCAGGTCTGTGAATGATAAGAGTGCCGGCCGATCACGCCTGACGCACCATTACGGAGGCAGATCAACGAAATGAAACGAAATGGATGAGTATGGAGAAATGGTAGAATTAAATTGTGTCAGGGGAAACGGGAAAACCTCAAGAAAAACCTGCCCAAGCTCCGTTTCGTCCACTACGAGACTTTTAAATAATTCTGACAAATTCGAAATAATCTTACAATTAATTTTCATCTATTCAGACGTTTTTCTTTCAGGGATTAAAACCGTGAAAGTGGTTCGCACAATTAGATCTACAGTAGATATGTAGCATTTTATTTAAGATTGCTTTTAATCATCATCATCATCTTCTTCATTCAGGGATTAAGCCTGTTGGCTCGTTCCGGTTTCATGAAAGCTAGAATTGTTAAAATTTTTCAGACCATCTTCTGTGTGGGCGACTAACATTTCTCTTTCCGCACGGTTTATAATTTAACAATAATTTTGGAAATCTTCCTTCTGGCATTCTATAAATATGATCTTTCCAGTCGTTCCTATATTTAATCATTCGGTCTGTAAGTTTGAAAATATTTAGTTCCTTTCTTATATCTTCATTTCTTTTCTTATCCAGCAGAGTATATCCTGCTATATTTCTTAAAAATCCCATCTCAGCTGCTTCCAATCTTTGTTCTTGTCTTTTATTGATCATCCAACATTCTGATCCATGCATCAATACAGGAACAGCTATTACGTCATAAAATTTAATTTTTGTTTCTTTTCTTGTGTTTTAAGGGTTCTTTTAATAGTGCCACACATTAGATTAAATTTATTTATTTTGTCATTAATATCTTCAATTTTATCATATGATAAATTGAAACCTAAATATTTAAAACTGTTCACCTGCTCTAAAATTGTATTATCAATTACTATTTTTGCTCTTAACTTATCATGTCCTTTAAATGCTAAAATTGTAGTTTTAGTCTTTGAAATTTTTAAATTGTAATTGGCACTTATTTTTTACAAATTAAAAATAGCTCTTTGTAGATCATCTTCTGAATTGGAAATCACTACTTGATCATCAGCAAAGGTTGCTTTTAATATATCAAGCGATTGGGTCGAATTTCAAATCTGGACCGAAAAAAAAGAAGAAAATTTACTTCAGAGACTTCTTACTTCAAGTCTTGAGCTCTTTTCCATAAATCTACTACACGGAACCCAGAGCTTTACTTTTCTTCCAAAGTAACACAACACATGATACAAGCAAAAAGGGAATAGATTCTATTGTTATTCTAATCTCCGCTTTTAACTATCTAATTAACTCAATGACACTATCGAACCCGTAGATTAATAGCGAAAGTTATAAGTTCTCCACACATCCTTATCCTGAGCAAATGTTTTTCAATCATCCCATTTATAATTTACTTCCCTCGAATCATGGTTAACGTTGATCTCCCACCCATTATTGGCCTACCTAGTGGGTACTTTCTCTCTGGTTTCATGTCCCACTTTCATTCCGCATTCGTGACCACGTCCTCCCCATCGCGGCCTTCGTGACTTAACTGTTCTTATTCATCTGGTTTCCCATAGAGATCATGCAGTTCACTGTTGTGAAGTTTTCTCTATTTGCATGTCTGCGCATCTCTCTTTGATCTAAAAAAAATCCTAAGAACTTCATTTTTAAGTACTCGTAACCTTTTCTCCTTATTCATATAATACAAATGGGAGAACAACAGATTTATATATTTTCAGTTTAATGTTTTGAGAAAAATTGGGACGACAAGAGTCCCTGTGATACAAAATAGTAAGCATTTTCAGAATTGAGCCTATGTTTAATTTCTTTGCATATTTAATTTTTGTTTGTAATTATTTTCTGGTTATTATTACTAGTATGATTTATTATTATTATTATTATTATTATTATTATTATTATTATGTTAATAATAGTTTTCTTCTAAATTAAGGCATTCAGGCCTTTCTCTTTAAAGTAACCAGCCTTAAGGATAATTTATATAAATACTTAAATTAAAATAAAATAAGAAAGGAAAAATTAGATAATATAAATTATATTGATAGAGAAATATCTTATAAAACGATGTACTTACCAATACACTATTCACTAATTAAAACTATTATTAATTTTCTTGGATGTAATAAGGATGCACAATAATATAACATAATATTCTTATACCTTAAGTTTATACTACTTCTTAAAAACAAATAATTTTATCATACTATCCAAATTTATTCCACGTCTCATTTTTTAAACTTAATATTCTACTGCATACTATGGTCAAGGATTTTTTTTTTTTTTTTTTTTCAGGGAGCGTTAAAATCATGAATATAATTTCGATCGGAAGGGAAATAAAACCATTCTTCTCGTGTTCTAAGTTTTGGGTTTAAAATGTATATACGTTTATTTATATTGAAGTATGCACTCTGAAAATCTGTCTTTTAAGTCCACCGCGTAGCTCCATCCCGTTTTCCTACTTCCTTGGTATGACCTCATCCCTCACGTAATTCCCACGTCTCCGCAGCGTCTCTGGACAAAGCTTGTGCTATAGGCCTATATATATATATATGCGAGCTATGTTTGCACGGACTTATAATTTTAGTCAGACTATAAGGACAGTCCGCTTCTATAGTTAGTTTGTTCAGGTCAGGGAGCCAGTTGGGCTCTCTCAAGAAATTTGAGGTAAGGAACCCAGTATATCGCACGGAAAAATCTATATTGTCAGTTGTATTATAATGTTTTCATAATCTAATATTAAAATGGGAGATCGCGGTGGAATGGTACGGAATAACTTCTGAACTTAATTGGAAATTGAATGAAATCAAACTATCAGGATTTATGAAACTTGTTTTCAAAATTTATTTTATAAATTAACTGTGAAAAAGTCGATAAATAATTAGCAATTTTTAAGATGCTGGCTAGACATTTACCCACTTCTGTGATTGAGACATGCAGCAGACTGGTAGGCTAAGATCTGCTAGGCCTGAGGTGCCATGGTAAGGTATTGAGCCTATATGAATGAATATAAATCACAAGTTAAATAATTACTAACTAACCAACTCACTGGCACTATCGAACCCGGAGTTTTGTGGCCGCGCGGACATGACCTCTCCATACATCCTTATCCTGAGCTAATGTTTTCCAATTATCCCCTGTATAATCTACTTCACTCAAATCATATTTAATGTTATTCTCCCATTTCATTCTTGGTGTACCAACTGGGCGTTCCCTCTGGTTTTCCTACAGGAAGCTTCCATGCACGTCAATTACAATTAAATTAATTAACTTTATTTATTTTAGACTACATTTTGAAAATAAGGCTGGTTACCTCTTAACAGTTGTACTTCTTGTCATCATTATTAAGGTTTAATCTTTAAACCCATCCCATCCCACAACACTCCATTTCATTTAAATTCCAATACTGAATTATTTCATTTCGCGACAGGTCTAGAAAGCCCTTCACCTACCATCTGGCTGTTGGCCTCAATCTACATGCATTAATCACAGAGATAGACGATCATCCTGTCAGTTTAGGGTGACACGTGGTCAGCATGTCGGATCCGCCAGCCGTTATAGCTAGTTTTCTCAACTTGGATCCACTACTTATTGCAGCTACCCAAACTCCTCATGATGCTCTCACGATGTTGGGTGGACACCGGTCCCATACTAACCGAAATCCCATGAGAAATTTTCTTCCCGCATGGGAGCTCGAACCAATGCAAGTCCCGTAGCTCTGCACCAAGGCATCTTGCCTTAACCACTCATCTACGATGCGGGACTCCAATACTGAATTATGATATCAAATTTGAACAAATTTAACAATACTGACAATTGAGGTATCTGTCGTCTGAGACCATAGGATCCCTAGCAAAGGACTTGTCTGCAATTCAGTATAATCTGAAAAAAATTCTTCCGTTTAATTAAATTTCACCTACTTAACCTAAAGTAACTAAATTCAAATACGGTACCTAAATAATAACTCATTGGCACCAAGGAACCCATAGGTTCATGGCTGCGTGGACATAAGCTCTCCATGCATCCCTATCCTGAACTAATATTTTCCAAACTTCTCTTGTATAACATACTTCACTAAAATCATAGTTAATGTTATTCTCACGCCTAATCTTTGACCTGTCTGCTGGGCGCATTCTCTTTGGATTTCCGGCAAGCAGTTTCCATGCCCTCTTATATTCCCAATTCGTGTTACATGTCCTGCCCATCGCAGTCTACGAGACTTAACTGTTCCTATTACATCTAGTTACTCATAATGATCATGTAGATCACTGTTTTATAATTCTCCATTCACCTATCTGTTTGTCACTCTTTGGTCCACCATATAGTCGTAGCCTTTTCTCCTCCCTTGAGGGAAGAATCCATGTTCCGTATCCATTTAATATAATTGGAAGAATATCCGTTTTCTATATTTTTATTTTGACGTTTTTAGAGAAGTTGCGATAACAATCCAATAATTTATTTATTTTCTTAAAGTCTATGCCAAAAGTCAAACTTTCGCATCCTATTATTACTTATTAGCATCTTCTTCCGATTTTCCTTTGTAATTTTAAATATAGCAAAATATGCAAGATAATCTAAAGCATATTACATACATAGAGTACCTCTATTTCAATTCACTAAATGTAATATTAAAAGATTCCTACCTATGTGGTAGTGGTCTATAACTGGTGTTTCTTCCAGGTGTTTCTCCCTCAACTGAGAAAGCACTCGCCACTGAAGATCTCCTCTGTAGTTGAGGGAGGAACGTCTGGAAAAAACGCCAGTTATAGACCACGATCACATAGCCCGGAATATTTTAATATTATGATTACCGGCCGTGAAAGTCTACATTTCACAAAATATAGTGGGCCTCTTACCTTATTTACATATTTTCAAATCGTCCTTGTTTTTTTGGTGCCATTTTCTGTTAGCAATATGAAGTTGATTATCTGCTAGCAATGCAATATTGTTGAAAAGTATGAACCAGGACCCAGCAAATTCAATTACAATTCACAATTTTGGAAAAACAGCACTTTAAGTTACCTGATATATTTTCAAAGTCCTATAGAACAACAGTGCGCATGCGCCAGAGTTTATAGAGCCAGCGATAACCCACCATCGAATAACATATCGATTATCATATTTGCCACATATCGATTATTATCGTTAACGTTCTAACATTTATACAGTTTACGCTAGATGACAGAACGTCGCTGTGAAATTTAAACGACCAATCTTTGCAATAGGCTAAATCCCCAAATCTATGTCAAAGAAATATATCAATAATATTAAAATTGGTATATACCTTCTTATCACTTCCCAACGCCGTTTCAACCAGCGATCAGAAAAATCATAGACTAAGTAATATACTCTGTGGAGAAAATAGCAGTCAGTATCACAATATTGACTAACAGTGTCATAACGTTGTGATTTGCGTATTTAAATAATACTTAAAAATTATCAAATAATCTTATAAAAATTGTTTGAAAACATTAATATATGTTGGTAAATACTGAAGAAGAGCTATATTTTACAACAAACTGAAAAATCAAGGGTAACTAGAACTGCTGTTCAGCCCACAATTTTGAAGAAGTTCCATTGTCCACTTAAAAATTAAAAAGTCGTTTCCGATGGATCAATGATTACCAGGCTATCTTTGGTACCGGAGTTTTAGAGTTTTAAGGGTCTAAATATCCTGAGTATAGCTTCTTTTGGAAGGGTAGTAGACTTAAAAGCATGGATCCGGTGTAATTTATTTAGGCTATGACATGTAAATAAAAAAAAGTCAGGTCTGAAATAAGAGATCTCTGAACTGAATATTTCGAAAATTCAGGCTCCGATTTTAATTAAGACTCTTAATATAATTAGTTTTTAAATCTATCTGTAATGGCGTAGCCCATTGTTGAGCCATAACCTCTCCTTTGAAAGGAGTTACTAGACCAAGTTAATTTTTAGTTAAATTATTTGCTCGCAGATGTCACGGTGGCATGCGGTCAAACACACCGACCCAATGAGACATCTAATAGGCAACTATACTAGGAAGTTGAGATCGGTAAATTTTGCATAGATGCCTTTTTACTTAACGATATTTTACGATCCTGAAAAATCGTCAGACTGTGGACCCATGGCTTAAAGTCCCTACCGGAGGGCTTGCTCCTTGGATTGTTCCATCGTTAAAAAAAATCCATCGACCAAGGCCGGTTTGAATCCGCAACCCTCGGAACCAGCGACAACGAGCATAACCACTAGTCCTCCGCGGCCAATTTAGATTTTAAATAGCGTTATTAAATAAAATACTAATTCATGAATTAAAATCTGCAGAAAATTCGTAATTACTTAGATATTAATGTAATTGGAAACTCAGTATCATGATAATGTTAAAAAATTCCAGGCAATGTGGCTGTGGTCTATAACTGGCATCTCTTCCAGACGTTTCTCCATCAACTGAGGAGGGCATCTTCACTGGCGAGTGCTTCTAGGTGAGTTACCTTGTCGTAGACTCGGCTGTAAGTGATCTTCGGAATATTCAACGCTCATATTTATACCCATGCTGACCTGCGTCCCTGGAGGTAGAATAGGGGAACGGTCGGTGGATCTGCGACAGCAGTCCTCCCGGCTAGGCTCGAGGAGCCGGTGGACCAACTGTGGGGTCATCAGGAATGAGCGACCTGACGTACTATGTAGCTCAGCAATTTCCCTGAAGTTGCGACTCCAACACCTTCTCCCTGAGGTGTTGGCTTTAAGCCGAGAACTCTTGAACGTGGACGCGAATAGATAGGGAGGACAAGATACTGGGACTTGGGAGTATGGTCTTTGACAGAGGTATCCCAAGGGGTGGATGCATGGGCCCAGATGACCTGTGGATAGCTGGGCGGAGTTGTAGACAGCATCATCAAACTGGCTTCTGATTGGTTCGGAACGTCTCCTTGTTATTGTTTAGTTTTAACCGTCTATTGTCTAATATGTCATACCAGGCTTTAGCCAGTTTAACTCCTTCATATTTCCTGTTGAAGGTAACATCACCTAGAAGCAGTCGCCACTGAAGATGCCCTCCGCAGTTCAGGGAGAAACGTCTGGAAGAAACACCAGTTATAGACCACGGCCACATAGCCCGGAATCTTTTAACATTATGATTACCGGCCGTGAAAGCCTGCATTCCTCAGTATCGTGATTTCTATTAATATTAGAAGGCTTTAATGTGACCAGGTCTCTTAATGAGAAAGGAAAACAACAAAAGCGTAAAAGAATATTTATGGGTGAGATCTAAGAAAGAAGGAAAAGAGGGCCGCCTAGATTAATATGGTTGAACAGTGAAGGTAAGAAAGAGTGGTATTCGGGAATAAGTAGATGGAACAGGAATATTGCAAATAATATACAGTAGTTGAATGATCTGAAAGAAGCAGTAAAATCTGTATGCTCTGTAAGAAGTAGAAGGGAGAGGAGAAAAAGAATCGCAAATTATTAAATATAACATCATCATCATCATCATCATAGTACATTCACGAATTTAGGCCATTTGTTGACCTGTTTCGGCCTCAAGAGAAACACCATCCAGAAGTATTTTGAGTGGACGTCCTGGTCTTCTTCTTCCTGCGGGTAACAATAAAAATTAAAATATAAAATAGGCCTAACACATAACAGCAAAATATAAGCCATATGTTACATTCACAATGGGTTAAAACAAGGAGATGCACTACCTCCTCTATTAATCAATTTTATACTGGAGCAAGCTATCTAATTTTTAGAAGATGATGAAGCCTACATGCACACTCTATTGAGTAGCAATAAGATATCGGAGCTGGAAGTAAACATCAAATACCCAGTAACAATAATTACAAAGAGGAATGAGATGCACAAAGAAATTAAACATAGGTTCAAATTCTGAAAATGGATGCTATTATGTATTACAGGGACTGTAGTCATCTCAACTTCTCTCAGATGACATGAAGTTGAAAATATAAAAAAAGTTATTCTCCTAGTTATATTATATGGATGCGAAACGTAGAGTCTTACTTTAAGGTAGGAGAAAAATTACCAGTATTTGAGAATAAAGTACTTAGGAAAATTGTTTGGACCAAAGAGAGACGAACAGACAAGCGAAGGTCACATAACAGTGGTTACATAATATTTTTAGGAAACCACATATAATAAGAATAGTTAAGTCTCGTAGACTGGGTTGGGCAGGGCATGTGGCAGGATGGGGAATGAAAGACCGTAATGGAAACTACTTGTAGGAAAACCAGAGGGGAAACGCTCAGTTGGTAGGCCAAGAATGAGGTGGGAGAATAACATTAACTATGATTTGAGGTAAGTAGATTATAGATGAGATTATTGTAAAATATTAGCTCGGGATAGGGACGTATGAAGAGCTTATATCCATGAACCTACAGTTTTGATAGTGCTAGTGATTTAGTTATTTAAGCCATATGTTTGCCCTCCAAAAGATTTTACAGCCTATCAGTATGTTGCTCTACCTACGTATTTGCTTATACAGAATATCAAAGTTGTTGTGTGTAAGGACCTAACATTAAATATAATCATATTAATTGAGTTACAAATATAATGATCTCTCCAACTGATAATCATATGCAATGGAATTGCCACAGAGTAGTTACACATATTCTGAAACACACTATACATTACAAATCACGTGATATTTTAAGTTCTCTGTTAATTTCTTAATTGTAAAGGAAATTAATTAATAGCAGTCAAAGAGATTAAGTTCAGGGAGCCTTGAAGACTACATCATGAATCAGTAATCTTAGAGTCGTAAATAATCTTTCATCCTTGTCTTACAATTTGTTCCACCTACCACTTTCCATGTTTGTTTATGCTTCATTATCTTTTAACTTTTCTCTGTAATCCCTTAATTTTCTGAAGTATGTCGAACAAATTTTGATTGACTTATAATTCCGTATCCTTTGTTCTTCCTTTTTGGTCTCACTTTTAAATATATACAAATATACTGTGTTTTAAGCCAAACAAAATTTGTTCTACATACATCAGAAAATTAAGGGAATGCAGAGAAGAGAATATATATAATTATATATATATATATATATATATGATATGAAAAGAAAAAAGAATGCTTGAGTCGGGATTTGAACTCGAGTCCCTAAAGTCTGTACCTTTAGCGCTCTAACCAACTGAGCTACCCAAGAATTCCAATACAAGCACATACAATTTTCTTATACATGTAGTATTCTCAATTCACACAAGAGGTAGCGGAAATTTATTCTCTTTAAGAAATTTGCTTAACTGTTATGTTAGCCGCGAGGTGGCAGTTGGAATAAATTTCCGCTACCTCTTGTGTGAATTGAGAATACTACATGCATAATAAAATTGTATGCTTGTATTGGAATTCTTGTGTAGCTCACTTGGTTAGAGCGCTAAAGGTACAGCCTTTAGAGACTCGAGTTCAAATCCCGACTCAATCATTCTTTTTTCTTTTCATATCATATTTGCCTTCATTGCCAAATGTCAAAAAATATATTTATAATATCTATATATATATATATATATATATATATATATATATACTAGCTAATACTCGGCGTGGGCTGCTACACGTAAATAAATGATATGTTTTTGCATTTAGTTGAATAAGTAAAAGGAAAAATAAATATAAATTTATATCGTTATTATTTTTAGATACCCCGTGCTGATTACTCGGCGTTGTCCGGAAATCTACGCATCCCGATGTACTTGACATAAATGAGCTGAAAGACAAAATTCATCATCTTGAGTTATCCATAAAAGAATACCCGCCGTGCGCTGCTATGCTTGCCCGGGAATCTACCTATCCCGATATTCTCGGCACCAATGAAA
Organism: Diploptera punctata; assembly: GCA_030220185.1. NCBI lineage: Eukaryota > Metazoa > Arthropoda > Insecta > Blattodea > Blaberidae > Diploptera > Diploptera punctata. Next base: position 145,134 of record JASPKZ010008443.1, read on the forward strand.
GGCAAAAATGGTTATTGTGAGTTATTCTTAAAAGATAAACATATGCTGTCGCGGACTTTTCTATAGAGTTTTTTGAGGTATTCAATTCTGTGTACAATAATGTGTATTTGTTATGGTTTAGGCTACGTAAGCCAATTAAGCTTACAAAAGCGACAATTTTAACGGTTTTTCACTATAGAAGGTGATTTCTAAGGGTGAAGGGCTTGAGAATTAAAACTCTCTTATAACCTATAACCTTCCCGGGAAAATCCTGAACATTTTGCAAAAAGCCCCATGACAATCGGATGAATGGTATGGCAGCACATGCTTGCCCGGGAATCTACATATCCCAATCTCCTAGGCATCAATGAAAGACAAAAATGGCTACTGTGTGTTATCTGTAAAAGATAAACATATGCTGTCCGGACTTTTTTGTACAGTTTTTTGAGATATTCAATTCTGTGTACGTTAATATTGTGTATTTGATAGGGTTTAGGCAGCGTAAGCCATTTAAGGGTAAAAACAATGACTTTTTCACATTTTTCACTACAAAGATTGGTTTTTAAGGGTGTAGGAGATGAATATCTCAACTCTCTTATAGCCTATGTTCATCCCGGGAATCTCCTGAAGATTTTGCAAAACACCCCATCACAATCGGATCAAAGATATGGCCGTGCATAAAGTACAAACAAACAAACGTTCATTTTTATATATTAGAGATGTGTGTGCGTGCGCGCGTGTAGGCGGCTCCGTGGCGCAAGCAGTTTTAGAATATAGAATAATGGAATTTATTGCCATTTTTTTCAGAATAAAGAAAATACATATGCATTTACTCGTACATTGCGCACGGGCCTGCTTGGCCGTACGTGCATTATTTTTCCATGAATAAAAAATAAAACTAATAATATAAACAAATACCTACAAATACACCTGTATCAAAAAACAATAACAGGCTACATATAAGTAAAATCTATGTCTACACTAAATCACAATAATACATATCTACATTCATCCATATTCCGTACATTAATATTAAAAAAAATGCTAGAAAACAAATTAGAAAAAAAAACACACACACATACATCCACACACCCCCACACATATACACACCGCACGCTCATACTTCCCTCCCCCCGTCCCTGCAGACATTAAATGCACTATCAGACTATTCAACTTATCAGACCTACTTATTATATAACATGATTAAAGATCGAAAACAAAGACCATATTGAGATTCTTCTTATTTTTAATACATATATCCTTAATCTACAATTTTGTTATATCTCAATTTTCTTACTGTACCCAAAAATTTGCATGTTTCTGATTCACTCTCGATCCGTCCTAAAAGATCCCAACACGTTACTCTCCCTCGATCCGACCTGAGAAATCTCTCCGGCAGCATCTGTAATCTAAGTTGTTCTGTCTCTCTACAGAATGCTACAATATGCTGCCAGTTTTCATGGTCATCGCATAGTGGGCATAGTTTAATGCCTTCATCATTTGTTAAATTATGGGCCATCCATCCCCCCAAATGAAACCATGCAATAGCACTTCTATCATCCCCATCCAAAGAGTCAATATATTTCTCCCTTCCCAACGAAAGTTTCAGTTCCGTCTGCAGGGTGAGCGATATTTTCTGGCTACACTCTGCTTCTATATACTGTCTGTCTATATCGATTAGTCTCTTCTTAACTGTCCTCCAAACATTTCTATTATTCCGCGTACTCCTCTCCCATACCCAACCCATCCCTATGCCCTTCAATCCCCTTTCTACATCGATTACCCAATCTCCCGAAACACACAGATGTTCGTCTCTCACCGCTGGGGTCCCGAGATCGCATCTCGGTCACTTCATGTCGGTTTCGTGGTGGACGAAACGGAGATTGGACAGGTTTTCTTGGGGTTTTCTCCCGTATTCCCCTGCCACAATTTCATTCCATCATTTCTCCAAACTCATCTCATCCATTTCGTTTCATTTCGTTCATCGGCCCCGTGATGGTGCGTCAGGCGTGGTCGGCCAGCATTCTTGGCATTCACAGACCTCTATATAAGGGGATTCATCTTATCTAATCCGTCGGCCCGATCCTGAATTGGACACGAACTGAAGATATTATAAGTGTATATGTATATGTCTGTGTCAACAGTAAACCATACAATATTTAAAACACCAGTATACATGCAATCATTGAAGTTAAGCAACATTGGGCGTGGATAGAACGGTGACCAACGTTCGTTGTGGTCTAGTGGTTATGTTCCTTGCCTGAAGTCCCAAGAGTGGCGGTTTGAAACTCGGCTGGAGTTGATTTTTTAGGATGGAAAAATCCAAGAAACAAGTCCTTCGATAGGGACTTCAAGCCGTGGATCCTGAGTCTGAAGATTTTCAGGCTCAAAAAATAACTTGAAGCCCCTCCAAAAAAGAGGCCTCTATGAAAAATTTACCCCGATCTTCATCATCCAATTAATAACTTAATAATTTCGTTGTCTTCTATGTATCTCATTAGGTCGGTATGCTAACCACATGCTACTTATGACATGTGCAGGGAAATAAGCTTAGCTACATTATCTTGTCTAGAAACTCCTAACGAGGAAAATAATATGGTTCGACTCAAAGGGTCGTAGAGCCAACACATAAGTGTGTATATGTGTGTGTGTGCGTGTGTGTATATATATATATATATATATATATATATATACACATACATACATACATGAGTCAAACCATATAATTTCCTTTTTTTAAATTACTTTTCACTGAGAGTAATTAATATTATAATTATAAAGAAATAAACGTTGTCTCAGTTTATGCTTTGACTGAGATAACGTTTATTTCTATGTAATTATCATATCATTTCCATTGTTAGGAGTTTATATATATATATATATATATATATCGATGTTGATCCTCTTTAATTTGCTGATTTGTTATAGTAGCCAGGGTGTGTGTGTGTGTGTAGGCCTATATATATGCAAGGTGTCTCAGAATAAGCAGACTATTACAGACTTCTAGGGGTTGTAGAGGGGACTTAACACACAAAGTTTGTATGAGGAACCCTTGTCCGGGAACGTACCATTTCGATGTAAAATTATTTTGAAAATCGAAACACAATGGGCTGATATCGTGTGACTTATGTTAACAGTCGATTCTGCTGAATCAGCTTTCACGTCAGTTGGCAGTCGTCATTGAGCAGTATAGGACGAGACAAGGTCGAATACACATTTGAACAGTGTACTGAGTTGTTGATAATTTACGGTGAAGCTGGACGTAATGGTCGATCTTCACAACGCCGGACTCCAATCACATACCATTTTAGTCAGACTTCAACAATGGCTGCGAGAAACAGATACTTTCCAAGCTAGGAAGGCTGACTGTGATGATCCACGGACGCGCCGCACTCTCAACTTAGAAGAACACGTCATTCAGCACGTAGAAGAAAAACAGTCGACGAGTACTCGAACCGTTGCCCATGCTTTGGATATCCCTCACACGAGCGTATGGCGTGTTTTGCATGAACATCAACTCCACCCTTACCAACTTCAGAAAGTTCATGCATTAGGCCCGACAGATTTTGCGCCACGTGTCTTTTTTGTGCATGGTTTCTACACAAGTGTGTCGACAATCCCGATTTTCTTCGCAGCATTCTTTTCACGGATGAGGGTTTCTCCACTAAAGAGGCTATTTTGAACTGTCGAAACAATCACATTGCGATGACGCAAATCCTCATGCCACACAGCCACGTGCATTGTAGGAACGATTCGGTTTCAATGTATGGGCTGGTATTATAGATGGTCATCTGATTGTGACGTATGTTCTTACGTACCGCCTAAAGGGTGTCAGGTATTTGACCTTCCTGCAAGAAATACTGGTGGAGCAATATGTCAGCACCTGTGGTTCCAGCATGATGGCGCACCTGCGTACTTTTCACTTACCGTCCGCGAACATCTCGACCAAACATACGGTGAAAAATGGATAGATCGAAGTGGTCCTAACTCCTTGGCCAACACGGTCGCCAGATTTTGACTTTTTTCCTAAGGGGCGGGTAGATATATGGAAGAGGATAGATGGTAAAAAAAGAAGCTTTGCATTATAATCCAGAGAACAGAAGAAAAGGAAGACCTGCAACGCAAGAAAGAGAAAGAATTAGAAAGGCTATGTTTGACAGGGCAATTGGAGAGGATGAATGGAAAAGAAAGAGGTATAGCGATCGAATTCCGGGATGCAGCAAAGGCTGTAGGGCCCAGCTTGATTAGAGTATTATTATTTTAGGGATGTCTTCTCAATTCAAAGTTAACATAGATTCTTGAATTGAATTGAATTTGTAGCTCTACAATAGGTACAATTTTACTGCTGATGAAAATAACTTAAATTACTATAAATTTAACCCGTCCGTATATCACCTTCTCCACCTTCCTGTGAATATAGGTGTTCCGTGGTCCTGTGATCTCTTGAACTATGCCAGCCGTACCTTAGATCCTGGTAGGACCTCCCTTGCTGGACAGGTCAAGATTGAGGCTCCAGCAAGGCGATATACCCTCCAGGTTAGGGGTTGGATATCAAAGGTTACACTCTTCCATATATAAAACAAATTTTTGTTGTTGAGAAGTCATTTGAATGTAGCCGCGCTGATATAACAGGAAGACGATCTGGCACAATAAATTAGAAGACGGAGAATGACAGTTCAAGACAGAGAAGAATGGATGGAGGTTAAGCTCAAAAGGTCATAGCCCCAATGAAGAAGAAAACACAAAAACGTGCCGTACACGCTTTTCAAAGGAAAATGTGAAACCGCGTATTATACAGGAAACTCTAATGGCTTTACTTACTTACTTACTTACTTACTTACTTACTTACTTACTTACTTACTCACTGGCACTATCGAACCCGTAGGTTCATGGCCGCGCGGACATAAGCTCTCCATACATCCCTATCCTGAGCTAATGCTTTCCAATCATTACCTGTATAATCTACTTCCCTCAAATCATAGTTAATGTTATTCTCCCACCTCATTCTTGGTCTACCAACTGGGCGTTTTCCCTCTGGCTTTCCTACAAGAAGCTTCCATGCAAGTCTTTTCATTCCCCATACGTGCAACATGTCCTGCCCATCGCAGTCTACGAGACTTAACTGTTCTTATTATATCTGGCTTCGTATAAAGACCATGTAGTTCATTGTTATGTAGTCTTCTCCATTCACCTGTCTGTTCATATCTCTTTGGTCCAAAAATTTTCCTAAGTACTTTATTCTCAAATACGTGTAATCTCCTTTCCTCCCTTAAAGTAAGAGTCCATGTTTCACACCCATATAGTATAACTGGTAGAATAATAGTTTTATATATTTTCAGTTTAACGTTTTTTTAAAGGAGTTGGGACATCAAGAGTCTATGTAATGCATAATAGCACGCATTTCCAGAATTGAGCCTATGTTTAATTTCATTGTGCATCTCATTCCTATTTATGGCTATAAACTCGAGATTTGGTTACATTTTTCATTAAATTGTAAACTATTTGAGAATAAAAGGTTGAAATTAATTTGTTGAATGAAAATACTATCATTGTATTGATCGTTTTAGTTCTCCATTAGTTTTAGATTTGAGATACAGTCTTAGTCTCGTTTGTTTATATAGTATCGTTCTACCTGTTTTGGCTAGAACTAGTAAATTATGGATGTGCAAAAAATCCTGCAAACGTAAGTTTATTCCTAGCTATTATTGAATGTCAATCGATAATACACCACAATAAAAACGTACTTCGCAGTATAGTGACTTAGGCTTTCACGGCCGGAGTTACTATGATGATCTTGTAGAAGATTTCCGGGCTGTTGGCCATGGTCTTGAGGCTTGTAGTTCCCTGACGTTTCGCCGGAGACTGCGTCCGGCATCCTCAAGGGTTGGGCCGTGGTCTTGAGGCTTGTAGTTCCCTGACGTTTCGCCAGAGACTGCGTCCGGCATCCTCAAGAGTTGTCTCAAAACAACCGGACGCAGTCTCCGGCGAAACGTCAGGGAACTACAAGCCTCAAGACCACGGCCAACAGCCCGGAAATCTTCTACAAGATCATCATAGTACTTCGCAGTGTTTGAATGCAATGAACAGAGAATTTTATAAGTGCAGGGATCGAGTAAACATTGTTTATTATAGACGTTTATTATTATAGTTACACCAACAACAATAAAATGATGTTTCAAAAATCGTTATTGCCTGCTGATATATAAACTCAATACTGAGGAAAGTGTTTATATGTAACTTTTTTTAATTATTATAATTAATTCACGTTACCATAAAAAGTAACGGTTAACGCCAAAAATGTAATAGTACAGAGGTTACTATACACAAGTATTTGGATTGCATTGCATTGGATTGTCCATGAATGTGGTCTAGGTGTGTCCATATGTTGCTTATCAACTTGTTTAAACACCTGTCTCTACTGTTTGCAAGCTGTCAACATTGTTTGACCCAACCCTGGCTCTGAGCAAAGAAAACAAATCTTTTTTCAAGTACTTTACCAGATAAAACACAAATGGCCAGTATCATATGAAGACTATCCTATGACAAGGTTTAAAACTTTTTATGATTATCAAACATTTGGAAGTATTCTGATATTTAAGGGTTAAGAGAAAATTAACTGACTTCGAAATTAGATGACCAGAGAACAGAAGTGTTTAAAGGCCAATCATAACTTATTATGTCTATTATTTTTAGGGATTTTACTTGAAATTATGATTGAAATTATTTCAACAATTATTGAAAACCTGTCTTGTTTGTTCATTCATAATTCATTAGCTATGAATTCATACATTATGATTTTAAATCTGGCCTTTAACAGGAATTATAATATTTTAAAGTCTAGAGCACAGAAAAATGAGCATCTATAGATTGTACTGTTAATGATAGAAAGTCACTATCCGCTTATTGAAGATAAAATGACTATAAATACTTCAAAGAGAAACAAGTAAAAAAGTACCGGCATTTCAAATAATGTTCTTTGGCTGAATCAGATAAAAGTGACATATTACATTTTACTTCCAGTCAGTATCAGTCATTATTGTTAACATTTTGTTGAAAAGTGATACTTTACAATACAATTTGTAAATATATATATATATATATATATATTGCCATTAAGAACAGTTAAGTCTCGTTGGCGATGGGAAGACATGTGGCATGAATGGGAAAAGAAAGACGGACATGGAAGCTCCTTGTAGATAAATCAAGGGGAAAGCGCCCAGTAGGTAGATAAAAAAATGAGATGGGAGAATAACATTAACCACTGATTTTAGGTAAATAGATTATATAGGGATGATTGGAAAGCATTGGCTCTGGATAGCGATGTGTGAAGAACTTATGTCCGCGAGCCATAAACTGATGAGTTCGATAATGCCTGTGAGTTAGTGTATATCTAAATAATTTAGCATTTTCATATTCACAAAGTCAAGTCACTGTATCTCCCACTACACACACAGTTACCCCACCTTCAACTCTGTGGAGCTGCGGAGTCGTATTCGTATGATATCACAGCCGGTAGGGAGAGATGCTGAAATTAATTAATTAATCAAAATAAAAATTATACACATGTCGTAGTTATGTGAATTACGGGCACCAATGATTAGATTTTTTAAAAAAATATGTAAATACATGTTAAAAACAGAGAAATGACTTACCAAATAGAATTTCAATTTGCGTTACTTTCCATTCCATCAAGGTCAACATTTTCATCACCACTGCTGTCAGTGCTGCTATCATAATTGTCGTCAGGTAAACGAATAATGATGTTTTCGATCTTTAAGAAAATCCTGTTCCTGTAGTATTTTTGCACGATGAACGCATTTCTCCCATTCTTCCACCGAGTCTTCCATTAATTTTTTGAGATCTCTAATTTGGAAAGTTTTTTTCCCGGCCACTTCACCCATTATTTGTGCGCATAGAGTTCTATGGGGTTGTATTGACAATTGTAGGGGGGAGATGCATTAGTAGGCCTACTTCATGTCCCATTTCCAAGGTAAATTCTTCAAGTTAATATTTTCTCTAATTACTGCTGTGTTGTTTTACAATAGCAAGCAAACTCAGCTTTTGTGTGTGAATGAATGCGTTATATTTTTACTTTGAATCCTTGATACAATATCAGAATTTTTAGTATTACTACTGGGGGATTTTCTCTTTAAGCGTGGAGTGGTAACTCGCAATATCCATTATAATTACAGAACCCTCTTACAAACTCCTTAGCAAATTTATAAACCATTCTCTAAACACTTCGTTATTCATTTCGTGGTGATAATCATTACAAGTTTTTTACTGGAATATCAAATCAGCCCCTTACTGACGAGATCCTTTATCTACAGGAATTTTAAGGCCACCGTTCTTTTTTGAGTCCTGTCAGTTAAATTTCCTACTATAGTTTTGATTTACCCAAGTTTCGTCGAGCTATAGGCCTATGATAGGACAGGAATTGTTTTCATTTATGATATCTGAATATTCCTCAAAAAATGTTACGCAGTTAAAACTTCCTTTACCATTACGAGACGTTCACCGTCATTATATTTCCTATACCTAAAATCAAGTTTTCTTAGTAGGCCTGTCCTATGTAAAACGGCAATTGCACCCTTGTAGTTAATCTTTTCTTTCAATATATCTCTCAGTTTTTTAGAGTTGGATATTCTCCACGATCATAAAATTCTTGTACTGAACGGCGAACAACGTATTTTTTTTAAATCGTCTAATTCTATAACCGGCTTTCTTCGAATTATATTTTACCTTGGGGATGAAAAGGACGGGTCTGTCACCGGGGCTTGAATCTCCAAATCACAGTCATAAGTTTACTCCTATCAGCTTCGCTACAAACGCATTGAACTATACTTACTGACACGCCACATACCTTTACAACAATCTTTTGCATGTCTTTAAAAATACATTTACCCTTTCTTCGTAGTTTTCAAGAAATTATACATATCATAAATCGTGTTTTTATATCACTACTCGGAAAACACTTCTACACAAAATACGGAAAAAAAAATCAAGAGAGACAATAACCTGTCATGTCAAATATCAAAGAAACTATGTGAAAGAAAACCCCTTTACCGGCTTATCATGTGCCTGTCACCTGAGGAGTTCTGTTATAAGTAGAGGGAAGTCCCCAGCAATAATATCGGGCACTCATCTGTCAAGAATCCTCTGGGCTAATATGAAAGCAATATAAATAATTTTATGGTTTATCAAATATACTGGTTCGATGTCACATTAACTAAGGACCTCCAATGTCCCTACTCTAGCCGATGAATCCAGTTCATATTCGTAATATCCAGTTCCATAAGATACTTCCGAATACTGTTCCCACCTATGGCTAAGCCTTCCTAATGGTCTTTTCTCTAATGATCCCTATAAATTGTTGAAAGTATTTTTACTGTTACCCATTCGATCTACATGATCTGCTTACCTTAATCTCATGACTAGAGCGAGGAATTTTATGAAATTTCATGTTTTTAACTATTTGTCAAAGAGCACTGAGACTAAGTATCTTTACATTTTATGGTGTGTAGAATCAAATAAGACCAACAAAAGACTTCATATTTCATAATATTTTAGCAAAATGTTCATATTTTAGTGAAAACTTCATATTCTTTTATATTTTTCAACTTTCAAATTCCGGTATTTTTTTTTCAGTAAAAGTTCTAGGAATTCATTAAAATATTTTTAAATGAATGTATTTATGTAGTTTTTGACAGTGCAATGTGGTAGACAAGTGAAAATTCTTCTGAACAAGATACATAGATTTTATAAAAGCAAATAATTGGATGAGGAGTCACAGAGTGACAGTGTTCGATGGAGGTTTTTGTCCTTAACTCGATCCCCAGGACAAGAACATGAGCCTAGAATGTAGATGAATAATGATGTAATTTTCTGTAGTCAGGTATAATAGCTGTCAGCTCGTTCTTGCTACCTAAGGGCAGTCCTCACTTTTTGAACAGATTACAGCATTTAAATGTAGGAAAGATTGCTGATGCTGCTGCTGCTAAACTTGAAACAGTGCTTTATGAAATTAGTAAAGTTGATGTATGTAAGGACAACATTTTTCTCACCTACTCAAACTATCAAATATAGGATGATGCATGTATGCTGCCATAACATCGTTTGATGTTAAGCACAATTTTTCATCATGCCAAACAATTCTGACAGACAGGCCTTATACGGTAGTTTACTATCAGAAAAATAAAAACAAACTTCTGTGTATTACGAACAGAAAATTGGAATTGAATTGTTTAAAGCACAATTAGACCAAGACTTTAGACACTGAGTTAGACACATTTCATGAAAAAAAAATGTTAAAATAATTCTAACTACATTTCACCATGTTTGTAGTTCAATATTAAATATAACTGTAATTGCAAATTGAGTTCTGAAACGATCCCTAGAATCAATACAACTTTTAACATCTTGTTTCTCTAAACATGACATACCGGAATGATTTACTTGTATTCTAAATCGTCCAAATTAATGTTATTGTTACATTTGCATCTACAGGAATTTAATATCTTCATACAATGTAAAGCAAGCTATACCTGCTCTAAACTTTGTTAGTGCTATGTTTCGTGGAAAACTTGTTCGTTTTGGTTAAAATGTTTTGTTTCTTGTACATGTTTGTATTTCATAATTAAATATCATTCAATACATTAATTATATTATATACAACTTCTCAGTTTTGATTTATGAAGGTAAAGTGATTCCACTACATTCTTGGGAGGCGTTTAGAGTAGTGGCATGTTGAAGCTCCCATCTTTCTAGACAATAGGCACGAGATGTCCGCCAGGTTAAAGGATCTGCCTGATGGCCACATTTGTGCACAGATAATGCATCTAGTACTCACTTCCATTAGGATCTGAGTTACCCCAGGTCCACAATGCCACCAGAAGATCTGGTCCAGCTAAAAATCTTGACCATACCAAGCCTCAAACCCATGACTTTCCTGTTTGTACCACATTTCCTTATACAACTACGCTATGGAGTGATCCATTAAAATTGCTTCAGATCATGAATATGACATTTTATATTGTGTTAGAATTAATGAAAAAGTTAATTAAAATCGAAATACAGTGAACATCTTGATTTCTTGAGCTATAAATAAGTTCTGTTTGTCTCATTTATGTGCTGGTATGTACACTTATAAGTTATAGTGGGCCTATGTATTTAAATATATGTAAAAAGTTTAGAAAATAGTAGTTTCATAATATTTTTGTGCCATAATTTTCATATTTTTCATATTTTGTCCTTACGATTTCATATTTTTGTATAATTTTCTTCATATAATTCCTCACTCTACTCATGACTTAATAACCCTGACAGTGTTCGGACAACAACATAAATTCTGGAGTTCCTCATAGTCAGCCTATCCATTCTCATTTCTTGTGAATAAATGTTTTTTTATTTAATTTCATGGCAGGAAATATTTATTTGCAGGTATTGCTCATCATTCTATTAAACATATAAAATACTTGAGGGCCACTAATTTAATCAATATTTTATATAATTTAATGCTCTAAAACATATACTGGTTTATAATTTTCTTAAATTACATAGTTCCAAATTTATAATTAATGGCCACCTACCATGAGCCGTGAGTAGGTATATGATTTCCAGGTCTCATTTTTCTACCTACTCCTCAAATGTTTATTGAACTATATCATATTCTCTAATCAACTTAAAATTCTGTAAGACAAAAGTATTTCTTTAGGACAAATTATTAGTTTAGGAAAAAATCTTTGAAAAGTTGACAAGAAGCCTGTCAAAAAAAAAATTAAGAACATTTGGGGGAGGGGAATAGAATAGAATAGAAAGGTACATCAGACAAAAGAAAGATAAATATATAAAAAAAAGTGTGGTATGATTTTACAGGTTGAAATGAAACATAACTGGCAAAATATAAATGCAGAAACACATTTGGCAGATAGAAATAATATTAATAAGCACCATCACATTAACATAATTATAAAAATGCTATAAAGATAATACAATATAATACTTATTATGTGATATGATGTTGAAATAGAAAATGACAAAAATAAAATAAAGTTATCCTATCTTAGTTAAGTGATAGTGTATGAGACTCATATTTGTGAAGTTCCAAATTTAAATTTTGAGACTGACCAATATTAAGATAATCTACGTAATCTAGGGATAATGTCATTATCACTTATGTAGTTCAGTTCCCAAATGGATTGAATGTGATATATGAATATTCAAGGTTCTCTCAGCTTTAAGACAAACACCAGCGAATTTTGATACAACTTCTCTGAAAAGTCATCGGTCTTATAATAATCATCAAGACAAGCCTCACGGGCTTAGTGGTCAGCATTTCTGATTACAGTTCATGAAGTGCTTGGTTCGATTCCCAGTCAGGCAGTAGGAATTTTTCCTTAAAAGGAATTATTCCTGTGGTTGCCCATGGTCTGGAATTTAGGTTATGTCTAGGTGAAGGCCTCTCCTGGCAATTCATTATCATTTATCATCTATCATATCAACTAAAAAAAACTCCATGGCGCGATAGGCCTAGAAGGCTCTTGGCCTGCCAGTCGGCTGCTGGCCCCACATTCACAAGTGTTAATCACAGAGGTAGACGATCATCCACCTAGCGTAGGGGTGATATGTGGTCAGCACTTCGGGTCCCCTAGCCGTTATAGCTACTTTTCTCAACCTGGAGCCTCTACTTATTGTAGCTACCCAAATGTCCCACGATGCTGGGTGGGCACCGGTCCCATACTGGCCAAAATTCAATGTGAAAATTTCTTCCGCTGTGGATACTCGAACCAGCGCAAGTCCCATAGCTCTGTGCCAAAGCATCTTGCCTTAACCACTTGACTACGGCGCGGGACCACAAAATCATCGGGGTAACGCAAATCCACCTTCCAGGTGCCTCAACCTAAGAAATGGATTACAATTTCGCCAATGCCAGGAGAGAAAGCCAATAATGTCATTAAATACAACTTGATGGCATTGGACAAACAAGATCATCAATCACTTTCGCGTGAAATTAACTTCAGAAACATCTTGTTCACAACAGTAAAACTACATAATCATCGTTCCATAAGAGTTATGCATACATATTCAGTATTATCAGGACTCAAAGTTGAAAAATGCAACCGATAGATATAATGTTTGTCAGTCTGATAGATTTAAATGTCACTTATTGTACTTAGTGGCCAATGCCCACCCTTGGTTGTTAAGCCATTTGGTGTTGCGTTAACCAGTAGAGATGGGCTTTGGCATACTACGAGGGTGAATCAAATATAAACCGGAATTATTGTTTACAATTTTATTGAATTAACAAACAAATACAAAACCACCACCTCATTTTTGTACATAGTCTCCTGCATTTCCAACACACTTTTGCCATCGAGTTGGCAACTTTTTGATGCCGTCCTTGAAGAATGAGGGATGACATGTAGTCAGCCAGTTGCGCACGAACTCCTCTACCGATGCATTGTCACCAAACCGCCTTCCTCCCAGGTCTTCTTTCAGTGGCCCAAACAAATGGTAGTCACAGGGTGACAAATCTGGACTGTAAGGAGGATGTTCCAGAGGTGTCCAAGTTCCTGAGAGTGGTCTAGAGCGGGACTGTCTTCAAGATGGTATGCATCCATGACTTGATATCCACAAAATTGACAATGTGGAGTTGGTAGAAGTTTATTTTTTATCGAGGCGTGAAAGGAAATAGTCGTGATGTTGTTATTCTGAAGGTGACATTAAACTGTTAGGTGTCATGATATGTAATGGAGGAATAATAAAATAACATTTTTCATTGAAGTTAAATTGTATAAAGGACATTAAATATAATGGCACTGAATACATGCTCCAAATCCATATAACAGTGGCTTTGAATAAAGAGAGAGCTCCATGTTTCACAGACCAGACATAGCAATAGCCATAACATCCTTACAATATCACCATTAATGTTAAAGTGGTTCTACATAAGAACAAATCAAAATAGTATAAAGAAGAAAGGTAAATTATATTATGTGGACAAAGATAAAATTACTATTTTCCTTTTATTTTAGGTGAGGAGCTGGTGTTCAGGGACCAATGGGGTGGCATCAGTCTGCTCAATGCTGCCAACCTCACTACACGATCACTTATGACAAACCAGACTTTCGTAAGTAAATCCTAAATTATTGAAAACTGTACTTTTAATGTAGGAATAACTCAGTATTATTTTATTTAAAATATGATTTACTTTTTATTCCAGAAACGGTTGAACCCAGCAAAATTTGTGATGTCACCTGATCATAGGTTTATTCTTCTAGCGCACAACATACAAAAGGTTTGTATTCTGCAATAAAAGACACATTCTCTTCATACCTCGATAGTCTTGATATTCAATAGTATAAAACCACGTAAAATGCCAATTTTTAATATTTGTTTATAGTCAGTCACAAATTCCTATCGTCATTAACTATATTTCAAATATTAGTAGGTAATTTTTCTTATAATAATTGTATCTATTACTATAGCGTTGTTGGTTGAGTAACTACCTCCATTCTAATGGCCCAGATTCGGTTCCAAGTGAAGATGAAATTTATATTGGGCCTGGGTTAGGGTGTTTCATTTTTCCAGAGATGTGATTTTCATATGACTTAGCTTATGTTCCGAGTCTCAGTGATGTAAAATATGTATATGCCAGTTTTCAAGATGATTGGATAATATTTAGCGGCTACACATATTGATCACTTTCATCTCAAACTAGAGAAATTTATAATATTGATGTATTACAATTTTAAAGTGCTTTGCACTAATGGAAATCACATGGAATTCTGTCAAATATTGTTATGGTTGGCTTGCTTTCATTGCACCTATGAACTAATATTTAAAGGATTGTTTGAGGAGTGTTGCGGAATACCATCAAGTGGTCTTAGAATCCAGATTTTTCTTTTAAGTTTCACAGTGTGTGGAATTCACTTGATAAGAAGTCACATACGACAACCCTGGTTCAAGAAAGTCCCGTTCAAGGTTTTCTAGAAGAAAAACTAGTGAAAAGGTTAACTACACACAAAATGTTCTAAAAGATGGACGTCAGAAGACTATAAAGAGTTATTACCTAGGACGTTGGTCTAAAAACAGCTTCAATTTTAGGATTCCAGGGGCTCTGCATCAAGCAAGGTGGAAAAGCCAATATATGTACTAAACAGATGAATATCTCTCAATGAGAATTGAAAGGAACGAAACAGGTTGCACATATTGTCAGCCTCGTTGTATTCGCTTTTGGCACGAGGCAATTATAAGATGATGAGTCTACAGAATTATCTGGATGTGCAATAGCTTCTGAGCACTTACCTAGATGCAGTCGTCAAAAAAGTGCTTTTACAGTTGCTAAGAGATACCTTTGTTATCTGAAGGAAGAGATGTATGGTTAGCTTTATGGACAAATATACTACTCAGGTTGTTATAGAAAATATGACTAGAATTTAGAAACCAAACCTGCAAAGACAAAAGAAATGAAACAATAAGAGCGTGAAAACCTCCTTATTGGAGGAAAAGACTTGAGCCATTTTATTACTAATAAAAGAATGACTCTTTTAATTGTTTAGGACCTACGGCATGAGAGAATGTTGCATTGGTTCTCTGAGAAACCATGTGAACGCTCTTAAGTTGGTTAATGATACCGCAGAGAGAGGAATTGCTTTAACTATTTAACTCATGCCCCAAATGGGAGTCAATGACCAATCACATTTCAATGATTTTTTATTTCCAACCAATCACAGTCATTTTTCATCTCGATTTTATCAGTTTAATTTTATCATTGCAAAATCAATCTCCTCCTTTTCAACATTCAGAATAGGTCATAGCATTATTTTTCAGCGACTACATGTGGCTACCAGATTCTATATATAGAGCACGTAATATTATAGTGATTGCGGGAGATAATATAAAAACATTTGTAGCAATTGATTATACAACAAAAAAAGAAACCACTGTTTGCATTTTCTTATACGTATTTTTCCCAGGTAATAACGTTCCAGAAAAATATAATTGACACATTTACATCATAGGACATCAGAAATTAATTAATATACGGTTTGATGTGTTTCATTTTTTCTCCGCTAGGGTGCATCCTTACAATATTGTGATCCTTTGGTAATAAATAATATGATCAGGTTGCAGTGATAAACAAGTGAAACATAACATTTCTCATTTGTTTTCAAACATCACCGTTTACATTAATTATATAAATATTTTAAAATAACTACATTTAAATAATGATTTGTGATTAAACAGCTTAATTTTATTCGTAAATAGTCCTAACAAATGCCATTCATTATTTCCAAATTCCTCACTTCGTGAGTCGTGAATTTATCGATAATTTGGAAATTACTCGTGGCATTACTTTATGATAAAAAGAAGTTTAATGAATAGGTCAGATACTACAACAAAAACAATTCTTGTTGAGGGTAGTCGAGTAACACAGAAAAGTCGTTACCAACCGAACAAAGGAACAGAATACACCCTTCAAAGTTGATAAATATAACACTTATTTTGTCTATGATACTATTAATCTTGGTGTCTAGTATTAATATTTTTTAAGTTTGAGGTTTTTAATTTTTCCATTAAAAGTAACTACCATTGAAAAATCGTTTATTTGCCTCCTTTTATAAAACTGATCAAAGTGTGAAACCTCTAAATATTATCCAATTTTCTTGAAATTTGGCATATACAGAGTGTCCCAAAATTATACCGACAAACTTTGGGAGCTGATAGATATCAATATTTTTAACACTTGTGTTAAGGAAGGTTTTTTACTGCGATGCTTCGTTTAAGCGTTAGCCGAGTGAATATCATTACTGCCTCTCACCCAGTTGGTTCAGATACCTAAATTACATTTGTGAACAGTATGTAACTTTTAACGGAAACACACGAAAGAAACATAATAAATGTATTTTACAGCAAAATAATTTATGGCATTTATGTGAGTAAGGCACATCATCTAAATCCAAGAAACAAACACAGAACACATAAACAAAACACAAACATCCCATTGTTTACAGGAAATCATAGCTTAATTTTTTAAAGCAAATGTTGGAACACACTCCCATTGCGATTAACACAAAGAGTGCATCGGCGTGCCATATTCTGCCGTACTCTCGCAAAGACACCAACCAGTTTTCTGATTTCGCCAGCTGCGCGGGTTATACGTGCCACAAGGTCCTCTTCAGATTCAACAGGTGTTTCATACACTGTAGTCTTCATGTGCCCCCACAAAAATAAGTCAAGTGGAGTAAGGTCAGGAGAGCATGCCGGCCAGGCAATGGTTCCACCTCTGCCTATCCAGTGATTGCCGTATGTAGCCGTAAGATGACGACGTACTTCAGCACCAAAGTGAGCTGGTGCCCCATCATGTTGAAACCACATGTCCTGTATGATATGAAGGGGAACTGTTTCCATTAGATAAGACAAAACTTGTTGCAGAAATACTAAGTAATTGTAAGCATTGAGTCGGGCGGACAAAATGTGTAGTCCTAATAAGACGTTATCCACAATATCGGTCCACACATTAACACCAAATCTCTGTTGATATGACCTCTGAAATGGGGATTTTCGAAGGCCCAAACATGTGAATTCCGACTGTTAAATAACTGCTCACGTGTGGAACATTCATCATCTGTGAACATGACATGGGATGCAAACAGTACATTTTCAATTTTGTCTAGATACCACTGACAAAATTGCTGTCGCACAGGATAGTCATGAGGCCTCCTTGCGTGGACCTTTTCAAGCTGAAAAGGGTGCAACATTTCCTGCAGAACTCTTCCCACAGTACTACTACTTAAGTGCAACTATCGAGCGATGGCGCGAGCACTAGCTGCAGGATTATTCTCAATGTACCGCAACACATCTTCCTCGTTCTCAGGAGTCCGTACAGAACGTGGCCGTCCTTAACCTCTTGCTCGTCTGTCCAAGGTGCCTCTTTCACGTAGTCTACGTTCAATGCTGGCAAATGTAGAGTGTGATGAGGAACTATTCGGTTTCGGAACTGTTATTGGTAAAGCCTTACAGTCGCACGACCCGAACCAGCTTTTCCATATACCAACAGCATGTCCGTCATCTCATTCCACGTCTATTAGTCATTCAAAATATCTCTGCAGGCGGAAGAATTACGAAGCTCTATTTGTTGTTACACGTGACGTCATATAAGGCAGTGTACACTGTCAACGTCCCACGTCCCATTCCCCTCTGCACTCTAGATAGCAGTGTCACATTTTCTATTCCTGCATAAACACGACTGCAGTGCCCTCCGTCAACAACTGCGCTTACTCCTTAAACGGGTAATACCTTTCCATGTTGTAAATAAATTAGTATGCAGCAAGCATTCCAGCTAACTAACCCACAAAGTCAAGGAAACACAACGATGAGCTCAGGAAGTAAACATGCTAATAGAATCGAAGCGTCTTTGTTTTGTTTCTTACGTGTGTTTCCTTTTAAAGATACTTACTGTACACAAATGTAATTTACGTATCTAAAACAACTGGATGGGAGGCAGTAATGACCTTAACTTATCCAGTGATTAAACGAAGCACCGCAGCAGAAAACCTTCCTTAACCCTCAACTGGTAGGGTGAAATTTCTGTTACATAACTGGTAGAGTGGGGTCATTATGACCCTGATAATATAATAAAGGAAATGCATTTATTTGACTATATCTGACATAATATATTAACCTAATAAATTACAACCTCTTCACACCTAATTTTAACTAAGTACATCACGTCTAAATAACAGAATTTTATTTATTTTCTTGGAGTGCATTAAAAAATATATTTTAGACACAGATTGTACATTCAGACATATACATTGACTATATAAAAACAGCATGTAGGAATTACACTAATATAGTAAACTAAGATCAATTACACAAGAATAACAATATTAAATCTAATTAATTATTATCATTTAGTAACAAAACAGAAGAACACAGAACTGGAATTTGAAACTTGGTAAATCTCAATAATCACTCTAGGACTATAAAAATAATTGTAATAAATTATCCTATCACTCTAATCAGGAGACAGATCATAATTCCAACTGAGTAGTGACTCCATTCATCATATATCTAAATTGACAATATTATTCAAAAACAGACAGGACAGATTTTTTTAGTACATCCTGCACATAGCAGTTTCATACACATTTCACAATTTTTTCCAGCTTTCCCATTCCGACCACGAGGACAGGTAGAACATATTTTCATTTTTCCTGGAGTCACGGTAGGCCCTGCTTCCTTTTCTGTGCTTGGGCCGGATATACCACCAACTTTCTCAATCATCTGCCGGAGTTCACGAGGCAATTCCTTGATGCTACTTCTGCGAACACGTTCAGGATGACAAGTGATTTTCCGAGAGCAATAATGAATTGACGCCTGGTAATGTATTTTGCCTCTTTTCTGCTTGTCATAAGTATATGACCATTTACTGTAGCGATATCCATTATGGCAAAAAAATATCACGATTGGCCATCGTCTCGTCCTTCGAGCAGTAGAATAGGTTCAAACTTTCTGATCCAAGGAATCAACTCTACCTTTGGTCATGTTATGGAATTGTATTATTTTCGGCTTTTGTGTATCGCTATCGATACATTTGGTGTGATGTATAGTGGAATTCAGAATGACAGCTTTGTTCTTTTTTGGAACATACAGATGAACCTACAGTTCTCTTCGTCTGTGGAAGAAATTCTGGAGGAATTTGTCTCTTATTTTTCCTAACCGTTCCCACAAAAGTCAATCCTCTATTCTTCAATTCATCAGCCACGTCTATAGACGAATACCAACTGTCCCCCGTAATGTATCTACCTCTTTTCCGAGGTTGGAATAATTGCTTCTTTTCCTCACTATTTCATCATTTGTGTGTCTTAAAATAATATCCAGAATGTCATCTGTAAGAAGAAAACTCCAAGAGAGTTCTGGTTCTAAAGTGGGGGATTCCTTACTATCTCCGCGAATTCCAGGAAGAAATGTAATGATATTGGGTTTAGCGGTGCGTCCTCGTAAAACGAGATTATGACTCCACTTGTATGTATCTTTATCTTACATGAAAGCTGTATCGTCAACATCAGGATTACCATCTACATCATCGTCATCAGAATTGCCACTTTGTTCACTATCAGTGTCGTGTTCACTCTCAATAACAAAATTTTCATCAACTTCATTCTCATATTCATCATCTGATTCATTCAAAATGCTAGTTAACTCTTCACTAGTTGGGTTTTTATACATCGTTCACTATAAAAAATAAATTCAGAAATGAATACAAGTGTACCCTGAAATAATAATGCAAAAAATCATTCTTCTGCTAAATGAAAAAATACGAGTAGTTACGTTTAAGGTAGGCTGGGGTCAAAGTGACCCGAGAAGCGCAAGACGTTAAAAAACTGAAATAACACAAAAATTCAAAAACACAATGAAGCTTCCACTTCGCCCAAGGTTCGAGAACAGACTGAGGATAGAGTACACAGAGTTTCAGGTAGAAAATGTATTAGGTATGTGAGAAGGAGCGTTTCCAAATAATAGCCTGGGTCATTCTGACCCCACCCTACCAGTTGTGGGTTAACAAAAAGTGTTTGAAATAATGCTATCTATCAGTTCCCAAAGTTTGTCGGTCTAATTTTGGGACCCCTGTATATCTTTTATATTACAGAGATTCGGGCCGTAAGCAAAGTCTGCAAAAACGTATTTTATTTTTTGCCTTACAAAATGAAATGTCGTGAAGGGATGAGTCAAAATGTTGATTGAATTATTATTAACCCCAAAAATGTTCTGGTTCAGTGAAACACAGTAGCCTGGGTGAATATTCCCTCTCTTCTGATATTCTATAATGTCTTTGACTGCAGAACTGGGATCAGCTAATCACAGTATTGTGTATTTGTCTAATGTGTGATTACAAGTATTATAAAATTAAATCATTATTAGTACTTTATTTAAGGCATAAGGTTGTACGCATTGCAATTCAAATCCAGGTATGAAAGGGCCAACAAATTTGCTCAGAAGCATATTTTCAGACTTGAGGTTCTTTTACATTGTCCCATAGATTTTCTTCCCTTCTGAAGGAAGCAATCCTCAGAATATTTTTTTCTTGAAAAATCCTTTGACGCGGTCAGGTTTGAAATCTTAAACCAGAGGCAAGCATGGTACCACTTATCTACCAGAATTGACATATTATGTGGTTCAAAGTTCCTACTGTTTCCTTAAGGTGACCTGCACAGGAATTCGGTTTTAAATTACTTGGGGTGTGTTAGTCCTATAAACAGGAGGAACAAAAATATGATGATGATGATGATAAGATGAATGAAAGAAATAATAAAGTATACTTCTGTCAAGATATATGATTCACAAATAGATTGTGTTTAAAGAGAAAACATGTTCAGGGCAATGCATAATATAACTAATACTCGGTTAGTGTTTTCATTAGTGATAGATGGAAATTAAACATTCATTTATGTAATTGGAGAATATCACAATTTTGAATTTCATCAATTTTAACCTTTACTTTTTTATTTTCATTTTTTGAGACACTTTAACACGTAACTTCATATTTGTGCCTATAATCACATCAGTAGGTTGTGTATGTCTACAGTTGTATGTATTAACAGGTCTTCTACAAAATGAAAATTAAATACATTGTTTTATAATAATGACAATCAATTGCAGAATCTATCTTGTTGATAAAAAAGCAAAATAAGACATTCCTAACTATTCATACTCATTTGTTATGTTTTTATTTAATAAAATTACAGAAATAGTATATTATGATACGAGTTTGGGAAGTGGTTTTTACAGATTCAAGGAAAATGTTTAAATCCTATCGATGACGAGGTTTTTAATTTCCGAGATTCTCTAAAACACTGCACAAACGTGCGTTGTACATTATATTTTTGCCCGATGGTGTTTTCAAAATAATAAATAATAGTAAAATAATAACATCTTTGTTGGAAATATTTGCGTTCATTATAAACATCTGACGAACGTTATTAATGTGGGCAATGTTTATTAGTTGAAACAGGAGGCCGTGAGACCAATTTAGTGATAGAATGGCGACAAGTACGTATTTACTGATTTATATTGTTTAAAATAAAGTTGTTAATTTAAAATGCAGTGATTTGTTTCGTATAATGTATATTAAAATTACCTTTTGGATTTTTTATATACAGTGTATGTAGTATACATAGAGGGCAGTGGTTTTACTTCCCGCACGCGTGTTTATAATATATATATAATATTACAGTATAGTTATTTTATTTCAGTATAGTTATTTAGGTTGGCAACCCCGAAATGTAGGAACTTGAACTTTCAATCATGGTCGCCATTGCTGTAAGTACGACAAAACGCACTATCGCGCAAAAAATATTTATAATTACAATTGTTGTTCTTTTCTTGATAAACTGAACTAGCTACATTAAAGTAAGCATCAATATATGCTGTTTTGTACAAAACACACTCTGGTGTACATTTAAAATAACAAATAATAATAAAATTAAAATTGATGTCCTTGAATTTTATTTACTAATAGTAGCTGAAATTTCGACACTTCTAAAAACGAGTTAGGAAGAAAATAATACTAACAAACCACATTATATTTAACCAACTTTTTAATTAACTGTTCTGTTGATAGAAATAAAGCTATATGTATCCTATATGTGTAGAAATGCGCACACACATTTTAATTTGAGAGCTCCTCTTTTTAATTAAAAATACAAAAGCAGTGCTTCTAGTGAATGGCTTTTGAACACAAACGGAAGATTCAATGTTCAAACAGTGAGTATCAACTTCAAAATTGACTGTTACTTAAATTAATCCAGGACCTATTTCATCACTCAAAATTAACGCAACATATTAAGCATGATTAGAAAAAACATTTCTTGCTTTTGCTAAAAAAAAATAATCAAATATTATTGGGAAAATTAATTTGTTTGCTGGGTTAATATCGCTTCCTTCTGAAATTAAAATCAAATCAAGAGGTGAGCTTCTACACCCGGGAATCGTCTTCATATTTTTAATAATTTGAAATCTTGTTAGATTGTTAGATTATATGGGGATTCTATGCCATTATGTCACCAATATAAATTCAAATAAAAAAAGGAAAAACAAACAATTTATTTTTTCAGTATGTGAATAATTCATCATCATCATTGACGTGACGGTCCTTTAAGTTTTACCTTAGCCTCCCTCATAACAACTCTTCGGTCAGTGGCCTTATTTCTTCAATTTGTTATGCCAATCTTCCGTAATTCCGCCTGTACGTCGTCTATCCATCGCAACCTAGGTTTCCCAGCTTTTCCCCTTCCATCCAGCTCAGCGTTTGATATCTTCCTGGCAAACGTGTCTCGTTCATTCTGCAAATATGGCCTAACCATTCGATACGCCTAACTTTATGTGAATAATTGCTTGAGAGAAATATATATTGTTCTTGTCCCAAAAAAATGTGAAAAATGCTTTAAAATAAAGTGAGAAGTTGAGCTTAAACTAACATAAAATCAGCAAATTTGTAACGTAAAATGTTTATTAGTCATTGTCCAGACAGTGTAGCCAACTTATCATAAAAACCCACTAACAGACAAGTGAACGCTAAACTAATCTGGTGAAGTAGCTCGCCCATTTTCTCACCCAAACTTGCCCAAAATAACACTAACTTGCCCATTTTTCACTCTAACTTTCCCACTAACGTAGATGGATTCTTGGGATAGAATTCCCTCATATGTCAAACTGTTGGCAATTGGCTCTAGCGGGAACATGTGTTATCACACTCACCAACACTACATTAGCAGGCACTTGTGCTCTGATAGAATATTCACTGGTGACACGGTGGCATAAAATAGCCGATTATGATCATGATAATGATGATTCGGGAGGTCAGAGTTCAAATTCCAAGGTGGATATCATGAGTATTTTTGTGTTTTTCCTCAGTCATTAACGATACGTATAGTTGAATTTTCATTATTGTATTCCGTTTCAACATTAATCACAATTTTTATAATCATTATTTTCATAATCAGTGGATTTCAACAAGTCACACGAATACATTTTTTTTATCCTACTACAGGCCACAGGAGGCCCTTGGGGTAGTAGCAGGTTAAGGCTCCCACTTTTTCTTGACAATCAGCACTTGATGTCAGCCGGGTTGTCAGCCCTGCGTGACGGCCGCCTTTACCCCAGAACAAGCGTCTGTACTCATTTCCGTTAGAGGCTGAGTCGACCACAGGGCCATAGTGCCGCCAGAAGGTTTGGGACAGCACATGAATACATTAAAATACGTAAATGCATCAACAGATTTTGATGTAATGGACGGTCATCTGAACAATTGTATCGCTGTCAAACATGAAGATTCTAAGACCTCAAAGTATTGGAGACTACTAATGACTTCAGTTGTTTGATGCAGCACATTAGACAACTACTACTTTGATGTAACATGATCCAATATGTTGAGATGTTTAAACAATATTAAATGACTACAGTAGTCTAGAGATATCATTGTCGTCCCTCACACCGCATAAGTGACTGTGATTCTAAGTTGAATTTCTTAGCTGATATTTTGTAGATTTTTTCTCAAGTGTAAGGCAAATGTTATATTTTATTTTTTTTATTTTTATTATTCAATGTGCCTAACTATGTTTTGCTCTTTTTTTATTTTATTATTCAAAGTGAACAAATTCAGGCCACAATGTCCCAGAAAATCAGCAGCTTTTTAATAATCATCAATCAAGTTCATAACAACTTTGGACAACAGGTCTCTTCAATAATTCCATTAAAGACAATAAGTTACTTTCAAAATCTGTCAAGGAAACTTCAAATATTTAATACATAAATAATAATCAACTAATCTGTAGTAAGAAAGAGTACAAAACTTATGTCATAACATTTTCAACATAACCGTTATAATGGTATTCTTACCTCATAAATACATGTTGTTTCATATGACATGTTTCGATATATTGTCCATGCAATCGTCACATTGTCCAGACTGTTGATTTTTATGTTATTGGCCCGGGATGTCGAATTCCGCTCCATCTTCAGGTTTACCGAAAAACTTATGAATCAAATATTTTTCCCCGGGAATATCAAAATTCATAATCATAATTTTTTATTCTTTTGGATGTATATCTTCTTCCAAATGATGAGTTCTTTACTTTTTTCTGTTTTAATATTTTAGTGTTTACATCGATTTTATGTTTTTCTGACCAGATGTGGGCAGCTACTGCAGATATTTCTATTTCTCCGTTTTTTACATTTCCAATGTGTTGTTTCATTCTGATGGTCAAGCTCCTCTTTGTTTTCTCTATGTAAATTTATTATACGTAATGCTTTCCATAATTTTGCTCTTGGTACACTGTCTTATGCTTTTTCTAAATGTATAAAACCAATCCAATATAGTTTGATTTATTTTCACATATCTCAACGATTTGTCGTATTACAAATATATTATCTATACACGATCGACCTGGTGTAAATCCACATTGCTCTTCTATTCCACTGTAACATTTTTTCTATTTTGTTTTTTAACACTTTTTCTAGGCATTTCATCATGGAATTCATAACACATATTTCCATATCTTC
Source organism: Diploptera punctata (assembly GCA_030220185.1). NCBI lineage: Eukaryota > Metazoa > Arthropoda > Insecta > Blattodea > Blaberidae > Diploptera > Diploptera punctata. The sequence goes on from JASPKZ010008443.1 coordinate 170,679, forward strand.
CACATTGGAAGACTACCAAAGGCCGTCTATGCATGGAAAATTGAAAGAAGGAACAGAAAAGGAAGACCAAGAACAACCTGGAAGAACAATATTAAAAATTCAATGAGGAAATTAGGTGTAACAAATGAAGTCACAGAGAACAGAGAACGATGGAGAACTTTAATTAGAGGAAATTTGTGAATGTTTGTTACAAACTGATAGTCTATAAGTCCGTAATAATTTATATATATATATATATATATATATATATATATATATATATTTATTTTTAATTAATGTTAATTACTAAGATTGGTTGGAGAAAACTCTCAATAATGAGGAAAATTCTCAAAATGGATGAAAATATTTATTATTGTATTTTATTAAAAACTATTATAGTTATAATGATTATAAAAATAAGGAATAAAAATTAAACAAAAAAATCTTGCTTCACAAGGTACAGAGAGGTTCTCCCAACCTACGGCCGGGCTAGCGGATAAAGCGCATGCGACCGCTGAGTCCTCACTCCGCGTCACGCGGCAAGCAACTGCGCCGCTCTTTTCCTTATTTCACTTGGTTCATGCATGATCATGAAAATAGCGAAAATAAGTTACGTACCTTATGACAGGAGATGTTAAAAATGTTCTGCTCCTACTTCCACACATTTTCGGAACCTTGCTAAGAAACCCTCATTCACACGCATTAGTTACTATTCTGTTATTGAGCTTATTACTGTCCTGATGTAATATTTCAGATCGTCTAATTTGTGAGAGTTTCTTGCATACACTTTATTTTTAAGTACCACCACAAATGAAAATCGCAAACAGTTATATCTGGAGACCGTGATGGCCACAAGCCTGCGCTAATAATTAACCCGATCTTCAAAAATTTCACGAATTAATTTTAACGAGTCTTCAGCTGTATGTGCAGTTGCTGAGTCTTGCTGGAAATATCATTCTTGACAGTCAATATCATTCAGTTCTTCGAAAAATGGTTTCAATATCTCTGTATCTTTGTGCATTAATTGCGTTATTTAAAAAATTGGTTCTATAATTCTGTAACCATTCACTGCACACCATGCTCCTATCCGTTCGTTACGCAGTGGAAATCCATGCATGCGATGGGGGTTTTGCTGGCTCCAATACATGTTATTCTGTGACAAAACATACCCATTTAAGTGGAACCAGGCTTCGTCTGAGAACAATGTTAAACACGGATCAATTTATTATTCTAATATTAACGTTCTGTAACAGCCAATTATAAAAACGTAACCGCATCTCAGGATCACGTGGCTGAAGTTCATGCATTACAGTTATTCTGTCTGGTTTCAAATGTAAAAGTTTCCTAGCTTGCAATGCTGATGCCTTCGAAACACTAGTTTCTTGTGCAAGTCGTCTTAGATATTTTGTTGGCGTATGTTCTAATCTTTCTCCTATGCACACGTTTTGTTAATTTTGGTTTCTTATCGAGCACAGAACCCGTTTCTCTAAATTTGTTTACAAGTCGTCCAACGATATCTCTATTTGGAAGATTTACATCTGGAAATTGTGTTATAAATCGTGTAACGACTTCTCTGCAAGACTCTGTTTTCACATTATTATCATAAGTGATGCCAGGAGTGAATTTATCTAGAGAATTTGGAAATCAAGAGTGGCATTTGTTAGGACTATTTAACGAATAAAATTAAGATCTTTACTAAAAAATAATTATTTGAATATAGTTACCGGTATTTTAAAATATGTATATAGTTAATGTAAACGGCGATGTTTCAAAACAAATTAGAAATGTGAGGTTATGTATATCCACTGCAACTCGATCATATTATTTATTGCCAAATAGGATCGCAATATTGTAAGAATGCACTCTAGTGGAGAAATAATGAAACACATCAAACTATTATAATCAACATTATAGGTTAATAATTTATATTTTGAATAAACAACTCAGTAAAATCACTGAATCTATTTATTATTTGTTATATTCAATGTATTTGTTGGAGAAAAATAATGGTCTAACCTGTTCAGAATATTACAAAGGAGGAGCTTTCTTTATCACAAAAGCAGGAGCTGATAAAGAGAAATCGATAAAGACCGAGGTGAAACACGACTGTCATTGTTGTAAAACAGAATCCATTGAAACGTGATTGGTCATTGACTACCATTTGCGACATGAGTTAAATATTCATACTAAATACCCCATGCTGTACTGTAAACACAGATCGAGACATAGTAACTATGAACTAAGACCACTAATACGAGAATACACAACGCGCTCACCTTACAAGAATATAACTCAACTGCCTCTCCAGGCGGTTACGTTTCAATATATCGGGACGGCGCGAGTTTATGACTCACAGTGAGTCGTGCCGTTGCTATGCCGCGTGACGCGGAGTGAGGCCTCAACTGCTGCATGCGCTTCTTCCGCTAGCCCGGCTGTAGGTCGGGAGATCCTCTCTGAATAAGAGCAACGAAAATGTAAGCTGAATTAAATCAACCGGGTCCTTTTATTGGATGCAATAAAATTTTATTGTTATTGTCACAGTCCGTAACTTAATCATAATTATGTTGTGGTTAGAGCAATTTTACTTGAATGATTTACAAACTGATTACCCTACTTTCACTAATATTAGTAGCTCATTATATAAGTTTCCTACTAGTAAATAATATAATATTTTCGACGTTTTTATTTTAAACTAGCTTAATATCCGGCGTACGCTGCTATGCCTAAATAAATCAAAATCTTTTACCTTTGGTTGAATAAGTAAAATGAAAAAAAAAATATATATATATATATAAATTTATATCATAATTATTTTTAGATACCCCGTGGTGTTTACCCGGCGTTGGCCGGAAATCTACGTAGACCCTAGTACTGAATCTATCTATTCCGATCTTCTTGACATTAATGAAAGACAAAAATGGTTATTGTGAGTTATCGGTAAAATATAAACATATGCTGTCGCGGACTTTTTGTAGATTTTTTTTTAGATATTCAATTCTGTGTACATTAACTTTGTGTATTTTTATGGTTTAGGCAGTGTAAGCCATTTAAGCGTCAAAAAAGATACTTTTTTATGTTTTTCACGTTTTTAAAGGTGTAGGATTTGAGTATCACAACTTTATTATGGCCTATGTTCATCGCGGGAATCTCCTGAACATTTTGCAAAAAACCCCGTCACAATCGGATGAACGGTATGGCAGCGCATAAAATACGAACCAACAAACATGCATTTGTATATATTAGATACGCGTCATAATCTTTCTTCCTCTTAAACACAATCGTTTCCTTGTGAATTCTGCAACTATTGATAAAATTAATTCAGAGTTTAGTACCAGTTTTATTACTGTGTGAATACTTTTCTAATGATTTTTTTTTTCTGATTACAGTTATTTCGACATTCGTACCTGGCCCAGTATTCAGTTTATGACATAGCAACAATGTAAGTACGTTATATTATTACATGATCTTTTTTTTTTTTTTTTACTTTTTTGTGCAATTGTAACATTTTAATTAATGTTTGACAAAATATGAATATAGGAACATATTATGAAACTTCTATCAGTTTATTTATAAAATTCACTCCAAACAAAAGTAAAGTTGTCTCCAAATATCTCATTCTTTTGTCCAAGACAAGGACTCCTAAATACTGATATGGCTCCTAAATCCGTGAGAGTGGTATCCTAATTCCGTGATATTAAAACAGAATGTTATAAATTTAAAAAACATGAATTCGCCGTTTATTAATCTTCGTAATTAACATTAGAGACTTTATGAGGGCAAATTCAAACATTTCATAAGTGATATCAAATAACATATAATATTAGACCTAATTGCCCTCAAAAGAATAAAATCAACATTAAACAATAATATTAAGAACACACATAGTGATAAAATGTCTGTATACAAATATAACTAACTAACTTGCTCTATCGAACCTGTAGGTTCATGTCCGCGCGGACATAAGCTCTCCATACATCCCTATTCTGAGCTAATATTGTCTAGTCATCCCCTGTATAATCATGTATTGTATTGTAAGCCTATGTTTTCCCTTTACATAGATTTAGGCGCTTTCCCCTACAGGAAAGAAATTGAACCATACTAATTAGTTACACTTGTTTTCGTATAGATGTCATTTTTGAGTGGTACGTGGTCAGCGTTCCGCCTCACACTGACATCTAGGAAACCAAGGTAGTACTAGGACGGGAAAATTCGGTAAAGTTTGCTTAGAGGCCTTTTCATTCAGGCTTAAGGATTTTTTACGAGCCTGAAAATCTTCAGACTCGGGTCCCACGGCTTAAAGTCCCTCCCGGAGGACTTGCTCCTTGGATTTTTCCGTCCTAAAAAATCCATCGACCCCGGCTGGGTTTGAACTCGCGACCCTCGGGGCCAGAGGGAAGGAGCATAACCACTAAGTCCACCGCGGCTGATCCCTGTATAATCAACTACCCTCACATCATGGATAATGTTATTCTCCCGCCTGGTTTTCCTACCAGAAGCTTCAATGCACCTATTTTCATCCCCCATACGTACCACATATCCTGCCCATCGCAGTCTACGAGATTTAACTATTATTATATCTAACTTCCTATACATATTCCATTCACTTGTCTGTTCATCTCCTTTCGACCCAAACTTTTTCCTAAGAACTTTATTTTCAAATTCTTTACCTTCTTTCCTCCTTTAAAGTAAGAGTCCATGTTTCGCACCATACAATATAACTGGGGAAATAACTGTTTTATATATTATTACTTTTATTGAATCTCCTTTAATGTGAACTATATTTCACCATCCGGTATGTTAGAATTTTAGTTACAATACAATTAATTATTTACATTAATTTAAAGTATGCTTAATTTCTAGCGTTACATATAAATAATAACGTAATGTAAAATGAACAAATTAATTAATTAATTAAGAAACCAAAACTAACTCAAAGTCTCTTAAAAATATGATATATAAAGTCACACAGCTTCCTATAGCAGTACTTCTTACATAAAATATTTGACAAAGGCAGTTGAAATATGTTTTGGCAATAACCTATTTTTTTAAATGAATTCATGTACTTTGGAATGAAATGCGGGACACTAAATAACAGATGTGATACAGTCTGTCTGGAGTTCTTGCAAATACAGGTATCTGCACCTATTTTAAATCGTTCCAAATAATGTCCAAATTTACCGTTTCAAAAATTCTGTTAATACAAAATTTGATTCTACATATTTGCACTTTATTCGGTCAAACACAGTTGGGAAAAACAATGTTCTCGGCAAAGCACAATTAATAATGTTTAACCACTCAGCATTCCAACATTGTATAAGATATTTTCTTAATACTTCTTTAATATATGATAGAGGACAGAAGGAGTAAAAGTAATCCATCTTTGAGTTCGCAGCTGATTTGGCAAGAAAATCTGCAGTTCATTTCCTGTAGTTCCAACATGTCCTTTAATCCAGCCTAGGCAAACATGGCCAAGATATTGGTTTAATGTTGTCCTTATGGAGGTTGCAATCGGGTGACGGTTGAATCTGTCATTGACAGCGGAGAGTGCTGCCTGGGAGTCGCTATAGATACAAGAAGACTTGTTGGTGGTTATAACCCATTCCATAGCTTTCAGTAGAGCTAAAAGCTGTGCTTGAAAAATCGTACATCTGAAAGCAAGCTTGTATCCTTGATGAAAGATCTCAACTTCATTATCGTATACCGCAAAACCACATCCAACTAGGTAGTTAAGGTTCTCCATTCCAGAGATACGAGAGCCATCGGTATAAATGGAATAATCATGATGACTGTTTCTGTAATCATTTAGCATAAATGGCCTCCGATAGGATGGCCAGATGACAAGAACTGCGCCTGTCTTTCGATTTCAAAGATGGGGATTTGGTTTAGATGTTCACGACCTTTCTTAACAATAAGTTACTTGTCCTGGCTCTGTAAATATAAGACAAATATAAGGGTTCAATACCAGTTACCATATAAGCAGCAGCATTAGATACTGTTGCTTTAGCTATGCCCCTTTGAATTTGAGCAAGTTTCTTTTGAGCCCATTTTTTATTTACACAATCCTGAAAAGCAGAAGCACAATATAATATCATTGGCTCAAATACTCAATCGTAAATAATCTTCAGTATTGATCTATTAAGACCCCATGAACGTCTTGTTACGATAGAAAGACCAATCAGAAATTTGCCAGCTTTTGTGGCTAGGGAGGCTACATGTTCTCGAAATATACGTTTTCTAACTAGAATCACTCCTAAATATCGAAATTCATCGACGAACTTAATTTGTTCACTATTCATTATTAATTTCAGTTCTTCATTCTTGCTTTTCCTAGTAATAAGCATTGCTGTAGTCTTCAAAGGATTAAAACTCTTTTTTGTTTGTGCACCCCAACGATACAGAATATTCAGGGATGTGTTTGCTTTACTTGTCAGATTCTCTATCGTCTTAGCTTTATTTAACAACAAATCATCATCTGCATATGCAATTATTTTACAATGTACTGGCAACGTTTGTTTAAGGAGATCATCATATAAAATGATCCCTGAAGGCATCCACGGGTTATATCTCTTATAACAGTGGGGTGACATAATGTAAGCTACGCTTTCCTGTTACTAAAGTAACTTTTAACCAAATTAAATGTATTTTTAGGGCATTCCATACACTTGAGTTGAAGAACAATCTTCGGTCACCATACATGGTTGAAAGCACTAGTGAGACTAGTAAACCTAGCAGTTTTGATTCTAGTGTATTTTTCATTCATATAACTACTTTGTAGACAGCGTCCTCTGTTGATTTACCAGGTGAGAATCCAAACTGGTTAGAGCTCAAGGAATTGTTAGAGGTACATTTGGAACATAACTCGGTCAATTATCAGTTTTATAATATTTTACCCATTACAGGAATCAGACTAATAGGTCGAAGAGAGCTAGCTGAGAAATTCTTATAAGCATTTTCCTTTGGTATTACCTTCACAGCTGCAATTTTCCAGATGTCTGGGAATATTCCAATACTTAAACATGTAATATACAAATTGAAGAATAAGCCGGGATTCTGTTGATGAATATGTTTAACAATATTTGATGACATAGAATCAATTCCTGGAGCCTTCTGATCCTCTTGTTTCCAAATACTTAATGGCGCATCATCCGCGGTATCCGGAGTTTTCATTGACTCCTCCCGAAGTGCGGCTTGAAGCTGATAATCTGTAGTGTCTCTTGGAAAACATTCTTCCGAGAGCACCCTTGCAGATTCAGCCGGAGTTAGGGTGAAACAAGTCCCTGTATTGATAGTCGTGATTAAATTGTTGGAATTCTACGGTTTTTTCTACATATTTTATGTACAACGTTCCAAGGTTTCGACTACTTTGGGATGTGCAAAAGGACTTCCAACTTATTTTTTGCTTGAAGAATAGCTTTATTTGTACTCCGACCATAACACAAAGGTACTTTTCTTCATAAATGTGTTTCAGTGGTGAGCATCGTGATCTTGAAGACAGTCTTTTATAGGCTAACAGCCCTTTCCTCATTGCAGTAAGTTTATCAGACCACCAATAGTTTTCGTTTTACTGGAATTGAGTTTCGGGAGATGTTTTTCACACAGATCGACAATAACTGATGTCAAATTAATCACTACCTTATTTATATCCTCTTTAGTGGAGCATTTCACAACTTCTTGATTTATTAAGTTTATGCAGTTTTTACTATAATATTCAAAGTATCCCCATTTGACGTTTTTCGTTTTATATTTCCTTGTTAAATACATACTTGAAGATATAAATCGTGTTATAACTGAAGGATGAATTTTAATCACAATAAGCTTATGATCAGAAAATGTCTCTACATCTCTGACAGACCATTTCTTCCATCTTCTCCAATTTTTTTTTCTGTGACCAAAAGTTTCTTAATATTTTTGCTGCCTTTGTATCCTATTGTTTACTCTGAAGCTGTCTGTATAGAGGTTTCCAAATGACTCCAGTGTTCCTTGGTATTGCCATATGAGATTTCCAAGGTAGAGGCTTTCTCTTGAAAATTTTGTTAGAAATGTCTCCTTTCCTTTTCAGTTTTAAGTTTCTCCAAGTCAAACTTCTTTGTTCCCTGTCTTCCTCTTATCTTCTTCAGGCAAATATCTACTTCGCCTATTAGTAAGACATGGTCTGAATTGACATCTGCTCCTGGTAGGGTCTTCGCATTTTTCAAGCAATTTCGGAATCTTTGCTTTATCATTATGTAGCCGATCTGGTAGAGCTTATCAACGTGTATCTTCTTCTTTTATGCTGTTGAAACATTGTATTTCCAATTATCATTGAATTCCGTTTACAGAAACTCACCAGTTATTCGCCTCTCTCATTTATTTTTCCTAATCCATATCTTCCAACTGTACTTCCATCTTGTCGTTCTCCAACTACAGCATTCCAGTCGCCCATTAGGATAACACATGCCCCCTTCTTCCCTCTTTCAACAATTTATTCTACCTTGTAATATATTTACTCCACTTCTTCATCTGCCAACCCACTATGAAGCATGTAAATTTGCACCATCACCAAGTCCACTTTCTTCCCTTGTAACCTTACCATTATCATCTGATTATCCACATAAAGCACTGATACCACTTTTTCTTTCACACGTGGTCCTAATATTACACCGACGCGTCGCGACGCCATGATTTCCTTTAGAATCACCACTGGAATAAAACATTCTAAATTCATCACTCACTAATTCACCACTTTGTTCCCACCTCACTTCTGATATTCTCATCGCATCCTCTCCGTTTCTTGTCATTTCTTCCTTCAAATTTTCCAGCTTCCCGGCTTGCAGAAGAGTTCTCACATTCCTGGCTCTAATCCTTAGTTTTCTTTTCTTCTGTTGTTTTGACTGCATGATGTTTCCTTCCCGGGCATCCGAATGGGGATAATTTACATCCGGAGTCTTTTACCGTGGAAAGATTCATCATGCCATGTTTGCAGCTTTACTAGGGATATATAAGTGTGGTAGCTTCCCGTTTCTTTCCACACCCCACTCTCTCTTTTGCATCTTGAAATCTTAAAAGATCTTAAGAAGGTCCCGAGGGACCCCAACTTGGAGGTGGGGAGAGTGGATTGTGACTACGTTAGACCCTCCGGACTTCACCGAAATTCACCCCAGAGGTTAAATATCAGGTTTTATCAAGGTTTTTGACCAGATCAAAGATCCATAAATCCCAATTAGCCTCTGTCCCCCGTTTCTACGTAATGTAACTAATGTGAACCTTATTAATATTCTTAAGAATTTTCTTCTTACTGTCCACACTCACACAGTCAAACATGAGATATAGATCCGTATCATCAGAAAGCGATAAAAAATATTGTAAGCTGGAAGCTGCTGTACCATTATCTTCCTTCTATATTGTTAAGATTCATATATCAGTTAGTTCAGTTGGTATTATAATACAATAATAGAATGTTATATAACTATAAAAAAACAACTAAATTATTGAACATTTCTTCAAGGAGAGTCACGAGAGATAGATAAAAATTACTTATTCAATGCCTTTGAACATCACAATGGCTTTTGAGGTATTGTAATGGTTTTCAAAATACGGGAAAGCAATAAAATGGAAAGTAAATAGCTGGAGTACACAGGAAATAATTTTAAAAAAATTTAATTCCGTGACAATTAATTTAAATGTTATCACCGAATTAGGGATATCACGAAAATAGGCATCTTTACCCTATGCGTGATTCTCTTGTAATCTCATGAAGACATAAACAATTCAGAAAATAATACCATAAATTGGAGTTAATGGAGACAGTTATTTGAATTTTTCAATATACATGGTACAGTCATTAAGTTTTGAGACTGAGCGCATAGTGGTGCTGTGTTGCATTATAGCGCATAGGTGGCACCGTGGTATGGTACCTTGCCAGTCTCTCGTCCCAGCAAGAAACAGTTGAGTGCATGCACTGCAAGTAAAACTACGGTCTTTGTTGTGACGGTGATTTGAATGCGCACGTCGGAACTCGAGATGTCACAGTTTGAGCAATGAGCAAACAGTTTGAGCAATGAGCAAACATTAAGTTCTGTCAGAAATTTGGCAAGACCGCTGCCGAAACATTTCAAATGATGCAGCAAGTTTACGGTGAGGACGTATTGAATAGCAGAGTTGTGTTTAGATGGCACCGACGTTTTTGCAAGGAAGAGAGTTTGGAAGATGATATGCGTACTGGTCGGCCATAAACAATTCGAACTAAACGCAAGATCGAAGAAGTTGTAACGTTGGTGCGTGCTAACTGCTCCCAATCAGTAGAAGATCTGGTAGCAGTGGTATGGGTCAGCCATGGTACTTGCTACAAAATTCTGTCTGATGACCTGAACATGTCTCGTGTTACACAGCACAGTGTGCCAGGAATCCTGTCACAAGACCAACTTGATGATCACATGACGATTTGTGGTGACCTCATCGCTAGTGCTGACGATGATCCGAGTGGAGACGAAACATGGTGTTTCCTTTATGATCCGCAACTGAAACGACAATCCGCCACCTGTAAAACGGCATTATCACCATGACAGAAAAAACCGCGACAAGAGAGGTCAAAAGGCAAGGTGATACTTGAACTGTTTTTTAATTCAAATGGAACTCTTCACATGGAATTCATTCCAAAACCCGCTACAAAGAGATCCTTGGCCGTTTATGCGATTCAATTCGCCGTAAGTGACCTGAGATTTGGCGTTCAAAGAATTGCCTGTTGCTACATGACAACGCCTCCGCACATCGTGCTGTCCTTGTCCAAGAGGAACTTGCAAGGCAACAGGTGACAATTTTGCCAGACCCTCCGTACTTTCCTGATCTCGCATCATACGATTTTTTCTCTTTCCTCGCACGAAAGCAATCTTACATGGACGTAAATTTCATTATTTTGAAGAGGTCGTTAGTGCCACAAGATAAGCCATACGGGACCGTCCTGCCAACATCTTTCAGTGGTGCTTTCAGCAGCTATACCTCAGTTGACAAACGTGCATAACTGCCAAAGGCGACTATTTTGAGAGAGGATGTGGTTCTGTTTAAGTGTACGCCTAGTTATCGGCATCTTGTGAGACATCCAGATTCTTGTGGGTGCCTATCCTCCAGACGTAAAGTCTCAGAACTTAATGACTGTAGTAGTATATGAACAATAAATAATTTCGTGTACTGAAGGTATTTGGTACCGTGTAACTCTGGTCAGGTTATCCATATGATTAACAATAGATATATATTTCCTCATTTCCTTTGAGATATATTCAGTTTTTGTACGCATCACTATTTTCCCCAAGATTGGGATGAAAAGGGTCAAGTGTTAATTTACATCGTATTCCCCAATTAAACATACTGTGGGATGAATAGGAACACAATTTACCCTGTAAGTGTGAATTTATCAGATAAATGTGGGGATTGTGAAAAAATCTAAATAGCAAAATCAAAAAGGAAACTGAACTTCAGAATGAAGGAACATCTCAGGAACATAAAAAAATGGGGTAGTAGAAAAATCTGTAATAGATGCTTACATTTAGTCAGAAATGAACAGAATTGAAGGAAAGGTAAAATTAATTAAACAAATAGAGAAATCTAAGGAACTCACAATTTGGGAAAAAATTAACATTGAAAAAATATAAAGACAAAACAATGAATTTTTAATTTCCTGGGGAATATGATTTAATTTTGGAAGTTCATCAGTCTAATAACTAAGAGAGGAGAAACGAGGGATTATCAACTGTAAATGAGTAATCAGATGCCAGTTAACAATAGAAAAAGTTCTTTAAAATTAGTCTATAAATTATGTCCATATGACCACGAATCTACAGGTTTGATAGTGCCAGTGAGTTAGTTAGACTATTTAACTCGTGTCGCAAATGGTAGCCAATGACCAATCACGTTTCAATGAATTCTGTTTTACGCTAATGACAATCGTGTTTCACCTCGCTCTTTATCGATTTCTCTTTATCAGCTCCTGCTTTTGTGATAAAGAAATTTCCTCCTTTTTTAATATCTGAACAGGTTATACCATTATTTTTCTCCAACAAATATATTGAATATAGTAAATAATGAATAGATTCAGTGATTTTACTGAGTTTTTGTATTCAAAAATATATGTATGCGGACGACATGGCCATTGGGGCAGAAAACAAGAAGAATTGCAAAAAGGCATAGATGGGATACAACGATGGGCTATGGAAAATGAGTTCAAGATAAACAGCAACAAGACCGTACAAATGGTTTTCAAGAAAGGAGGAAGAACAGCGGCAAGTGATAATCTAAAACTAGGAGAAGAACCGATAAGAATGGTCAACAAATTCAGATATTTAGGCATAACACTGCAGCCAACAACAAAGTCTTTCAGCGCACATGTGCAGAAGAGAGCAGCAGCAGCTATAAGAGCTATGTGCAGTATCAAAGACATCACATCGTTAAAATTAGTCACAGCCATGAAATTATTCGCATCAGTGATCACCCCGATCGTCACCTACGGGATAGAACTGATATGGGAGAAACTATCGACCAGCGATTTGGAGAGGGAGGTTAGAAAAAGTAAAACCAAGATTCATCAAAAAGGCATTAGGTGCAAGCAAATACACACCAAATAGAATGGCCTATATGCTAGCCAGAGAAACCTTCTTCCTAGAGGACCTGAGGCAAAGGATACTACTGCCAGCAACGGAGCCATATAAGAAAGTCATCGAAAAAAAGAAACAGAGAGAAAAAGAGATCGACGAAGATTTCTACGCCTCACATGCCATGGTAAACAGAGAGTGGACTGGAAGTAACCAACCACAAAGGCACAGAATCATAGGTTTAGCAACACACGGATATCATCACAAAATGTGCAAAAATACAAAATTCCACCAACCGAGTGATTCGTGTGAATGCAAGATATGCGACCAAAAGTGTGAGCGATACCATTACAAACAATGCAGAATATGGACAGGATCACTGAACGAACTCATAAAAGACAAATCATAAACTTATAACTTAATGCTCTTTCGAGTGCCTCTTACCAACTTATTATTATTATTCAAAAATAAATGATTAACCTATAATGTTGATTATAATAGTTTGATGTGTTTCATTACTTCTCCACTAGAGTACATTCTTACAATATTGCGATCCTATTTGGCAATAAATAATATCATCGAGTTGCAGTGAATATACATAACCTCACATTTCTAATTTGTTTTGAAACATCGCCGTTTACATTAACTATATAAATATTTTAAAACACCGGTAACTATATTCAAATAATTATTTTTTAGTAAAGAGCTTAATTTTATTCGTTAAATAGTCCTAACAAATGCCACTCTTGATTTCCAAATTCTCTAGATAAATTAACTCCTCACTTCGTGAGTCGTGAATTTATCGATAATTTGGAAATCACTCGTGGCATTACTTATGATATTAAAATAAGATTGTTATGCTCTCAATTTACAGGGACATATTTCCGCTCACACCAACTCCAAATGGAAGGTCATCCATTCTTGCTGCATGCAGATTGGGCACCTCGTGGCCACTCAGTTGTCATGGTATATAACTATGATATTTATTACTTGCTCAGTCCCAGAGGGGGGGCAGTCATATAGAGTGACCAATACTGCTGTGCCTGGCATTGTCAGCAATGGAGTTACAGACTGGCTTTATGAAGGTAATTGCTAAAATAGTTCCTAACGACCAACAGTGGGAATTTCATCTATTATTTGATTTTCTAGTTATATTTAGTAATTTTCTAGCTGACAACATAGTGTTTTGTAGTGTTTGTAGCTATTTTTATGAACTTTATGGAACTGATGATGATGTGTCAGTTACATGTTAGCCTAACTGTAGAATTTATTTTGGGATATAATGTGATGTAGCACTGATCACTCTCAAATATTAACTGGAATTTCACACTTTTTTTAGCTTACATGTTAATAATAACATAATAATAAAACAAGTAATTTTTATAATTATAAATTGCAATAGGAAGTAACATTATGGCGTTTTTCTTATTAAATAAGGTAAATCTGGAGTAATCTTACCTGATAACGTTTTGTGTTCTACTTGAACATGTTTCGATATGCCATGCATTCCATCTTCAGCTTTCCAAACTGTTGAATATTGTGTTGGTCCTGGATGTTGGCTCCCGCTCCATATTTTGGCTGACTGAAGAACTTGTAAATCAAATCTTTATTATTTTTTTTTTTTAATTTTGAAATTCCTGGGGAAAAAGATTTGATTTACAAGTTCTTCGGCCAGCAGTGGCAGAGCGTCCATGTTAGCACTGTTAGCCCGGCTAACACTTTCAAAAGTTAGAATTAAACTCTTTGATATTTAATTAAAACGAAACACAATACCGGAACGAGATACAACAATGCATTAATAGAAGTCGAAATGTTGTAAACAATAGTAACTTAATAATATATATTGTATGCGTTGCGTATATACTGTAGCATTCCAATACAATACCATGTGCTTCAACTTTTTAAATCCCGAGGCTAACATGGAAGATGACTATGAGAGTAGGTTGCACAGGCGCATTCAAGCTCATCGGTAGTACATCCTGCTGCATTCCAAGCTGAGCCCAATGCTACTCTGTAGCTGCCCTGTTAGTACTCTAGAAATGGCTAACTGTGAGGTTTCAGTTGCTCTGAGTAGGTCCTATGTAAACGTAGTGCTTCTGAGCATATCAAATACAATAATTAAACCACTAAATAAATATTATTATGAGAGAGGAATGTGCTTGACTGAAGACTTATTAAGTCATCACTTTTCCTGCCTAAGCTTTGTAGAAAAGAAACAAAGTTATAAACCAACTCCTTATTTAAATATTATTATAAGTCAAACAAAAACAAAAGTGCGTCGTTTAATGAAGGAAATGAAAGTTGGTATGAACATGATATAAGGCTGCAGGAAGTCATGATCCCTGTTAGCCCTGCCTTCTATTTTCAATGGAGAAAAATGAGTTGCCATTTAGAAAACTCTGAATCTAACAAAAGAGGTAGGTCTAATTATATTGAATTATTCCACCATAGAAGAGAAATTAAGAAACAATTTGGAAATTTCTACTATGTTCATTGTCACATCGCATGTACTGTGTTCATTGTCACATCACACGATGTTAAAAACGACTTAATATGTTCTATATCTGCTACTTTATTCAATAAAATGAAACAAGAGATCTCACCCTTGGTATCTCTCCGAGGCTATCACTTACAAGCTTTAGAAACTAGCTGGTCGTGGAGACGAATATCTGTGTTTAAAATCATGCATTTATATATTTAATCTTCTTCTTCCTTCCAAGTATTAGGCCAAGGCCTGTTACGATCCTATAGAAAATTTTTCCTCCAGCGTTTCTTAGGACGGCCCAGTGATCTTCGTCCTCTTGGTATATAATTATAAACAGCTTTGGGGATCCGATTTGAACTCATTCTTTCTAGATGGTGTTTGCAATTTAGTTGGTACTGTTTAATATATTCCAAAATTGGCGTAGTCTTCAATTCTTTTTAGTATAGTTGAGCTGGTTGAGAAAACCAGATATATACTTAATTAACTATTAATATGTAAAATTACCTCCTTCCATTTCCTAAACGCTATACCTATAGTAGTTTATTATATTTGATACTCCTAACATTGCATGTCATTATTTTTAGAAGTTCATTTACTTATTAGAAATAATATAATATATACAATATATCCATCAAACGGGGCTAACACTCGTCGGAGTTCCAGACTCCGCCACTGTTGGCCAGTCAAAAGTTGAAGTGTGAACTGATATCCAAGACCTACATCATAAAATTTAAGTCTGGAAAAGCTGATGATGGCATATCAAAATATGGTCAAATAGAAAACAACATGTTATGAGGTAAGATGACTCCGGATTCACCTTATTTATATTTTATAAATTTACATATCAGTACCAAAGCATCCTAGTATCTAGTCACCAATGGTAACAGTTTGAAAATATAAAAATAAATACTTTTTTAATATTAATATTTTCATTTCTTCATCTTTTCCGAAAACACTGTATTGTAGTAACAATCCAATCATAATGACAGTTTCCAGTCTTGGGTAGTGGATATGTGTGAATCCCTTTAAACAGCTGTGCAAAGGAAGAACTGCGCAAAACTACCTGTTTTCCTCCGTGTGGGAGTGTATGTTGTATTCACCCCTGATGTCATCATTAGCCCAAATGGAAACTGTGGTTTTTAATGATGTTTCATTCTTTATATTATGCTCAATAATGCACAAATAGTTATCTGATACAAAAATGTCCACCACTGTGGTCTTGGGGAAACATCATTCCTCAAACCCAGTGTATCCAGATTCAATATCCGGTCACAACATATTTCCATTTGGCCATGATAATTATGTATAATATTCACCATGTTTACTATGAACGTTAAAGCAGAATTTTAATATTATAATAAATATGAAAGTTTAAGTTAATAATTTTGTATTTTAAAATTTACATATAACTGTAATAAAGAAAAAAATCTAAATAATTCATTGTTGGTTATTATTGAATAAAAATGTCTCGGTAACAATTAATACTACATAACAGTTTTGTAAATAATGCTTTTAAAAAATGTTTCAAGTCATTGTTGTCAAATTAGAAATCCTTCCATTATAACTGTAATAACACCTGCTTAACTTCATATTCTTAAATGAAAGTAAACTAAACTCTGATTGGATGTTAAAACAAATAACTTTCATATTTAGCAAATCAAATTAAACCTTATATTTAAAGAACTGTTAATCAATAGAATTTAAACATAACTTCACGTGATGTAATAATGGTCTTAAAATTATAAAAGAATTACACTAGTCATGCAGCTTTCAACAGAGATAGAAGCAAAAAGAGATCTCTTGAAAAATGTAATTTTTAATACAATAATAATAATTGATTCAAGAAAAGAAAATACTTTAATTTTAATAGACGGTGAAGAATAATACCACATACATTTATTTAATCTGCTGGGAAATTAAGAAGTGAAAAAATTTACAATTATTTCCACAAGAAACATTTTTTAGTAATTTTGAAGTGTTTTCTTGTCCAGTGTACCGACTTCCGACCCTAAGAAGAGAATCCGGCTCTACCGAAAACTAAACCCAACCTGAACCAGTAATTCTTTTTGGGACACCAATCCTTCTTCAAAATGTTACTACAACATCGGGCATGAAGAGAATTACTTCTTCAACGTATGAGTGAATGTTGTATCTTGCCTTAATTGTTAATGCTGTCTTAGAGATGGCCCAGAAATTGAGCTGATCACTCATTTAGGGAGACCTTTCATGTCCTTGTGTGGCCAAAATAATATGTATGGTGATACAAAGTTTAAACATCCTATCCCAAAAGATTGTGATTCTGTAAGGCCCGGGTGGCATGCAGCTTGTAATGTACCTAAAAGGAGGTAAAATCTACAAGGAAACTGTTAAACATTGCATGCCAAAACCTACATTGAATTTTTCCCATACAAGCCTTGTGATGTACCATGGCCATGTCCAAAAAACATCTGCCATTTTTAACTGCAAGGCACAGAAATTGAAGCCATAATCCATTAATGACAACCTACTGTGCAAAGCAAATGGACTCCCTGCATGAGTAAAATGGTGTGATGTATGGCAGTGTATGGCATGCAGACAAGTTGTCAGGGTTGGAGTGTGGCAGGACATGGCCTGCAGGCAGGTTGTCAGGGTTATCCATTTCACCAATTCAGAAGTTGTATTACTTCCTTGTACTTTAAATGAAAGCTTTGTCACTGGAGTTTAGTGTCTTGCAGTTAAAGACGGCACCTAATTTTTTGGCCAAGGCCTTGGTATATCACAACACAAGAAATTTCAAGGTAGTTTCGGCATGCAATGGTTGACAGTTCCCTTGTAAGAATGAGAAAGTAAGAACGACAGATACAAAAGAAACATCCAATCCTCCCATTGTTATGTAATAATGTATGTACCACAATTATTCACAGCTGAGGTGCAATTGAGAATTCTTCTCATGAGGGAATGTGGTAACACTTTCAATACATCATATGTTGCCACAGTTGCACATAGTATTTAAAAATGAAAACCCCTAAAGAAAGAATGAGATGAATCTTAATCATTGATTTAGAATGATTTCACAAGATAGCTCATTACAAGGGCAAGGCATTTAATGACCTATAAATTGGTAAAAAATGCATTTATGACCTAAAAATGCAAAAAATTACCAATAAAATAAAATAAAAAATTACGAATAAAAAGTTAAGAATTACCAATAAAAATACTACTTATTAGATTAAGTACTTACTTGATTACTGAATTACATCAAAATTTAACTTAACATCAAAATATTAAAAGAAAAGTATTTAAAAATACATTATTACAGTACCTTTTATTGCAGAAAATCCATTTCAATTACACAGTACACTTTTACAGCACTTTTGAATTGCAGTTAACAATCAAAATAAGGGTAGAAGCTAGCATAAGCTTGAAGAAATTGAATAAAATTCCTAAAAGTGGGCAAGTTCATTATGTACATACCTTGAAAAATAGGGGCAGTAGTTAGCAAAACAACTACTTAATTCCAAGAAATTGTATTGACATGGAAAAATACTGAATTATAATAAAAATCTTAAATCAAATACAAATAATGTCACAGCCTTCCGGAAAAGTGTAAAAAATGCTCAAAACGACCTAAAAATTGCAAAAAAATTACCTATCCCTAAAAAAAGTTAAGAAAATGCAAAAAAAAAAATGCCCTAACGAATTGCTTTTATTTAATCCGTTTTTTAATGCCATACATTTTCATACATGCAAGCAATGTTTCAACCTTCATAAGAAAAAGATGCAAAACCATTAATTACCTTACCCTACTCATTACATACGTTGCAAAATATATATAAACTTGTTGTTCTATAAGGAAACATTGCCCTCTCAACATCATGTTCAGCATATCATTTCCCATAGTGGATGCTCTGCAAAGAGAGGGTCGTTCATTTGATCGTAGGTTCAGTTTTTCTTTTATTTTCTATTAATAAATCAGTTACTTTTTCAGAGTCAGTTGATCGTACATACTAATATTAAAAGTGAAAACATTAAATTAATTATCTTGGGCCTTAGAAGCTGAACCTGGCTCTCAAATATCTTCTTCTTCTTCGCGGTTTAGGCTTATTTACTAGCCTGTTCCGGCTCCAAATTGCTGCTCTTTCCATCTTTTCCTTGGTCTTCCCAAACTTCTTCTTCCTCGTGGTGAATAGTTGTATGCTGCTTTTGGTATTCTATTCTCAGTCATCCTTGCCAAGAGTTCTTTCCAGTTTGTTGAGTTTAATTCCTCTATTTTTAGTTGTCTTATTTCTGTGTTATGTTTTTTGTCTGTTCTTTGATATCCTGCTATTGGTCTGAGGAATCTCATTTCAGCAGCTTGTATCCTGGCAGATTGTTGTGTTGTCACTGTCCATGTTTCGAATCCATAAGTAATAATAGGCACTGCCATTGTCTTGTATAATTTCAAAATATAAGTACATAAATTTTACATTAGACTATAGAACAAATGTTTGAGAGTTTAAATCAAATTTATTGAGTTAATTAAATATTTGTTGTGAATATATTCATAATATAAAAAAAATAAGTTTTGCAGTAAGTTATAAAAAAGAAGAGTATATACAGGGTGTATAAAAAAGGATGGCGCAAACTTACAAGTTTGAAAGTACACGATAATAGAAGCAACAATGTCCCAGTAAACATGGGTCCGCAAATGTGTCGTTTACGAGATAATTACGAATGTATGGTTACAAGCCGCCACTGACTTCATTGTAAACATCGTCCTAGTTAGTAGAAATTTATTTGAATTTAGACTTTACTATTAATTTTTCATCTCATTTAGTTCACATTTCACAGTTCACTTCACTTATGGGTTACCTGTTAAAGGAGATGTTAAAGCGTCTTCCTTGCATCTGGATGCAGTACTGAGCTCGTCTCTGCAATGAATGTCGAATTCTTTCGAAAACCCCTGGACCATTTCTGAATGTTTTACAAGTATGTACAACTCTCTGCTCCAGTTTTTCAATCGTGTTAACGGGTGTGCTGTACACTTCGCTTTTGAGGTGACCCCTGAAGAAGGATTGATGTCGGGGTATGTTGATTAGGTGTCCAGGATTATGGTACAAGGACAATTGTGATCCGGACTAGTTGGGTTCAGGTTTTCGGTAGAACAATGGACTTATATCTCGGGAATCCGTGAGAAAGGATATTCACTGGGGAGATATATATATTAGGCCCGGTGTGATGTCTTGAAATTGACGTTCCACTTTTATTGATACTTTGACTTACATTTGTCGTATTAGACGACGAGTTGACACGAAGGCTGTTGGTGGATCAGAACTAACAATGTTTATAACACTCAACAAAGCGGTGTGCCGTCTCTACCGACACATTCGCCAGTCGCGACTCTGCTCGCAACCGACTACTGGCTGCCTACTCCACGCTACTGAACTGCCTACTGACTAACTCTAGTTTTCGCTAAGTAAAAATATTTATTATTTCTGAGTGGGCCGGCATTAGTCCCTTCCACCAAAAGTCTTAGCGTCTCACAAACAGTTTATATGTTACACTAATTTTGATTGGTAAATTATATCTTAAGTGCGTTATCGGGGGTGTTAAACTTAGACGTTTGTGGCCTCGTCCCCCTCCCTTTAAATTAGTTGCACCCTAATATAAAATTTTCAGGGTTGACCACATGGAGTGCTCTTTAAGAGCGCGGCTATCGACAGTCGGCATCTACCTTATGCCGGCAAAGAAGTCACCCGCTGTTAGCGACATTTCCTAGTTAAAATTAGCTTGGGGATAACTCTTTCCACAAGTTACCTAGGAAAATCCAATTGCTTGTTTGCGACTTCCCAGCCTTTTGTATGAAGTTTTTGGGCTTAGCATTGTTATAACAAATTAATAATAGTGCAGTCTTGTAAGTCCTCTTAACAAAGGAAACTGCAGAGTTTTTTCCCATTGTATAAGGGCTTACGGTTCCATTGTATGATGTTTACTAGTTTCGTTCGCTACAATAGCAAGGGTCCAGGTCTATAACTGGCGCTAATTGCTTGATACTAGTGTTTTATTTATTGTATATGAAATTATTTTGTGGTAGGTTATATCATTTTAAATTTGTTACCATTTAATTCCTGTTTTAATTCTAATTCGTTTGAATATAAATATGCCCTACCTCTGATAATAATTACATGTTCATAAATTATTCACCCTTAATAAAAGTACTTATTTATCTGAAATAAGAGGCTGAGCGAATGACTTGCCACACCCCAGACATAAAAATGCAAAGGATTTAGATCAGGTGATCTTGAAGGCCGATGTACAGATCCGCCTCGACCTATCCATCTTTGGCCGTATCTGCGCGTTAGATGCCGTCTCACAGCAGCAGCAAAATGTGCCGGAGCTCCATCATGCATGTACCACAAACTCCGACGTTGCTGAAGGGAAACATCCTCAAGCAATCCTGGAAGATGACACCGCAGAAACCTAAGGTACCTCCGTCCATTAAGTTTACGTGGAAGAATCACCTAGTACGATGTTACAAAAAAGACGTCAGTGGCGGCTTGTAACCATACATTCGTAATTATCTCGCAAACGGCTCGTTTGCGGACCCATGTTTACTGGGACACTGTTGCTTCTATTATCGTGTACTTTCAACCATATAAGTTTTCGCCATTCTTTATGATACACCCTGTATAGAACATTTATATAATCCCATTATCTTCACATCCTGTGAAAACAGTCTTCTGTTTCTCATCCATGAGTATTCTGCAGTAGGCCCATCTCAAACTGCACTGTATTACACTGCTTCATTCATTCATGGGTACCAACTTCTTTCTTTAGGGAACTAAGTATACCACAATGCAAGCTACTGTTAAATAATTTGCAACAGAAGTTCTGCTTTCAGGTCAGATGACTAGCTAAGATCACTCAGTGTACTATATTCCAATTTATTTTGCAATATTTTATATATACCTTGGCATTGTCCTACCTTTGTTAACAGTCTTCCACTATAATATATTTTAGGAGGAAAAACAATTGAACTTTTATAGGAAAAAATCACTATGAGGTTTAATTTTAAATTAAATTAATATAATTCATACTTCACCTCACCTCATATCCAGTCTTCTAATTACTCTGCAGTTTCAAAGCCTTGACAACTTCATCTTCAGTAATATCTCGTCGACTAATGTTATGTCGATCAGAAGAACTACTACAAGAAGTAGAAGAATTATAAGACTGGATATGAGGTGAGGTATGAAGTATTTAAATTTAATTTTAATAAAACAATGTACATTTTTCTTACAATCATCATTGCTTTCTTCAGAAAATTGATAGAAGTTAGGAAAACCATAATATCAATTATGTTTAATGTTTCCAAATAAGGGAATGATGATTTGTACAAATATTTACACATAAAAATTGTACACACATATAGTGGTATTATTATCAATAATTGGATTGCATTATGAATCAACCGGCTATGTGCCATTATGTAAGTTTTGAGAAAAATATGTTTGAAGTTTAAGTTAATCTTCACTATTTTTTGTAGCGACAAACTAACAATACTGGATATTGCAAGTTATTTTACTTGTTTGTAGTTACACATCAACAATCTAGGAGTAGGAACATTTGGCACTTAGCTACATGATGCAAAATTTAGATTATAATTTATGAAGAACTGGTTTTCATAGCCATTTGTTGCAAAACATAGAATATCTGATAGGTCTGATAGTTGTGTATATTTTTCTTTAATAATAAGGCTATATTTAAAGATTTGGCGCTAAAAGTGTGCATAGGCTTACTTCATGAGCCAGTTCAACAGATGGCATCAAAATCACATTTTTAAAAAAATTGATGCATAAAATCGTCCAATTAAATTCTAATAATTAAAATATTGATATTGTAAATATTGGCCGCGGTGGACTAGTGGTTATGCTCCTTGCCTCTGATCCCAAGGGTCGCGGGTTCAAACCCGGCCGGGGTCGATGGATTTTTTTAGGACTGAAAAATCCAAGGAGCAAGTCCTCCGGGAGGGACTTTAAGCCGTGGGTCCCGAGTCTGAAGATTTTCAGGCTCGTAAAAAATCTTTAAGCCTGAATGAAAAGGCCTTGAAGGAAAATTTACCGAATTTTTCCGTCCTAGTATTACCTTGGTTTCCTAGATGTCAGTATGAGACGAAACGCTGACCACGTGCCACTCAAAATGACATCTGTACGAAAACAAGTGTACCTAAATTACTATGGTTCAAATTCTTCCCTGTAGGGGGAAGAGCGCCTAAATCTCTGTAAAGCGAAAACATAGGCTTACAATACAATACAATACATATTGTAAATAAAAAATATGGTTTCCTTTTACAACTTCAAAGAGGATTTTTTCTTTATAAGTCTCCAAATCTTACATTTCATGTGAACTATTACTTTTTTCTTTCTATGTTAACTATAGTAGAAGAATGTAGCTTGTCTTTCACCCTCTTTATTATATCCTGAACCATTAGATCAATCTCTTTGGACATTATTAATATGATTTTGTTTTTTCTGAAGAGAGAATATAACATTTAAAACAAAATGTATAGGTTAATACAATCAATTATGTTTAAATCAATGACTGTAACATTTTACAGATATAAGAAAATTTTATTTGAATGATAATGAATAAAATATCTCAGAAGAAATACTAACACCATGAAATGATAGTTCTACAGTTTAAGTCATCATGCCTCAGTGGAGAGCAATGAAATTTGCACTGAATCAAATTCTCGTGGGAGAAGAAATTTTCTCGTGGAATTCCACCCAGTATGGAATCAAGTGCCCACTCAACAACTTGAGAAATTTGGATAGCTACAATATGCAGAAGCTTCAGATTGAGAAAACCGGCTATAACAGCTGATTTTTTTAATATATGTCACCCCTATACTGGCTAGATGATCGTCTACATCTGTGGTAACACTCATGGAAGTGAGACCAGCAGCCAATTGGTAAGCCAAGACCTGTTTGTGCCATGGATTAAGGCAGAAGATGCTTGGGCTATCAACTGGATTCTGGTCTTCCATGTATTAATCACAAAGGCATAAGGGTGACATATGTTACGGATGGCAGATCTCCTGCTGTTATATTTGATGATAATCCTATAATTAATAAATTGAGTTAGACTTTACAACTTACCTCATAATTCTAGACATTCTTGAAGAGTAGTTCCGATACACTACATATCATTCTCAATTCCATCAAACTCTAGTTACTTTCTTTAAATATTAATGAGAATGATCCCATACATTAGCCAAAAATCCTCCAGAAAATTTCTTAACCGATGGGGACTCAAACCAGCACACAGTGTAGTTCAGCACAAAGGCATGATGCTTTGGTCCATTTGGCCACAATGTGAGACTTATATGTGAAGAGATATAGTCTGAAAGTCCTTACGATTATGGACAATTGTAGTCAAAGCTTCAATTAGAAGACTTATCTAACTTAAGCCCATTGTTTAGGGCCTAATAGCTAATAACAATTCCTCCACAATCAGTGTATGACAATATTTTATATTCAGTTAAATTTTTGTTTTGCAGAAGAAGTTCTCAGTAGTAATCAGGCTCTGTGGATGTCAGATGATGGACATCTATTGCTCTATGCTACATTCAATGACACATTAGTAGAAGAGCAGCGTTTTCCATGGTTTGGTGTACAAGATGAAGGAAAACTTTATCCAGAAATAAGAAGCCTACGCTATCCCAAGGTAATATATCAATTAACATATGGACCCCTAAACAACTGATTTGACACAATGTAGGTCATTTTGGAAATTTTATTTTTCATTCCTTCTCATCCTCCCATACCAAAAGTGCTGAAGGAGAACTTAATTGGCATTGGGAGTGTTACTATTCAGCTCAGCAAGCCCAAAAACTATGGATTTAACATTAATATTAGTAGTTTCTATTAATTTTACATGTCATTCATGCTTCACCCCCACAGTATCTTTTTCAGATTGTAGGTCATATGTGTACCAAGTATTGATGAAAAAATATATATGACCAACATTGAAATACCTAATTTATTTATTAATCATTATTAGCCTATCATTAGTTTAATTTTTGCATACTAATTTTTAAATATGGTGATTGAAGAAAAAATAGTCCACTTTATTATCTTCCATACAACAATTCATGGACAAGATTGTTACGTGCTGAGGTCAGTTAAGCCCAGCGTAACGTAGCGTGAAAGATCTCTATAGCTTAAGTGGTCTTTGGCCCGAGCGGTTGGCCTTGGTTTTGGAGGATGAATTCCACATTTAAACATGTTAAAATCACAGTAAACAATAAAATGACATATTTATTAAAATAAAACCAAACATAGAGAAATATTAAAACCAAAACATATAAAACACTTATTAAAATCAGCTAAAATCGCCATATTGTCAAGCGTCAAAATACTAAAACTGATAAAATTCAGAGAGAGAAAACAATCATTTAAAAGAATCAACTTTGGTCATTATTCTAAGTTCTTTGGACCATTTGGTCCTTTAATTAAATCTGTGTATGAAAAAATGACCATTTAAAGGAACTGATAATAAAAAGATAAAATATTCATATTACCCATGTAGAGCTGCACTCCTGTCCCCCAGGGGGGACCGAACCCTTCGGTCCCCTCCACCGTTCTGACTTCGTTAAAAATATCGCGAATATGTATATGATAAATTTTAAGTTTCTAATCAGGGGAAATTTGGGTGGAAAGTACATGATCTAGTTTGAAACCTTCATCTATGTCAAAATGGAAAACTTTGTTCCACTTTCACTTCTTGCAACTCACATTACTCTTATCTAATGTGGTCATCTCTGATCTTACTGACTAAATAATTCTGGAATCTTGTGACATGGTTTTTATCCAGGATATAAACCATTATAGATTTTTACTCGCGTTTTTTTATCTTATATGAGTATGACTAATTTATATTTCAATGCGGTTATTTATTACCTATTTTCTGATATAATACACATGTATATGAGTCTATCCTTTATCGGCTTTTTATAGTTTTTTATTATTATGGCAGTTAGGCCCTAGTGCAGGCATAACAAAGATATTTTTTAATGTAGCAGCATATTTTTTAAAACTTTTTCCATGACCTTTCTCCTTACTTTTACTTATATAGGCTATTGTATAATATTAAAGTAAGCAGTCTTATACAGTAGCAGATGCACATTAAACAAAACAAAAAAACTCCATCTTATTACACATAGTAAATAAAATCCCAAATCACTAAATTAAAAAGTTAAAAGATTCAATGCGTTTCAATAGCAAAGCTATCATTATCAAGACTTATCAGACAGTATTAAGTCTGGATAATGATAGTGTTGCTATTGAAACATGTTAAATTTTAATTTGGTGATTTGAGATTTACCTCTATGATTGACATATGTGGATGTGAAGGGCCAGCAGCCGGCTGGTAAAAGGGCAACCGCTGAAAAGTGGAAAGACCCTCAATCGGATCAGATTTGAGATTTTATTGTCTATGTGTAAGCTGAAACTATATAAAACTATTGTTCTACCAGTTATATTATATGGGTGCGAAACATGGACTCTTACTTTAAGGGAGGAAAGGAAATTATGAGTTTTTGAGAATAAAGTTCTTAGGAAAATTTTTGGGCCTAAGAGAGATGAACAGAAAGGTGAATGGAGAAGACTACTTAACAATGAACTACATGGTCTTTATAGGAAGCCACATATAATAAAAACAGTCAAGTCTCATAGACTGCAATGGGCAGGACATATGGCACGAATGGGGAATGAAAGATGTGCATGGAAGCTTCTTGTAGAAAAACCAGAGGGAAAACGCCCAGTTGGTAGACCAAGAATGAGGTGGGAGAATAACATTAACTATGATTTGAGGGAAGTAGATTATACAAGGAATGATTGGAAATCATTAGTTCAGGATAGGGATATATGGAGAGCTTATGTCCGCGCGGCCATGAACCGACGGGTTCGATAGTGCCAGTGAGTTAGTGTAAGTAAGTATGTGTAATATAATTGAGGCGCTCAGAATCATAATGGCAGATCCCAACCAACATTGAATTTTGAGATAGAAGTATGACAGTGTACAGCTGCCATCTACCTTTCATGTGATGAAATATCAAACGAATTGGGATATGCCAAAGCTCTCATTTTCCATCTTTAAAATTTGTCCATAGTGAAAATGAATATATTCTCAGTATAAAAATGACATATCCCAACTATGAGTGCTTTACGTTATGTCTGCTACACGTTCATGGCATTGTAGTGAATGGTAGTGAATTAATTAAATGAAAGAGAAGGCTTTGTTGACATACAGAATGTATCACTTCAAACTTTGTAATTAGAAAAACAGATGTTGACGTTGCTCCTTTGCTTTTACGTAAGGTTACATCCATTATTGTGGATCATGATACTCCTGAGATTGTTAAATTTGGTTTAAGTTTTTCTAACTCTGAAGCGTATCAAAAAGTTAATTTTAGGAAAAGAGGTAAAAGTTCACATGTTTCAGTGTTTAAGTTACATCAGAAGTACAGTGAACAGAGAAAGATAAAGAAAGCTAAATACAATGACCTGCTGAAATTATTGAAATGTATACAACCCATTCATTTATAGTTTTTATAAAACTCTTTGTCATGATAATGTTGATGATGACAAAAAAAGTGAAGATTTTGAAAAATAGCTGGATTAGGTATTTAAAGATGATAAATGAAGGAAAAAGTCAATTTTCCACCATTTTTTTCTGTTTTGTACATTTTTTGTTCTAATACAAAACACAAAATCAGGAAAAATATTAATCTCAATGCTTCAAGAATTTGCATATAGACTTGAAATCCCTTAATTTAAATACCCAGAAAATATCAATTATATAATTATAATTATATTTGAAGAGAAAAATTTTTGCCCAGACCGAGACTCGAACCCAGGACCTTTAGCTTTCTAGGTCAATGCTCTACCATCTGGGCTATCGGAGCAAGTTCCAATCTAGATGCAATTTTTCTCTTATATACATAGTAATTCTACTTTCCACGTTTTGGGAAAAAAAAAACAGAAAAGACATGTATCTCAAAATTAACTTTGGTTGGGATCTACCGTTATTATTCTAAGCGTCTCAATTTATCACCAAAAAGATCCTATTTATTAATACAATAAATCCACTGTTTCTTAATGGATTCTCTTCAAATTTTGCACACTTATTCTACATAAATTTAGCTTTAAGTTTACAATTTAATACATGTGACAACTATAAATATATTTCTGGAGTAAAATTTTTCATTAAAAAAATTAATACCACCACAAAAAAAAGCAAAATTGCAACTAAAGTGAATAAATAAAACCAATTACTTACTGTTTTTTAAATTAAAATTGATATTATAATATACATGTTGGATCTCAATGAAGATTCTAAATAACTTCATAGTGAAGGTAAAGATTTATAAATATGTATTTTTAAGAAATTGTACGTTTTGCAATACATCTGCCCTGTCAAACTGCTCTTTTTTTCTTTAAATTTAACCATTGAGATCCTTCCCCTAGAGACTATGATAACAGACTTGTGTGCAAAATTTTACTGAAATCTGACAAACTGTTCTCAAGACATTGTGTTTTATTGTATTGAAAAATTACATTTTGAGGAAAGCCAGTCTAAAGTTTCAACATACTTGTACTTACATCTATGCACAATCTTACAAAAAACTATCATCCTAATAAATAATTTGAATTTTTAACTGAATATTTGGATCAGGATGCCGAAATGTATGTTCTATTGTTTCAGCCAATTAAAAAATTAAAAATTTTTGTAATCTCACTGTATCCATCCATAGTAATTCTGCCCGAAGGCAGGTCCTTCACTGCAATCATAGCATTTTCATGCTATGCTTGCAGCTTTACTAGGGAATTGTAGGTGTAGTAGCTTCCCGTTGCTTTCCACATGATGATGATGCTGATGATGATAATGATGATAATGATAAGGATGATGATGGCCATATGATTTCGGGGACCCTTTTGGACCTTAAAGTTTTCCTGACATTTGTCTTACAGGTGAGGAAAACTCCTGATAAAGACCTCACCCAGAAAAATTGCCCTGACCGGGGATCGAACCCGGGCCCACTGCGTGACAAGGCAGCACGCTACCTCGAGACCACAGCGGTGAATTCTCACTGTATAAGACTTCTTAAATTTCTAATTTTTGTATTTCAGCCTGGAACTCCAAATCCAGTGATATCATTATCAGTAGCAGATCTGGCTGATCCAAAAAACATATATACAAGAACTCTGAAGTCTCCAGTAGCATTTCAACAGACAAAGTAAGATTCAACAATAATATTTAATTTACTGATTCTTTAGTGTCTACAAATATATATATATGACATGATAAGAAAAATAAATGCCTGAACAGGATTTGAACCTGTACCTCTGGGTTGGTACCCCAGCATGCTATCCATTACACCACCAGGCAAATCCAATTCAAACACTTATCTTTCTTATATATATATTTTATTCTCCATTATTACTAGATGTCACAAGAACTCGGTCTTCACTGCCATCTACTAGATGTATTGTCAGCTACTAGATGGCAGAGAAGACCGAGTTCTCGCGACATTTAGTAATAATGGAGAATATAATATATATATATATATATATATATATATATATATATATATATATATATAAGAAAAGTGTTTGAATTGGATTTGCCTGGTGGTGTAATGGATAACACACTGGGGTACCAACCCAGAGGTCTGGGTTTAAATTCCGTTCAGGTATTTATTTTTCTTATCATGTCATATTAAGCTTGCATTGCTCAATGTCAAAAATTTAATTATATATATATATATATATATATATATATACACCATATTTTGTGTTCTTAATATGGATAGTGTTATGAATCTACCGGCTATGCACCATTAAGTAAGTTTCGAGAAAAATATGTTTTAGTCAATCTTCACTAGTTATTGTAGTGACAAACTAACTATACCGAATATTGCAAGGTATTTTCCTTGTTTGACAGTGATGTGTCATCAGTATAAGAGCAGAACATTTGGTACTTAACTGCATAATGCAAAATTTAGATTAGTATTTATGAAGATCTGGTTTCATAGCCTTTTGTTGTAAAACATAGAATCTCTTATAGCACTGATGAAAATCATATAAAACTTTAACAGTTTTATTTTTATTTAATTAACATAAATATGGATTTTCATCTAATAAATGCCAAATCAATTGATTATTTACATTTTTCTTTTATAATAAAGCTACATTTGAAGATTTGGCACTAAAAGTATGTGTATACTTACTTCATGATAGTGTAACAGATGGCATCAAAATCTCAAAGTTTTAAACAAAATTGCTTAGCTGGTTGATACATAACATCATCCATAAGAATCAGAGTCTATTATATTATAAACATAATTATTACAATAGCATATCTGAAGAGAAAAGTTTGCATTGTAATCAGGAGGTAAACCAGGAATCTTCAGCTTTAAATTGTACCTACCAACATACAGGTAGCCAAAAAAGGCTCCAATTTAATTCAGAATACTACTAAAAGCTTACCTTTCGCATCCATAAAAAGAATAATTAAAAACAAATATAAAATCAAACAAAACCAAGACCTATGTAATAAAGCCAAAGACAAAAAATGGAATATGTTAGTAAAGAAGCCAGATATTATTCCAGAAATTCCACATAAAACAAAGGTAGCAAAATTTAGACTGCTTACAGAACATGACTATTTGGCGAAACATTTATATAAAATAGGAATCTACACTAATCCAAATTGTCCTCTATGCAACAAAGATGAAGAAATGAATGCAGAACACCTACAAACCTGTGAAATATACCTGTTGGATCCACCATAGAGAAATATTGGAGAGCAAGAATGCTAATGGCTTCGTTGCCAAGGCCCAGCATTTGAAAACAACAACATCATACAGGTACAGTAGTGAAATCCATCACATGGAGCAAACTCAAATTTTTCTCTATATAATGTTTAAACCTAATGGAGAGCAAAATCTGCATTCATATTATTGGTGTTCAGGTAAAATGGCTTAACCTTCATTTTTCAAAATGTACTTTCTGTTGTTTTGTCTTTATTTACACAACTTTTATGTAAAGTTAATTGATCTATTATTAACTAATAAGAAATTGAACACCCCAGATAGCAAAAAATCTGGAATTTAACAAATTAATTGTAAGGACTGCAATAAAGTATAGATAGGAAAAACAAAAAAGGAATTTGGATACTCGCACTAAGGAACACTTCAGAAATATTAAAAATGGTGAACTGAAAAATCAGCTATTGCAGCACATAGTTTATTGGAGAATCTTAAAATTGAAAAAGAAACCCAACTTTTAAATATTTGGAAAAACCTTTAGAACTGACAATTTGGGAGAAGATATATATTCAGAAGAACAAATTTAGATCCATGAATTTTGAGATTCCTGAAGAATGTGACCTCATCTCAAAGTTCATCAAATCAACTCCAGATAGCAACATTATTGATGGAGATTCCAACGAAAATTCGGTACTCATAATGTCGGTTGAAAATGAGAGAGATCTTTCTCTCGAAAACTAGTTCCCGTGTTTGAAGAAACATAAAATATGAGGTAAAATGTTAAAAATGACTAATTAATTTACGAATTAAGAACCTCATAATGTTATTTCCCATATTTAACTATGAATAAAGTAGCTTAAGCCTCACTGCCAGGAATCAGCAGATAACTGAAATTTAATATTGTTTCAATTCTCAAAGCATAAATACCAGACAGAGGTGAAATTTACTTAACCCCAATATAAAAACTTATTCCACATTTATGCAAATAGTTCATATGAACTATCTTAAGCATCATTTAATAATGATAAAATGAAAAATAATAATATACCAAATTTTAATTTTTCCTCTTCCAGAAAAATTATTCTCCTGTGGGATAATCCTTTTTTACCTAATCATCAAAAATATTTTTAATAGGGACATCAACTGGATGGAATCACTATTGTGGATTCCAATAGCTAATTCATAAATGAGAATCATGGAAATACAGATTTTATTATTTATGGAGGAACAGAGATTAAAGCAAGCTTGACATAAGCATTATGCCTCATAACTCAATGGTACAAGTACAAGTGTGTAAAACTGAATTTTTTTTACAAAATTGGAGAAAAAACTAAACTTTTGAAACATTTAGTGAAACATTTGGAATTAATCGTTTGGGAAAATATATACATTCAGTAGAACAAATATAGATCTATAAATTTTGAAGTTACTGGTGAGCAAGATTTGATATCAAAGTTCATCAAATCAGCACCAAATGACAATTAGAAAACAGATAATGATGGCAGAAGTTTGACAGTCATAGTTTCATCTGAGAATAGAATGAATGTCTACAGAAACTGGTACTATGAAAATCACAGAGTTTTATGAGATGAGATATAAAAACATCATCCGATTCATATATATATCCATAGTAATTCTGCCCAAAGGCAGGTCCTTCGCTGCAATCATAGCATTTTCATGCTATGCTTGCAGCTTTACTAGAGAATTGTAGGTGTGGTAGCTTCCTGTTGCTTTCCACACCGGTGAAGGATGATGATGATGATAATGATAAGGGTGATGATGATGGCCATATGATTTCGGGGACCGTTTGTGCCTTAAAGTTTTCCTGACATTTGTCTTACAGGTGAGGAAAAACCCCGATAAAAACCATACCCAGAAAAACTGACGCAACCGGGATCGAACCTGGGCCTACTGCATGACAAGGCAGCACGCTACCTCGAGACCACAGCGGTGGACTATATATATATATATATATATAATCAGAAAATTATAGCTTCTTCTTTCATTCTCCACTTGTATTTACTCCCACTCCACTAACACTCCAAGTCCAGCGATTCTATGCCTATTTGAATGCCAATTCTATGCATGCAGGGACATGAATTTCCAAGATAAAGGTGAAAAAAATATGAAATAGGTTAAACCAGTAATTAAAATTACTATAAAACAGGTCAAGTGGACATTTTAATAGCTGCCACTAACTACATAACTTCATTAGTTATTACACCGCATTTATATGCTGACATTAATTTAGAAGGTGAATATTACTATTCAAAAGGTGAAATCATTCGCCTCAAGTACAAGGTTACTATATCATATGTATGGTGACATGACACAAATGCTTCTATTTTACAGTGTGTTTACTAGATTAAATCTTGTTCCAGTGAATATTACTTCACAGCAGTCACATGGGTTAGTGTGACAGAGGTATCTGTCGTGTGGATGAATAGACCTCAAAATCTCTCACTAATTACAGTGTGCAAGAGTCCTATGTGGTACTGTCAAGAGGTAAGATTTATTTAAATAAAACACTCTTAATAATCTGAATGAGGTAAACAGAATGTGGTTTAAAAAAATATATTTGAAGGGAAAAATATACGCTTGAATTGGGATTTCAACCCAATGTCTCTATCTGCTAAGTTACTAAGCATTCTGATTTAAATACGCATTACACTGGTCAACAGTGATTTTGTTGCCCTTGATATAAGATTAACTTTGGATATATTTATGCTCACAATTCATTAAACTATCTATGATTTTGGAAGATTTGCTCTGGTTTTTTTTAAATCTTTATTTTTATTTTACACTACAAAAATCGGAAAATATGAAAAAATATCACATATATATTTATAATGTTAATTGTTTTTTGAAAAATTAGTATACACCAACGTAAATAGAAAGAAAAATATCGAAAACCCATGTTATACTTCAGTGAAATGCCTTTTATAAGATTTTGTTCTATAATTTTTTAGGGGACAATTTCTTTTTAAAGATCAGCAGTAATCTGCCATCATGTGACAGTCCCATCTACCCTGTTACCTTTCCTCCATTACTTTTAGATCCTAGTGAAAGCGCACTCCCTGTTCGTCACTATAATTTCCTAAATTATCCAGAAATCTATCCAGGTGACTGTGGAGAAAGTGTAACTTTATACTCATATTTGTTTCCAGAATCTTGAAGCTTATCAACATGTTTTGCACAATTTATTTATAATTTGGTGCTTAATAGTTACCTAGGAAATTTTCTACTACCAATACAAAACCCTTCCAAGCTTCACTTTCCAGAACAGTCATAACTTTGATAAAATTTGTATCTTTCATCAATTGCCAAATTTGAGGACCATCAAATATTCTACCTTTTAACTTTTACATACTGAGCTTAGTAAATTTTCTACAAATGTATTTGAAACATTTTTCTTCCTTGTCCAACGCTTTGACGAATTGTTTTATCATATCCAGATACATGTCGTGAGTACATTAATTTTGTCAAATAACTGAGATCACGGCCTATGTGCGGAGTGAGGGGTGTGAGAGTGGGGATCACGTGATGTTTGTATATGCGAAAAAAATTCGCAGAAATCAAATCATGACTGGAAACATAAATTTTATTACTAACAAGCCATTTAACAAGTTTAACATATAAGATATGCAAAAATCATAAAAACAAGCCGTTTAACAAGTGTAAGGTATAAGATGTGCGAAAATCATAAAAACTAGAGCACATTCAGCATTTTCATGAATATATTCGTAAACTGTGCACTTGAAAACAGAAATTCGCTGAGATGTCCAGGGCAACAAAAAAATTTTTTTTTGTAGAGCTGTGTTAATTATCTTGTGCCTTGAGGTATGAAATTGTCTGGATGGTTAATGCAGTTTCTGGTTTTCTTCATATTAATGAAATTCTGAAGTTAAATGAATCATCCACATCAATGAAAGCAATATATTTCAACTTTTATATGTGAACCTCTTAACCTACATTACTAATATGACATATCAATATTGCATTTGGTATGCAACACTATTAAATCATTAACAGAAACATTTTAAATAATTTATTGAGAGTATACTTAGATCACAGTGCTATTTGGAACAAAATGCTGTTGATATTACTTTTCTTTTACGGAATCACACACAAGTAGTCACTATAGTGGAAATAAACAATTTTGGAGGGAAAACCCTGGTGAGAAGATGCTGAAATGTTATAACAAAAGAGTTATGAAATTATTATCAAAGATGCCATGGTATCAACATATATGATCCCACTTATCTAGAGAAGCAATAATGAAATTAAGGAATTAACCAATAATGAAATTAAGGAAATGTATTTAAATACAAAAAAAATATTAAAAATGTAATTATAATAAAATTGTGACATGCTAGAGAAAAACAGACTTCAGATTTGTAAGCAGCACACTCAAATTAGGTTAGATAAATACTCTTATTTTTAATTAATAGTGAGCTGAGAAATATTTTTAATTGAAGAAGGACAAGAAGTCATCTGAAACCATTGGTCTTAAGAAAACGATTTTTATGAGGTGAGTTAAAAAATATGTTCTCTGCTCACTATTAATGATATAACCTCATAATGTTTACTTCCCAACATTAATTTAAATACACTTATTTTTGTTCAGTAACAAAATCACTCTAGACCAGTGTTATTGATAGAAAGTGAAAATTTAGATAAAATTCCTTCATGACTAAAAGTAAAAATTTGAATATGCATATTGGTTAATAAACTTGCACATGCTATTATTTCGCTAACACTATCTACTGAGGAACCATGGTGCTACTCTTACCTGCCATATGACTGAATTGTGTATGGAACACTTTTCGATAGAAACATTGTTCTTAAGCAACTTCGTATTTTAGAGGTAGTAAGAGTGAATACAAGGTAAGATAGAATAAAACAATGCCTATTTAATCTGCTAAAATTATTATATATTTTAAGATTCTCCTATATAACTTATATAAACATGTGCTAAGTAATATGAATTTTCATTATTTTTATTATCTCTATTTCGAGTGTTAGAGAGAAAACTATATTCTCTTACATGCTCAAAGGTAAAGTTGTTATTCGACCAATGGAAATGCAGTCTTACATCTATTTTGTTTACATTACACTGGAACTTAGCTCAGAAGAACTATAGTTGAGAAATATTCAGTTTCATTAGAGGCTGGGTTGACCCCAGTGCCATGGGGACACCAGAAGATTTAGAGAGTTTAAAAATTCTGATCCTCACAGGGACTCGAATTCTCAATCTTCCAGCTTGCAGCATATTCCCATAATCAACTATGCTAAAGGCTGCCCCTTTTATACAGCTACATCTAGCATTAATAAAGAAGTTTGATTAAATTGTTATAATGTTTTAATATGTAGTTTTCAGTTGTAAGAATCCCACAATTTCCAAAATATCTTCATCAAATTCCAAGTATCAAAAGCTAAAGATAAGGCTTTTACAAGTTTTTTTTAAGAATGAAAGTTTAAAAGATAAAAAATTTCTTCCGATTGAGGGTCTTTCCACTTTTCAGCGGTGGCCCTTTTACCAGCCGGCTGCTGGCCCTTCACATCCACATGTGTCAATCACAGAGGTAGATGATCAACAGCCAGTGTAGGGGTGACATGTGGTTAGCATGTCGATTCCCCCAGCCGTTATAGCTGGTTCCTCAACCTGGAGCCGCTACTTATTGTAGCTACCCAATTGCCTCACGATGCTGGGTGGGCACCGGTCCCATACTGGCCGAAATACCATGAGAAAATTTCTTCCCCCATGGAGACTCGAACCAGCGCAAGTCCCGTAGCTCTGCGCCAAGGCTTTCTACCTTAACCGCTCGTCTACGGCGCGGGACAAAAATTTCTTAAGAAAGTTAATTTTGTCCATTTTGTATTTTCATTTTGTATATGTCATGAACTTATTAAAAAATATTATTAACTACCATAGACTGATATTCAAATAGCTCAAAGAAAGAAGAAAATAATATTGAAACAGACTTGTGTACAATATTAGTATGAATTAAATTTCATACTACAAAGGTAAATTGAAAATTTATTACTCATTGTCTAACCAAAAATTAAAGTGGGTGTAACACTTAAATGTGCACTGTTCTTATTTTTTAACAAAAGAATATTTAAGTATAAGTGGACAAAATGCAATGCATTTAAGATCCAATCATAGCAAGAAGAGTCTGTTTTGCTGAAGTCTATTTCAATTTAGATGATGAGTCAGATCACACATCCCCTTGTTATATAAAACTCTTAATGATTACTTATTTTAGGAATTCTCACTATGAGGTATATTCATTAAGGTAGAATTTTTTATTACTCACCTCATATTGTTCTTCTTATTTGACTATAAACTAGTTTTGGAACATAGTTTCTGTTCCATCCTCAGTATCGTCATGACCATTGTTCTGTCGTCTTGAAGAGCTGTCCTTCGCTCCTTCCATTGGCTGACTGAAAAACCTCGAAACCAGAGGTTTTTCAGTCAGCCAATGGAAGGAGTGAAGGATAGACGACAGAACAACGGTCATGACGATACTGAGGATGGAACAGAAACTATGTTCCGAAACTAGTTTATAGTCAAATAAGAAGAAAAATATGAGGTGAGTGATAAAAAATTCTAACTTTATTAAATGATGTTACTTATAAACATTAGACATGGTGATATAAGAATATTATTTACAAGTTATAATAGAAATAAAATATTATATTCATTATTTGAATCAATATACAAAGAATTAAAACATTTTTTTTTCTTTCTTTCTTTCAGACATACAGAATAACTGGAGGAGGTCACGGCTGGGTAGATTCTCAAGATGCACCTCTTTTCTCATCTGATGGCAATAATTACCTTACCATAGCACCAGTACGTGACGGACCAGCAGGTTTCTTCAAACATGTAGTTTCAGTTAACATACCCAAGAAACGTGTTTTACCGCTTACACATGGAAAATTTGAAGTAGCTAAGATACTAGCATGGGACCATACAGAAAATCTAGTGTAAGGATAATTTATTTATTACTTCTGAATTATCACTTTTAATAGAGTACTACTTACTTACTTACTTACTCACTGGCACTATCAAACCCATAGGTTCATGGCTGCACGGACATAAGCTCTTCATACATCCCTATCCTGAGCTAACGCTTTTAAATCATTCCCTGTATAATCTACTTCCCTCAAATCATAGTTAATGTTATTCTCCCACCTCATTCTTGGTCTACCAACTGGGCGTTTTCCCGCTGGCTTTCCTACAAGAAGCTTCCATGCACGTCTTTCATTCCCCATACGCGCAACATGTCCTGCCCAATGCAGTCTATGAGACTTAATTGTTCTTATTATATCTGGCTTCCTATAAAGACCATGTAGTTCATTGGTATGCAAGTCTTTTCCATTCACCTGTCTGTTCATCTATCTTTGGTCCAAAAATTTTCCTAAGTACTTTATTCTCAAATACTTGTATCTCCTTTCCTCCCTTAAAGTAAGAGTCCATGTTTCGCACTCATATAATATAACTGATAGAATAGTAGTTTTATATATTTTCAGTTTAACGTTTTTTGATAGGAGTTGGGACATCAAGAGTCTCTGCAATGAATAGAGTACTACTAGTAGTATTTATTTAATGATGCTCTTAACAACCGAAATCATTAGTGTTTGGGCCTGAAGTTAAAAACTGGGCATAAAAGCACCAACAAATTTTATCAGAAGCCTTTTATTTCAGAGTAGAGATTTTTTTAACCCTTAACTAGTCATGTTGGGATTAAAATGATCCATGGATATATTTAAATATGTATATTTGTTACTACATTGGCAACATTGTTATGGATTTCAGTACCTTCTTAAAATAAACATAGCTTCCTTTGTTGTCAAACGGATCAGTTTAATGGACTCTTCTGGCGAGTTAGAACGGTTTGTTTTGTTCCTGGGTAAAGCTGACACCCAAACGACTAATAGTATAATATTTTCTCTGTGTCTAGAATGCCTAGAAGTATTTGAAAAATGGTGACTAGGAACCGATAAATAAATTTAGCCTTGGTAATCTATTAAAAACTAATAAGAAATTGAAAACCTCAGGTAGCAAAAAATCTGGAATTTATCAATTTAATTGTAAGGACTGCAATAAAGTATACATAGGAAAAACAAAAAGGAATTTGGACACTCGCACTTTAGAAATATTAAAAATGGTGAAATTAAAAAATCAGCTATTGCAGCACATAGTTTATTGGAGAATCATAAAATTGAAAAATAAGCTCAACTTTTAAAACATTTGGAAAAACCTGTAGAATTGACAATTTGGGAGAAGATATATATTCCGAAAAACAAATTTAGATCGATGAATTTTGAGATTCCTGATGAACGTGACCTCATTTCAAAGTTCATCAAATCAACACCAGATGGCAACGTTATTGATGGAGATTCCAATTCCAACATTTCCAATGAATATCCGGTAGTCATAATGTC
The DNA here is from genome assembly GCA_030220185.1 of Diploptera punctata. Lineage (NCBI taxonomy): Eukaryota > Metazoa > Arthropoda > Insecta > Blattodea > Blaberidae > Diploptera > Diploptera punctata. The sequence continues at coordinate 209,947 of JASPKZ010008443.1, forward strand.
GGTTTAAAATGAGAGAGATCCTTCTTTTGAAAACTAGTTCCCGTGTTTAAAAGAAACATAAAATATGAGGTAAGATGTAAAAAATGGCTCATTAATTTACAAATTAAGAACCTCATAATGTTATTTCCCATATTTAACTATGACTAGGAACTTATTTACCATAATGTGTACTGAATTGAACTTCTACAATATGAGTATAAAAATACAATACCTGAGATCTCAGTCTTCCTCAACTTTGGATGTAGGATGAACTTTAAAAATATCAATGAATTAAACATTTCCTGAATTTATAAATGTGATTTTTCAAATAATTCAAAATTATTAATTTAGTTTTTATAAATTGAAATTGAAACTAACTTAATGGACTAGTTTTTTGCAGCTCTTTTAATATCTGACTTTTTCATGTATTTTTAGTCATTTTAAGTGATTTTTATGAACCTCATGTGATTAGCAAAGTAATTAGATAAATAAGTGACTAACAGTAATAAAATTGTTTTTATTTCGAGGTGAAGCTGACCCCACACGACTAACCGATCCAGTATTTTTTACGTGATTAATTGAGGGTTAAATGTTGTAAATCTACAACATGGAACCCATGGCTTTACTTCCTTCTAAAGGAAGCCATTTTCAAAATATTTTATACTCTGAAAAAATTAATTGAATGTGCCTGAACCTGTAAATTTCGGAACAAGAAGTTTAATATAATTGTATTATGTGAAAGTCTTGTTAGTGTGCTAAAAATGTTTTCAAATAAATGTCTTTGTTTGCCAGCTAATTACCAATACATAATAGGCAATCTATAACACACATTAAAAAGTAAGTAAAGTAAAGTGTTCCCACTACAGGCCTCAGGAGGCCCTTGGGGTAGTAGGAGGTTAAGGCTCCCACTTTTTCTAGACAATCGGCACTTTATGTCAGCTGGGTTGTCAGCCCTGCATGACGGCCGCCTTCACCCCCAGAATAAGCATCTGGTGCTCATTTCCATTAGAGGCTGAGTCGACCCCAGGGCAATAATGCCGCCAGAAGGTTTGGGTCAGTTTAAAAATCCTGACCCCAACGGGACTTGAACCCTCGACCTTCCGGTTTGTAGCGCAGTGCCTTAACCACTACACTACGGTGTACCCCTATTATTAATTTAAATTAAAGTGATTCATACACTAACTGTTCCTCTTTCTTTTTTCCTTTAGTTTAACCTCTCAATTAGTAGATACATATTTTTAACTTTTATAGGAATTAATCACTATGAGGTTTAATTTATGGTGAAATTAAATGTTTCTTACCTCTCCTCATATAAATCTTCTAAGTAGATTGCGATTTCGAGACCATAATGGTCTCATCTTCAATACAATTTTAGCGACTAATGTTATGTTGATTGGAAAAAACTCTTCTTCTTCCCTCTGTTGGTGGATCGATGAACCTCTGGATCAGGTCAAAATTTGCAGGAATTTCAAAGTTCATAAGTTTTCCTTTGTTTTTTTGAATGTTGATCTTTTTCCAAACCGTGAGTTCCTTTTGTTTATCTGTTAGTTTAATTAGACTGGCTTTTGATTCAATTAAATGTTTTTCGGACCAAGCATGAGCAGCTACTGCTGACTTTTCCACTTCTTCATTTTTGATGTTTCTAAGATGTTCTTTCACCCTTGTTTTCAAATTTCTTTTCGTTTTTCCAATATAAATTTTGTCACAATCCCTGCATTTGATCTGATAAATTCCTGATTTGTTTTCATTTTCAATTCTCTCATTTTTATTGGTTTTAATTATCCTATTAAGGTTGTATTCATTCTTTGGTGCTAATCTTATATTAAATTTAAGTTTAATATAAGATAAGGTTGTATTCATTCACTGGTGCTAATCTAATATTAAATTTAAGTTTAATATAAGATTAGCACCAATGAATGAATACAGTCTTAATAGGATAATTAAAACCAATAAAAATGAGAGAATTGAAAATGAAAACAAATCAGGAATTTATCAGATCAAATGCAGGGATTGTGACAAAATTTATATTGGGGAAATGAAAAGAAATTTGAAAACAAGGGTGAAAGAACATCTTAGAAACGTCAAAAATGGAGAAGTGGAAAAGTCGGCAGTAGCTGCTCATTCTTGGTCCGAAAAACATGTAATTGAATCAAAAGCCAGTCTAATTAAACAAATAGACAAAAAAAAAGGAACTCACAATTTGGGAAAAGATCCACATTCAGAAAAACAAAGGAAAACTTATGAACTTTGAAATTCCTGCAAATTTTGACCTGATCCAGAGGTTTATCGGTCCACCAACAGAAGGAAGAAGAGTTTCTTCCGATCGACATAACATCAGTTGCCAAGATTGTACTGAAGATGAGACTGTTATGGTCTTGAAATCGCGATCTACTTAGAAGATTTATATGAGGAGAGGTAAGAAACATTTAATTTCACCATAGATACATATTTCTTTGATCACATGATGACCATGGTCACAAAAACATGACATGTGTTGAAAAATTATTAAGTTTGGATCACATGGTTATTATTTTGATCAGAACAAAGATGTGGATCGGCTCCCCGGATGAGTGATTAGCTCAATGCCAGTGCCAGAACCGAAACAACATGAATATTTAAATCAAGACCATTCACTCTTACATTCACCCTAAATCAAGTTAATATAATATTTGGGATTACAATTTTCATATCATGTTCAGCGACCATTTGGACCTTAAAGTTACTTTACATTTTTGTTATAAGTGAGAAAACTAATGAAAAAACTTCAGATGGAAATTCATAATAGTCAGAGGTCAAAATTTGGCCCACTACACCCAAGATAATGGCATTACCCCAAAATGATTGTACTGCAAGCTAACCATTTTTTCATCACCTCATATCCTTTTGTTCCTAATTGGAGCATAGGACGTTAATGAAACTCTTCCAATTGGTTCTACTTCTTTACAAAGATTTCGTCTGTTTTCCTATTTTTACCTACCATTTTCAACTAACCATTTCCAAGTTACTTTTGGTCTACCAATCTTCCTTGCACCTAGCAGATTCTGTCTATTGTGTTTTGTGGTTTGTATAGAGTTTTATCAATCCAGTGCCACTTTCTTTCTTCAGTTTGTTTTTTATTGGATATTTGTCCACTCTTAGGCCAATACTCTTGGTGTGATATTAAATCAGGCAATCTTGTATTTACTTTCTATTGTAAGCATTATTAACAAATATCTGGAGTAGATTACTAATTTGTGTTGTAACCATTTTAAATTTTGCAAACAGGCAATAGTCATGCCAATGGGTGAATTTTTACATGTGGTAATTTTGCTAGAGTAGATTGTTCACATCTGATAGAAATTTTACGTTTCACATAAATATATGTGACATGACATCAATGATATTTAACTTTCACAAAAAAAAGCAGCATAGGCCTACATCCAAAAAGTTCCATTGACCTTATCTATAAAAACTCATTAATCCAATAGACTGAAAGGGTCCTATTATGATTATATAAGTCGTACCCCTTTTGAAGATCACTACTTCTAAATATACAGGCACAACGCCGTGTATATCTACCCAGATGGACCAACAATTAAATAAACTTACATAGTCAAATAGAATCCTGGCTGTGATAATAATGAAACTAATTCTGGACATAAACATAATAAACTTGAGTGTAATCAAATGAGGCAGAGAAATTATTTAAGTAAATATTAGGTACACTCATAGCAACTTATGTAATTTAATCCTGAAAACTAGACTGTAGACTCAGGGTTTTTAGAGTGTACATAGTAAGAGTAGCTGAAACAGGGGTAGGGGCTGCTATCGCCGCCGGCAATCAAGAAGAAAAAGGAATTTGAGCTCTTTTTGTTATAGCGGCCAAAGCAACCAACAAACCAATTATATTGCTTGAATATTAAATTTTGGAAGATGGAATTTTATTTATTATTTAGATTGTATAAAAACTTTTAACTTTAAAATGTATTTAATATAATAAACAGAATGAAATTAGAATGATGTATGAACATATTTTACAACAAGTTTTCCATGATAAAGAACAATATTATATTTGAAGATAATTTTTTTCAAGAACAATATTATTGAAGATATAAAGTATAAACTATCGAACAGCCCTGAATAAATACATAAAAAAACAAATTGAAATGAAATAAACAAGAATACACGTCCATAACCGATTATGCTATGCGATTCGCATCCTCACTAGAATATTACCAGAGGAAGTATTAAAAACTGTATATTTTGGATACATACATTCACAGTTAACATATGGTATAATACAATGGGGGATCATCACCAAATTCTACTCAAATTTCAAAAAAGAATTATTAAAATCATAAAGAAAGCACCATTCTGAACAGAAAATAAGAAACTCTTCAAAGAACTAAAAAATATTACCAGTTCCTTGTATTTATATTTTAGAATCAGTTTGCTTTATTCATAAAAAATTTTAACTCTTCAAAATAAATTCAAATTTACATGAACCTAACACTAGAATATCTAATAATATGCACCTAAATTGTCACAGGCTTATCAGAAGTATTAACAGCATATCACATAGAGGTAGTAATCTATATAATCATCTCCCTTCCAATGTTAAACTTCTTACGATAAGAAAATTTAAGCTTGCTTTAAGAACATTTTATTGTCTTACATACCATTAAGTATGGGTGAATACCTAAATTTAAAATTGTAAGTAATATTTGATTGCAATTGCATCTCCATCTTTTCTTGTGAAAGTGCTGTTCCTTGGTATTATGGTGTATTTTAATTGCAATGTAAATTAGTTTCATTATATATTTATGTATGTATGTATGTATGTATGTATGTATGTATGTGTTATATTTCATACTGTTGTTTATGTACAGATTGTAATCTGGATACGTCTTAAAGCATCTATGATGCTCTAATAGATGTTAAAATAAAATAATAATAATAATAATAAAATAATACATATACATCCAGATGTTCATTCACTCCAAAGAAACATGTCTTCTGATCATAGCAAACATAGACAGTGAAAAGAGCCAACTAGGCTCTTTCACACAAACAAAAAAACAAAGCTGAACTGAACTATAGTGGACTGTTGCTCAAGCAAGTATAGCTCACGATTATATAATGTAGGTAGAGGTCCAATGACATAGGCGGTGATGTAATTATGTGGTAGAGAATGAGGTAGTAAGTAGGTGATTGGAAAACAGGATGGAGCTTTCCAGAGGACTTAGAGAACATATTTTTAGGGTGCACAGTTCTTCTTCTTCCTCCTTTCATGTGATAGACCTAGTGGTCTTTTAAGGTCTCAATCCAACGATTGAAGGGTCTGCCCAAAGATCTCTTGCCTGGTGGTTGGTAATTATGGATTTGACGTGGTATTCTTGTTCTTCAAAGTTAAAAATGGGAAACACATTATGAGGTTCTTAATTAATAAATTAATGAGTCATTTTTAACATCTTACCTCATATTTCATGTTTTATTAAACACGGTAACTATAGTTTTCAAATGAATGACAAGATCATTTGAAAACTATAGTTACCGTATTTGAAGAGAAAAATTATACGCTCAGACCGGGACTTGAACCCGGGACCCTTGGTTCTCTAGACCAAGTGCTCTACCAACTGAGCTACCTGAGCAAGTACCGATCTAAACGCAAATCCTTCTCTATATACATTGTAATTCCCATCCACCAAATGCTGTGAAGCCATGCTTCTATCTTGCAAATGGCGGCTCCTTTATTAAGAAGACATATTTGGGAATTATACATTACAGCCAGTACGGCTTTTTCCAAGTTTTTATTATTGATCAATAATAAAAATATAGTTACCGTGTTTAATAAAACATGAAATATGAGGTAAGATGTTAAAAATGACTCATTAATTTATTATTCTTGTTCTGCTCATTCTTCTTACGTGAGATTTCCAGTTGTTTCTGTATTTGTGTACATATTTCATGACTGATTCTGTTTTTAATTCTTTGAGAATCTCAGAATTCCTTTTATGGTCTGTTCTTGAGTGACCTGCAGTACGTCTTATAAATTTCATTTCTGCCGCAGTTAGTCTTTGTTCATTTACACTGTGACTTGTCCAGGCCTCACTGCCGTAACATAATATGGGTCTGGCCAATTCTAGTTCATGTGTGTTGCTGTACTGTGTTTGGCTTGAAAATATTATTTATAATTCCTGTTACTCTGTTAAATTTTATAATTTTTTGACTAAAATCTTTTTCCTCTTCGTATGTTACTTGGTATCCGAGATAGTTAAATGTGTTAGTTTGTTCTAATATTTTATTATTAATAACAATTTTACTGTGAACTGGGTCTTTTCCTAGCAAAGCCATGACTTTACATTTTTCTGTTGAGATTTCCATGTTGTAGTTTATTGCAATTTGGTGAAAAGAGTGGACTGAACATTGTGGTCAGTTCAAGACCACTAAGTCTGACAAAAGCTAACATAATTCGTAATGTCTTACAATAATTTGCTTTACTTCATTAATAAAATTGATTTTATCAAATGTATTAATAATACATTTGACTGGTCATTCCTGCTACATAATTAAAAGCATTTACAAGTTATTTTGTTAAATATAACATAATATGTAGATATTATACAAGTATAAAATTTTATTACAGATACTATTTGGGCATACCAGAAGGTCGGCCTGGACAACTACACTTATTTCGAACCACTACTTTAACACCTAGAGTGGGAGTACCATTAAGTGCTCCTCAATGCCTCACATGTCAACCAGAACAGCCAAATCAACAATCATATTCAGCATACTATGCTGCTATGGCAGGAGGAAGATCAGGAGCAAGTAATGGAGGAGAATCTGAAGAATTTGATGAAGATGAAGACAGTACACCTGCACCCACACAACCACCACCAAGGAAGAAGAAAGGTTGGCACAATCATGCATCTCAACAAATTTAAAAGAAATCAATGTAAAAATAGTAATAAGTATTCACGAGTATATTCTAAAGAACATGAATGTTCTACTCTATAGTGTTTTGCCATAGGGCAACGTCTTTCGCTGCAATCATAGCATTTTCAGCTGTGCTTTGCAGCTTTACTAGGGAATTACAGGTATGATAGCTTCCCGTTGCTTTCCACACTGGCAAAGGATGATGATGATAATGATATGGATGATAATGATGGCCAGATGATTTTCAGGGACTGTTGGATCCTAAGCTTCCTGACATTTGTCTTACGGGTGAGGAAAAATCCCAAAAAAAAAAAACCACACCCAGGGGCATGTCCTGACTGGGAATTGAACCCAGGTCTGCTGCGTGCTACCTTGAGACCACAGCGGTGGACGACATGAATGTAGATCAGAATAAATCTGGCCATATTGTCTATAAGAAAATATGTAAAAAAATAAAAGATAAATAAATTAATGATGTTCTAAAAAAAGAAGATAGAAAAATTAATGTTATTATAAGAAAAAAAGTCTTATCCAACCATTCTATAGGATTTTTCAAAAATGGTCATTCCAAAAGAGATTACAGGAGTTATTATATTTATTACAACTGATAAGTTATAAATATCATTTAATCAGTTGACACTACTGAGGATCTGATTTTAAGTTCATTTTTTACATGCTTTATATTAGCTTGACCTGTATCCGTCTATCTATGTAATCCTAGTTTATTAATTAGATTTCATAGCCTCATCAAAAATAATTAGAAATAAATTAAAATTTAAATTTCACCCAAAAATTCACCTTCTAAATCCCCAGCTCAAAAATTAACTACTAACTAAAAATATTTACTTACATTCCATGTATAACCGCGACTGCTGGCACATATTTTATCAATACTTAAAAAAATAACTAACTCTAACTTACCTTTCAACACCATTTTCACCCACTTAAAAACATTGGATCGATTTGAAACTTTATATACTTGTAAAGGACCAATGACAATACAATCATTTCATAATTTTTTATAAGATCCTGGCCAGGATCAACAGGACATAAAAAAAAATAAAGACTGGTATAATAGGTTGCAGACTTGTCGACTTTTTAGTCCATCATTGTAAGAAATTAATATTGTATCCTCTGGTAGCTCAGTTGGTAGAGCGGTGGACTGTAGTAGTATATAATTTCAGTAATCCATAGGTCACTGGTTCAAATCCGGCCCAGATGATTTATTTTTAGAAAAGTATTACTTTTAGCTTATATTACAATAGTATTGAATTTAAATATATTTACATTTTTTATCTTATTCTGTAAAATATTAATGACAATTTTGTAAACTTACCACATTGTAATTTAACCAAAAAATATTAGAAGGATACGATTAACTATAACTATTTATCTATATTAAAATATTCAAAAATATTATAATAATGTTAGATAATAATAATTTAAAACAATATAATTATATTCATGCCTAGACACTAAAAATATCATAAGAAGTTAAATTTTCATGGGATTCCAGTTTATGACAATCGATTAAACTAAAAATTAAAAGAATAAATAATAGTTTTAAAAAAAAACTAAAACAACATGCTTTATTAGAAAACAAACTAAAAAATAAAAAATAAATAATAGTTTAAGAAAACTAAAACAACACGGTTTAATAGAAAACCAAACTAAAAATGAAAAATAATTTTAATTTCCAACATGCTTGGAATAAAATTAAAGTGGTCACCAAAAAAATCATCTCCAACACATGCAGAATAAAACTAGAGTTATCTACAAAAAAATAATTTTACCATCAAAAGCGTGGGGTGCTTTTTATGGTTTTTATGTTTACTTCTTAGAGACTTTACTTTTACCAATATCTGTTTATCATCTAATGTATTGATTGATATAGAGCACCCCACGCTTTTGATGGTAAAATTATTTCTTTTTGTAGATAACACTAGTTTTATTCTAGATGTGTTGGAGATGATTTTTTTGTTGACCACATTAATTTTATCCCAAGCATGTTGAAAATTAAAATTATTTTTCATTTTTTGGTTTGGTTTTCTAATAAAGCATCTTGTTTTAGTTTTTTTAAACTATTATTTATTTGTTTCCAATCCTTATAAGGACAGTACAATTTAAATTACAATTTACAGTACAATTTCAATTACAATTTTAAAATTTTGTAATGTATTTACAAAATGTATTTAATCAATTTCGAAAATTAATTATCTGTATCACTTTGTCCTTGTGGCAATCCTTGATACAAAACATGAGGTGAGGTGTAAAATCTGATACATTTACTGATTTTCTCATGTGACTTGAATTATCATCCCTTCCCATAAGTTCAAGATCTTATGGGACTTGAAATATGCATTTCTTACCAATGATTTCCTCACAAGCTTTAGAAATGAAATTCCTGTTCAGATTAATACATTAAAAGTAGACATAGAATATAAAATGATGTAATCAGAGAGATAATTAATGATAAAAGAATAATTTTTTGATATATGATAAAAGTGGAAAAGGAAAGGCTACCATAGAAAATGTTAAATCTCAACATACAAGGAAAATAACAAGGAAGAACACGGAAAAGATAAATTAACCAAATAAAGAAAAAACTTATAAATATAAAAAAATTAAAAAATAAATATGTAAAACTTATAAATAGGGATACAAGTAGGGAAAAAGTATGGGAGGATAGAGGGATATGGTATTTGGAATAAATCTTCTGAAAGGACAAACTAAACAAGAGGAACATTATACAGAATATAAAAAACTCAGAGCTAAGGTTCGTAAATTGTCTAGAAAATACAGAAGGGATGATTGGGATAAATTTGTAAAATCCTTAGAACGTGATATTACAGGAGCACAAAGACAGGGATTTAAAATATTCAAAAAATTACAGATGGAAACAAAAGACAAAATTAATGTTAATCTGATACCAAAACAAGACTGGATTACTTACTACAAAAATCTTTGGTCAGAACCGAACACTCACACTGAAAAAATTACTTCGAATTTGACTTGTGAAAATGAAATAGAAAAACCAGACATAACAATGGACGAACTAGAAGAAGTTTTAAAGAAGGCCAAGAACAGGAAAAGTCCAGGTTTAGATGATTTAAATTTAGAACTTTTTAAGTATGGAGGAACTGCCTTGAAAGAGAAACTATTAGAACTTTTTAACAATATTTGGCATTGTCTTAATATTCCAACGGATTGGGAAACGGGTCTAGTAATTAATATACATAAAAAAGGTCAGAAAAACAAATGTGATAACTACCGAGGCATTACCTTACTCCCAACTGCATCTAAATTATATGCCAACATAATTAAAAATAAGTTATCAGTAAGTACTGAAACATTTTTGGAAGAAGAACAATGTGGATTTAGAAAAGGGAGGAGCACTATAGATGCAATATTTACCCTGCAACAAATTATGGAAAAAAGGAGAGAATTTAATCTCCCACTGTACATACTATTTATAGATTATGAAAAGGCATATGATAATGTAAACCGAGATAAACTTTGGCAGATACTGCATGAAGAACATATACACTCACATGTAATACGAGCCATACAAAGCTTATATCAAAATTCTAAAATCAAAATTAAATTACCAGATGGAGAAATTCAGAAACACTAAACACAGGCAAAGGTGTTCGACAAGGATGTGGACTATCTCCACTCTTATTTAATATATATATTAACAGAATAGTGCAAGAATGGAAACAAACAGTAAACAGTGGAATTTCAATAACTAGGAATAAAATAATTCAAACAATATTATATGCTGATGATCAAATAATATTATCAGATTCCGAAGATAGCTTACAAATAGCAGCATATCAATTATTCAAATTGCCAGCAAATATAATATGAAAATTTCCACATCAAAATCCAAAACAATGGCAATGTGTGGAAAAAAACATACAACGGGTGAAAATTGAGATTGATGGAAAAATTATAGAACAAGTGTCAGATTTCTCTTACTTAGGAAGTGTATTTGCAGAGTATAAGAGTGACATTGATTCAAAATTACAAAAATATAATAAAATGAATGGGGTAATACGAAGACATTTTGGTAAACAGATGAGGACAGAGACAAAACTAAGATTACATAACGTCACATCAAAAGCTGCTCTAAAATACGGAAGTGAAATTTGGATTTTAAATAAAAGAAACTCTCATAAACTTCAAGTAAGCCAAATGCGCTTCTTACGATCATTGTTAGGAGTTAATAGACTGGATCACCAAAGGAACACTACTATCAGAGGAAAACTTGGAGTAGCAAGTTTAAATGAAGATATCCAAAAATACCAACAAGAATGGAAAAATCATCTGAGAAGAATGGCAAGAAATAGACTTCCAAAATTGGCATTCCAATATACCCCAACTGGACATAGGGACCAAGGAAGACCAAAACATCGGTGGAAAGATCAAGACCATCTTCGCTAGGTTTACCGTACAGGCCACATGGCCTAAAACGAATTTGTTCATGATGATGATGATGATCTTCTGAAAGGAAGACATGATAAGAGGACAATAATCTAACATCAAAATAGTCGAGAAATGTAAACTGGCTATTTTGTGAGGGAATCATTGGTAAGAAATGCATATTTGAAGTCCCATTTAAATATACTCTCAGACTGGGATTTGAAACCAGAACATTTGGCTTTCTATGCCAATACTCTACAAATTGAGCTACCTGAGGACACCAATCTAAACAAATTTTTTTCTCTTATACATTGTTAATTTCTGAGAACCAAATGCTATGAACTGTTGATTGATCATACAAATGACAGCTTCTTTTTCTAGATGACTTTTATTGGGAATTTAAACATTATTTTATAAAGCCAGTAGGGCTTGTTTTGATGTTTTTATTATTAATTTAATACTTCTCACTGAAGAACAAATTACACAGAGTGATTCAAAAGTCTCTTGACATTTTCCTCATTGTTAATTTATGTATTTTTGTTATATGTAATTGGAAACTATGCTAACAATAGAGGAAAGATTAGCTGTCGTTTTCACTCGAATATGAGGATTGACGTACGGGCAGGTCCAAGAAGAATTCACTAGAAAGTTCAGAAAGCTAGGTCCTAGCAGGCAAGCTATTAGAGATCTGGTACTGAAAATGAAACAGATGGGATCTGTTGCTGATGAGGCATGTAGAGGGAGGCTGTCTACAACACCAGAAGATGTGAAAACCACACAGGATGCCATCTCATGAAATCCCGGTGCATCAACCAGAAGACTCAGCAGGGAGTTGGGTACGTCCCAAAGTACTGTATGGCGTACCTTGCACTTCAAACTGAACAAACACCCTTATCACATCCAGATAATGCACAAGACTATGTATCACGACATGCTACATGTGATGACCTGTTAAACGCCGTTGAAAATGAAGACCTCATGGAACATGTGTTGTTCAGTGATGAGGCAAAATTCCATACATGTCGACAAGTCAATAGGTATAATTGTGGGATTTGGGCAGGCAAACAGCCAAACACCATACAAGAGTTCCAGAGGGACACACCAAAGATAAATGTGTGGCTGGGAATAACAGAAACAAAAATTTACGGGTCGTTCATGTTTACTGAAACAACAGTAACTGGAAGTAACTATCTTGACAGGTTAGAACAATACCTAAAATAGGATTCTGTACAACAAGATACTGTGGTTTTCCAGCAAGATGGTGCACCACCCTATTTTCCCATCATTGTTTGTGACAACCACAACAAAGTTTTCCCTGGTAGATGGATCGGTCCTGGTCCACCAAGAATTTGGATGACCCACTCTCCAGATATGACACCACTAGGCATCTTTATTTGTGGTTTTGTTAAGTCCAATGTATGAAGTGAAGATCAACACCTTCCAGTAATTGAGAAACTGAATAGCTGCAATCACACCAGCTATGCTGGCAAAAGTGTTTCACTGTACACAAGAAAGATGGAGTCTGTGCCGTGACTTAGAGGACCACCACATTAAAATGTACTGAGTTTATCATCCAGTAGTCATTATATTCCATATGTAATTACAAGTTTGGCATAAAACATTGGTTTGACAAAAATGTCAAGACTGTGGTTTGAACCCAGGACCTTTGGCTTTCTATGCCAATGCTCTACCAATGAGCTACCTGAGCACACCAAATCTAAGCACAATTTTTTCTCTTATTCTGTGTTAATTCCTGAGTGCCAAATGCTGCAAACCATTGCTTGATCAAATATAATTTGCCCATCTGTGAGAGGTATTAAATTAATAATAAAAACACAGAGGTATTAATTTATTCACATTTTTCTGCTAAGGGAATTGCAGACTGGGGATTCTCCACAATGATCCCATGTTTTCAGTTTCACTAGGGATGTGGTAGCTTCCTATTGCTTTCTGCATACCACACTCTCTTTTGTATCTTAATGATTCAAGAAGGTCCCACTTTGAGGCAAGGAGAGTGGATTTGCCTAAGTGGAGCCCACTGACTTCACTGAACCTCTCAGAACAACTGTTAAGTTTCATCTGAATTTTTTGTCAGAGATCAAGATATCCCTTTAATCTTCAACACCTGATTTATTAATAATTATTAAGTATTATTAATTATATTATTAATTATAATGGAAACATTTTGTTAAATCTTATCTGTATGTAGCATTTTAATAAAATAAAGTTCATCATGCAGGAAATGCATAAATTAAGCAAATTCCTCAGTAAGTCAAATTTATGGTCTGATTTGCTGGTTTATGAAATATATATTTCTTTAGTTATTTAAATCATATGCATACAGTTTACTGCAAGAAAACAAATATTGTGGCTGCTATATTGATTTTTAAATGTCGGACTTCAGATAAATCTCCACTGGTTGAATGTTTTGTTCAGAATAAAATGAAAACTTATCATTTCATTTGATACAATTTTCAAATGACACATTCTTAGAATCCAATCTTAGCATTTTACACTGAGGCAGAGCATAATGAATTTCATTGAATTGTTTGTGCTACTATATTTACAGGGAAGCAGAAATACAGGTGGGACGTGATGGACATCTTGATACGACCATGTCAATATCATAACATAATATTCAGTCCAGGGCTTAACTATTATGTACTTGAGTGTTTGGGACCAGGTGTTCCCACAGTGCAGCTCTATGCTACCCGAGGACCTGCTCCAAAACTTCTCACAACTTTACAAAACAATACAAGACTTATAGAAAAGGCTTCCAAAATGGCACTACCCCAAGTTAAAACATTTCCAGTTCAGATATCTGGTGGTTACAATGCACAAGTTAGGCTTCATTTACCACCCGGGCTCAGAGAAGAGGAAATTACAAGATATCCTCTCGTTGTACATGTGTAAGTATTCTTAAATTTCACTAGTATTTATAACCACATGTACATCTGAAGGGTGTACCACTAATTTTGTGCTACAACAAACATTTTACCAGTCAATAAACTATTTATAGTCTATATAATTTTATTCTGTGTATTAACATATTGGATAATTCTTTATTGTCTTTTGTTTTTTTGTATTAATTCATATCTTGTCTTCTTTAATTTACATTACATTTTATGAGTTGGGTTATATAATCTGCTCTTCCATTAAATTTATTATCTCAAGATAAGTTCAGATCTGTCTGATGATGTCATAATTGGTCTATGACGTGGTCAGACTTATATATATAATTAATAAGTAATTCTGTATTTTACAAAGTTGTCTGTATTGTATTAATTTCTGGGATGATATTTGCAATTGGTTCTTGTTTTATTGTAAATGTATTGGAATTGGTTATTAGAATCCTTGGTCATGTCAAAGATATTATTCAGGATGGCCAATTATGTAAATTTATTGTAAACAATTTCAGAAACTTCTTAATTGCTCTCTGTTGAGCACCAGTAATTTAGCAGATAGAGAACACCACTCGTGATTCTGCCACCATACAGAATGGTCACAGTGCAGGTCCTTGTCCACCAAGAATTGGTGTATCAAAATTAGTAGTTTTCTAAATTAATGTAATGCAACTTTAACTCATAACTTATTATAATGTAATGAATATTTAGTGAAGAAGTGAAATTATTCTACAAAAATTAATATGTGAAAAGTTATAAATAAAATTATTTCTACACAACACAGAGTTTCATTATGTAGTGTTTATATTAATGTAGTTCACTTTACTTAAGTCAAATCCTGCACTTCTAAAATAAATAATAAATATTTTGGACATTGCGTGGCTTCTTTGATATCTTGAGTGTCTCCATCTCCAAGTGAGGAAAAGCTATGCTTCTAAATTCCACTCCAATATGGTGGTAGCCAGAGCTGTGCACATATTGATGCTTGTTTAAATTCAGTGGTTTTTGTCACAAAGACAAACACGTGAACCATTTATAGGAGCATCATCATATTCTTTCTAGAGTTAATAGCTGTGTTTCTTATAATGAGTAGAATAGGATTCTTGTTACAATATAAAATTAACTAACTAACGGGCACTATTGAACCTGTAGATTCATGGCCAAAGCTCTCCATACATTCATATCCTGAGCTAATGTTTTGCAATAATCCCCTATATAATTTACAGAGTGATTCAGAAATATGGCTATACGTTTGATCGCATTTTGTGACGAAAATATTATTATTAGAGGAAATATGATGTTATCATTGGAAAATCTGTTGTTGTTATTTTCAAATGCTGGGACTTGGCAATGAAGCCATTAGCGTTCTTGCTCTCCAATATTTCTCTATGGTGGATCCAACAGGTAATACTTCACAGGTTTGTAGGTGTTCTTCATTCATTTCTTCGTCATTGTTGCATAGAGGACAATTTGGATTCGTGTAGATTCCTATTTTATATAAATGTTTGGCTAAATAGTCATGTTCTGTAAGCAGTCTAAATTTTGCTACTGTAGTTTTATGTGGAATTTCTAGAATAATATCTGGCTTCTTTATTAAAATATTCCATTTTTTGTCTTTGGCTTTATTACATAGGTCTTGGTTTTGTTTGATTCTATATTTGTTTTTAATTATTCTATTTATGGATGCGAAAGGTAAGCTTTTAGTAGTATTCTGAATTAAATTGGAGCCTATTTTGGCAAGAAAATCAGCGCTGTCATTTCCAGCAATTCCACATTGAGCAGGTATCCATTGCAATTGAATTCTTTTCTGTAGTTTTTGGAGTTGTTGAATCATTTTGTAGCACTCTTTAATTTGTATTGACTTCATTTTGTGTAAATTTATTGCCTTAGAATCAGAGAGTATGACAGCATTTTGAAATTTATTTATTCTGTATAGTAATTGTTGGAGTGAAATATGAATAGCCATTACTTCCACATCAAAATTTGTTTTGTGGTATCCTGCTGGTTGATAAAATGAAAATAATGCACATGTAATTCCTGATCCTGAGTTGTTATCAATAGTAGATCCATCTGTGTAGACATGTAACCATTCTTCTGGTGGATATCTCTTATTCACAGCTTCTAACGCTAGAGCTTTTAGTACAGGTGTGGGAGTTTCAGATTTTGTAACTGGTTCTTCTAGATTTAGCTGAATGGTTCAAAAGTAAGAGGGTTATCTCTGATCAAAATATTTCCTTTAGATTTAGGAAGATTCAAATCTGTTTTTATTTCCGTTACTTTGGACAAGAAACTTGTTTGTGTTTTCAACTTGGTTGGTTGTAATTGTCTTCTTTTCCTTAATCTTTAAAGGACAAATATCACAAATATGTGACAGAAGGTATATCCCTCTACCGCCGAAAGGTAGCACTTAGTAAATTTTTATTCACAATCCTGCAAAATGAAGGTGTTAAAGCATTTAAATTCTGGCAACTGGAAGCAATGGACATTTGAAGGTTAAATATAATTAAGAAGAACAGAGGATGATTACAAAAACAATTAATCTTCATTAAAAATTTTATAATTTACAGTTTATAATGTACAGTTTTTTAACAGTTACATTTTATTTGTAGATATGGTGGTCCTGGTTCTCAGATTGTCACAGAGAGATGGAAACTGGATTGGAGTACATATTTAGCAGGGAATCGAGATTTCATTGTAGCACAAATTGATGGTCGAGGTTCAGGTGGGCAAGGCTATCAAATGCTCCATGAAGTTTACATGAGACTTGGAACTGTAGAAGTGGCTGATCAACTTGAAGTCACTGAGTAAGTTCTGGTATCTTCCTCACCTTTTAACTGTTCCATGATTAACAAAAAACAATGAATATATTTTGAATGTATTGATGTTTTCTGTGGCAAGAATTACTAATATTTTTTTTCATTAAAAATGACCATACAAATTATTTTTATGGTAAGTAAATGAAGGAATTAATAGTGAGTGGAGAACATATTTTTAATAACTCACCTCACCAAATTTAAAATTTCAAATTTCTTTGACTTTGATACCACCAGTTTCAGACAACTTCTCATCCATCTTCAGACAACTTCTCGTGCCTCTTCAGTCTTGACTCCTAATATCATCACAGTGGGAGTCATGACTGAAGAGGGACGAGAAGTCGTCTGAAACTGGCAGTATCAAAGTCAAAGAAATTTGAAATTTTATGAGGTGAGTTATTAAAAATATGTTCTCCACTCACTATTAATGATACAACCTCATAATGTTTACTTCCCAACATTAATTTCAATATAAATAAAGGAAGTTTACTATTCAACTTTATCCTCCTCAAACAAAGTTTTAATTATGGTGAGTCTGTCTGAAGTCTTTATTGGTCTCTATCTTCCCCAAATTTTTACTGAATTGGATTCCAATCTCTAGCTCTTCCCTCTATGTTATTATTTGTATAGTATACTCGGACCAGTGGATCTGTGCCCTTGTAGCGCTAACATCGTTCTTAGAAACGTACACGTCTGTACTCACACCATTTCAATGCACCCCCCTCCCACTACATCAAACAGCAGCCATCGAGTAGGGATATTGCCAAACTTCCCCCAGTGTCATGGCTCTTGAATATTGAATAATACAAGTTGGAGTTGAGTTGACAATACTGGAGTGCAAGTGCAAGAGAGAGATAGAAAAGAGACAGATTGGAATGCAGAGATGGAAATGATTTGCCAAGCAGAAATGGAAGTAGGCTTTAGTTCGCATATCTTACAGGGGCACAGATCCAATGGACAGACAATACTTCATCTGGTTATGGTCTATCCAGACATGAATCCTGAAAACAAGTAACTAATGGAAGTGCAACAGGACTAACAAGTCAACAGTGAAACTTGTGGAGGAGGGCTTCTGGATATCATACCACTTTGGAAAAATAAACCCCTTTTTATAATTTACCTTTGTCGTTCTACTATTTAGATCACATGAAAATAAAAAAATGGTCAAATATTGATCATAATTAAAATGCTGTTCATAGTCATTATGTGCTATTGTTCTCACATGAACTCTGTTTCCTGATTAATACAAGCTGAATGTTTATGGCAATAGGACAATTTTCAAGCAATCAGGCTCTTAGTTAAGGAATTCTCTGGACTCGATCAACTATGTCCTCAGATCATGAAAGTTATCACACTAGAAATTAAGATAAAATTAAATTAATTAATGAAAGCACATTTATAAAACAAACAGAAAAAAATAAAATTCAGGAAATTCACATACATCCATTGTAACACCACAAGTTAAAAATTTTTTTCAGAAAGTTTAATGTAAGATTGGCACCAAAGAACGAATATAGCCTGAATAGAATAATTAAAACCAATAAAAATGAATAAATTGAAGAAGAAAACAAATCAAGAATTTGTCAGATCAAATGCAGGGATTGTGACAAAATTTACGTAGGAAAAAAAAGAGAAACTCGAAAACAAGGATGAAAGAACATCTTAGAAATGTCAAAAATGGTGAGGTGGAAAAATCAGCAGTTGCTGCTTATGCTCGATCTGAAAAACATCTAATTGAATCAAAAGCTCATCAAATTAAACAAATAGAAAAACAAAAAGAACTCACGACTTGGGAAAAAAGTCGACATTCAGAAAAACAAGAAAGAGAAACTTATGAATTTCGAAATTCCTGCGGATTCTGACTTAATCCACAGGTTCATTGATACACCAACAGAGGGAAGAAGTAGTTCTTCCAATCGACATAACATCAATCATCATGATAGTACTGAAGATGAGGCCGCCAAGGTTTTGAAATCACGATATACTTAAAAGATGGTTATGAGGAGAGGTATGACACATTTTAATTTATCTTAAATTAAACCTCATAGTGATTTATTCCTATAAAAGTCCAACACTAAAAATTCTTATTTTTATGATGACTGAAATGACATAGTGCAAATATATATTAATATGAATAGCTTATGTCCAAAACCATTTTCATGTCTTCTAAGGTTATAGAAGTGAGGCATTTAGAGACATTATTACAAGTTCACCAAATGAAAACCTAGATACTGACCATAGGATGTTAGTGGCATATGTTAGAAATATAACAGAAAGGAAACAAACTTTATTCCGAGACAAAAAAAAAAGAAATTGAGGCATTGACATGGAAAAGGTAGTAAGTCATAAAAAGAAAAATTTTACAGGAGAAGCAAAAACCAATTTTCCCAACATTAATTTTAATATAATTTTGACACTGCTAAACAAGAAATTGTATTTGAAAAATAGGTACAGAATATTCATTTTAGCTTTACAAAATATATTTAAATTTAAAAGCATCAAAATTGTTTTTTGCTTCCCCTGTAAAATTTTACTTTTTATGACTTACTACCTTCCCCATGTCAAAGCCTCAATTATTATGTGATAAATGAAAAAACAAAAATTAATAATAGTATATTTAGATTGAAAGAAGAAACTTAACAAAGATGACATACACGATACAGGAACATAATGGGAAAGATTTAAAAATAAGTGTGTAGAAGCAGTGAGGAAATATATAGTAGGAAATCAGGCAAAAGAAATTTAAAGAGATCCCCCTGATGGAAAGAAAGAATAAAGGATGTAATATAGATGAAAAACAGAGCATGGAGAGAGTGGTTTAAAGGCAGAACAGATAAGGAGATAGAACAATAGAAAAGATTGGATAATGCATCCAAAAATGTTAATTTAGAAGAAGAAACCATGGGAGCAGTTTGTCACAACTTTAGAAAAAAATTATTAAATATATATATCATGTAGTTTATAAAATAAATAAATAAACTATGTATGAAAGATAAATTAATCTCGACAAAACAATAGCTTCTTCAAACATGAAGAAATCTTTATGAAAATTTGTTGACAACAGATGTTATAACACTGTAAAAAGACAACAGGTACACATTTTGAGAATGAAGAATCTAGAAATTTTGATATGTTGGATTTAGAAACTGCTGATAGCAAAATGAAAAGTAGTAAGTCACCAGGTCATGACAAAATAGTTGAAGAAATTATTAAAGCAACTAGATCTTTGAGCATTGTTATGCCAACACTAGGGCCTAACTGCAATAATAATAAAATACTATAAAAAGCCGATAAAGGATAGACACATATACATGTGTGTTATACCAAAAAATAGGGCATAAATATTCACCCTTTAAATGTGGATTGAAGTCTAAATCAAAATGCACATAAGTGCTTTATAGATAAAAAACTAGGGAAAAAATTATTATAAAATGACTATTTCACATCAATATATTTGTCAAACAATGGAGACACACTTACGAAATCTTATATAATATAAAAAACAAGTTATTAGTTTCAACCAAATAGGAAATTCTTACGAAAACTTAAATAACCCAAACACATTAGGAAGAAGTTAAAAACAACTTATATAACATGGCCATGACATACTAGGAATATTACTACAGATGGGGCAAGAAATTAGGGTGTCCATTAGCTTTAGGGGATGGTGAAAGGTAAAGATAATCATATAAAAGCCGGGATTTTTAGGGAGGAAGAGAGAACAGCAGCGGGACCGATTGCGGTCCCCCAGCAGGGGTGGCAGCTACATTGGTAATATGAAACCTTTTTATCATTCTTTGGTCATTTTCAGACTTAGAATTAAATAAGGGACCAAATGGTCCAAGGAACTTAGAATAACGAACAAAGTTGAATATTTTAAAATGATTGTTTTCTCTCTCTCTGAATTTTAACACTTTAATATTTTGAATATTTTTGCGTTTGACAATGTGGCGATTTCAGCTGTTTTAAATAACTTGTTTTATATGTTGTTGATCTAATACTTCTTTATGTTTGAATTTATTTTAATAAATTATGTTAATTTTTCGTTTACTGTGTTTTAACATGTTTAAATGTGGAATTCATCCTCCGAAACCAAGGCCAACCGCTCGGGCCAGAGACCACTTAAACAATGGTGGTCTTCACGCTATCAATACGGTGGGGCTAAACAGACCGCCGCGTGTAATAAACTAGTGAGCAGACGATGGTATATTCGTGAAAATAATGTTCTATTATATTCACGGATAAAGAAACGAACCTTAGACCACAAAATTAACCTTCAATTCGTATACAGTAAAAATCTATATGTTTTTTTTAATCGGGAAGACAAGAGTCACATTGGTACTAATGAATAAACTAGGTCTTTTAAAACAGAGAGAAACCGGAAAATTTTCAACTTTGGGACATTATTATTAACTGGCTTTAGGTTATTTTATTTAGGATTTTTTAGGGTTTTTATGGACAATGGGTAAATTTTGGATATATCGCTGTTTTTAGGTTATATGTTTGGTATTGATGTTTTTCAACAAATGTTTTATCTTTCTGGGCATAATTATTGTTTTTTTTTCTCAATGGGTAAACTTTTTGGATATATACGGCAATTTTGGTGTTGTTGATTTTTTTTCATAGAGATGTTATTTTCTTTATAGGCAGACATCTATATATATATTTTTTTCTAGGTTATGTTTTATGTATTATTTTCAGAACTTGATTTTTTTTGGATACCTATAAGCTTTATGAATTATTTTGGTGTTGTACAAATTTTGACAAGTTTTCAGTCAGATGATATTTTTTTTAGAATATTTGCAGAGTGTAGTAATGAAATTGATTTAGTTTTTTTTTTGTGTTAATTAAGGCAATATCTCATCCAATGTTAATAATTGTACGTAAATAATGACATATTTTATTATTTCGTCTATCGGGAAGGCGTGGCACGATCACATGTACACATAAATCATTTCTGAAAGCATCACCACGAGAAATAAGCCCAAGGGATCATAGGTTGCTTTTACACGCCACTAGATTGAATTTTTTTCATATTGGAATTTTTTTTACGTAAGGGGTAATGAATTTGAGGAAACAAGATAGTGGACGCATCTTACACTTATGCCACTAATGCACTAAACACTCGTACCACGTTTGCACTATGTAAACAGTCTTTTTTTTTATTGATATATTCACGTAAAACACGATCTTAGATCTTACTGAATCATAGATAGAGATAGGATACGAAAAGTTAATGTATGGTTTATTAACTAGGTAATTTGTTTTGTTAGGATAAAAAAAAATGGGAAGTGGCTGACGTCTAGTTATTTCTTCAAAATGGCAACGTTCACTACAGAGCCATCTAACGAAGGCTATGTTAACCGTTACAGCACTCCGTATGAAACTAACCTAAATCCATCTCAACCAATTAAAATTCTAATTATATTCGAGATAATAATCAAAAATATTATTGACATAAAATAAAAAGACAAGAAAAAATAAATCGATTAATATTTAAGTCCCCATGTGGCAACTCGTGCATCCACACTGGGACCTTTGCACTAATGCTAGTTAGGTAATTAATCTTGGCCCACGTAAGGCTCAAGGAACCGCATTATAACTTGCAAAGAAATGAATGATTTATATTGGGAGAATAAATAAGTAAAAATTATTCTAATAATAGGACTATAAAAAATTTTAATCACAAAAAAAGAATAGCCGAGAACTAGCAGGAAAATAGTTAGGGAGTTGGAAAACATAAAAATCAGAGGATTTGGAAGTAGAGTAATAACAGTGAAAAATAAAGTAACATTTAAAGTAACATATTCCCCCTACCGGAATTCTTGAGGTAACGGAAACATTAGGGCTCCCAATATTTCTAGACAATCGGCACTTAATGTCAGCCGGGTTATCAGCCCTGCGTGACGGCCGCCCTTTTCCCAGAACAAGAGTCTGGTACTCATTTCAGTTAGAGGCTGAATCGACCCCAGGGCCATAGTGCCGCCAGAAGGTTTGGATCAGGTTAAAAATCCTAAACCCACCGGGACTTGAACCCCCGACTTTTCGGCTTGTAGCGCAGTGCTTTAACCACTATGCTAGTAGAAATAAATATTCATACTAAATATATCAAAGAAATTTTAAAACCTACTAGAGTTAAACCGCCTACCGTGCGACATTGACAAGGCAGGGCATGAGGCAAACAATACCGATTTCGTTATCCTAGGATATTTTATGGTAAAGGCGAGCACCTTATGATATGTAGGAACGTTTTCAGTTAAAAATCGAGAGTTAGACATAAAACAGAGAGAACTACTAACTGAGTGATTTTTAAAATTAATAATAATAATAATAATAATAATAATAATAATAATCAACACAATGAAATAATAATCAACACATGAGGTTCGGTTGCAAATCATACGTTCATAATAAAAATATGGAAGAGATTGGATGACAAATAATAATAACAATAACTAATTAAGGACCGTTCAAGAATATAGAAGTTTTCTGAATAATAAATATGGACTCACCATCGTGGAGGAATGGAAAACCGCCATCTTGAGAACTATTTTTTTTAGACACGTCCTTCATTTACATGCACGAAGACTGAGTGTCTATTAGGAGGTCACATAGCTGTAAAATTTCAGCAAGGCTCTGGAATGTGTTTATTTTGGTGAAAGTTAGATTATCCACATAGATAAGAATTCCAAACCGACTGCATTAGGAATATGAACAAATTTATACTATTTGCATTTACAGGGAAATAAATATTATTTATTTTTCTTGACATCAGAAAGCGTACTTTAAATAAAAAGTGAGTAACCACTTAAAGACCCATAACACTTACATGAAATAAAAGTGGCATATATTAGCAATCAGAGGGATTCTAGATTTGAAAACCGAGAGAATGGAAAAAAAGGGAATGGAGACTTGGCACAATGGTAGATTTTAGTTTCGAAACCAAATGGTAAGGAAAAGGGGCATTGGAAAATTTAGGATGAAATAAACGAGAACTCGATCAAAGAGGGAATGGAGAATTAACGCAATCAAAAAAATGAGAACGCAACTAATGAGGGATGTAGATTCTAGTTTCGAAAACAAGAGTATGGAAAAGAGGCATGGAAAACTTAGGATGAATTAGAGAGAAATCGAACAAAGCGGGGAATGGAGATTTAGCGCAATAAAGCAAAGCAGGGACCACACACCTCCCCAAAGGAAATAACATTAGACTCATGGAAGGGAAGACGACCGAACTTCAGGTTAAATAATAGCTTAAAATAAATTTTTTGATTAACCTCTCATGCGGTGTTGAGGGATTTACACCAATGCCGGCGGGCGCATTTCTGTGAAGGGCTCGACTACAGCGTGAGACGTTTCTAAATCATGAGTCAAGTAAATCATAAGTAAAGTCAGGGAGGCTAGCGCAATTAAGGGTGGACTCGCTTGATCCGTAATTCAGATTAAGGTTTCGGAAACGGAAAGAATGCAAATTCTGTATAAATAAGAGAGAGCTCGAACAGAAGAGGGGAATGGAGATTTGGCTCAATCGTAGAACTCCGCTAGTGAGAAATACGGAGTGGAGGCAGAAACAAGATGCTTACAGAAGTGATAAAAAAAGGATAGACTTATTCCCATAAATATTTTCTTTTTTTTGGCTTTATCATGATTTTTTTTGGGTGAAAATTAGGATACTTGACAAACAGTGAGATGTTTTATCCGATCTAGTAGAAAAGTGAAAGTTCAAATGGGAACCCAGGGGTTACACAAATACTATTACTGAGTATGACACAACAATAATACACTCTACAGGAAATGGTTCCTGCTGAGATGGACTGGCTTGGAAAAGTTTGGAGGGCCTAAAGGCGCCTAGACTCTCTTATACTGCAAGCCTTGTTCCATGTCAGTTAGGACTAGTGACCGGTCGAGTAGTAGACACACACACATATGGGATATGACATATTACGATAATAGATGAAAACTAGATCGCTTAAGACTCTTCATATTTAGGCCTACGAGGGATAATAAGAGGATAGGCTACAACTTAGGTCAATCTAGGCTAGGTAACGTTAGAAATACACACACAGAGATAAAACTTTTACATAGTCGCACACAGAGATACAAGTTGGGAAGGACTAAGGACCCTTTTGGAGAGGCTTTTGCCCTCGACAATTTGGCGAGTTGACTGAACACTTCGCCGACAAGCTAGGCAGGTGCAAGTCGGAAGGTGGGGCACCCCCGTTATGATATGATCTAGAGACAGAGAACTCCAAAATGATCTTGGGGCACTGGCCATAAAACCTTGCCGGCTTGGCACTGACGTTAGGGACCATATGGAACATCATTGTTTAGGGAGAGATAGGCATCCGAGAAACTAGAGACAAAACGAAAGTACAATACAATTACGGGCAAAGAGACCCACGAGAAACAATAGTGATACCCGGGTTTAGGGAGTGATGAGGGCAATAGTAGGGTCACCATCAAAAGAGAATCGGATCAAATCCACTCCGATGATGAGGCCGTCGTCCGATGAGCCCAAGAAGGCTCTCCCTAAGATTAACGTCGAAATCGAGAATTCTGAGGCAACAG
Source organism: Diploptera punctata (assembly GCA_030220185.1). Taxonomy (NCBI): domain Eukaryota; kingdom Metazoa; phylum Arthropoda; class Insecta; order Blattodea; family Blaberidae; genus Diploptera; species Diploptera punctata. Next base: position 235,553 of record JASPKZ010008443.1, read on the forward strand.
AATTAGAGGGTGTGTCAGGAAGGAACCGAGTCACTGTTGACAGGATGGGAGCATCCCGGCCTCCACCTCGTGGTCGTGCAAGGTAATAACCGACTCACCGGTGTCGGAGGTCGAGCCCATTCCTGGTCTTCATGGTCGTTGCGCGGTGAATTGGCTAACCCACCCCAAGGATACAAATGATGCCAGGAAAACCGCAATGAGAAAGTCGTACGCACACATAGGATATGGTCATAAATGATTCGTGAGAAATCATAAGACCAGAAACATGAGAGCATTTCTTTTGCAACTTGAGGCTAGCTATAAGGGACAGATAGGAACATGGGTGCGCAAACCTAAACGATGCAATCTAAAGCCAGGACGTCTAATATGCAAGATTCGGAACATAGTATCGGAGATAAGATGGCTGAAAATGAAGCCTCTAAGCAATGAAGTTAAATTAAACTGACCATTCTATGACAAGGAGTGATAAAAAAGATGCGGACCCATGTAGTACGGGATAGCACCAAACCCATAATCGATGTTTAAAGTTATCCTCCCAAGTTTTAACAAATGCCATAAGATTGCAGCTTCACGCCTGGACCTGCGGCCACCACCACGACACTTCATGATGGGAGCAAGATTAAGAGGGCCAGACTCACGGCGCACTCTGTACATCTGAGGACGAGAACGCAGCATAACGCTGCCAGGACCAACCACACCCTGTACATCTAAGGACGAGAGCGCAGCTGCCCGGATCAACTACACATCTCGTGACGGAGCATAAGATGGGTGAATGTCCAGACTCGCAACCAGCTAAGGCAAACACCTCACTAGCAGTAAAGAACAAACCCAGGCAATTATAAAAAATAATAATAACTATCTCCAACGCCAACCTTGGCCTAACATCCTCCGTTCCAAATTTTTTCCTATAGATGAGTCAAGAAAACAAACTCCACGTCAAGATTAATTCCTATCAAACCCTTCACAAGTTCTCCTTGGACCTAACTGGGTTTTGTTTAAAAAAATTAGGCATAACGAAACCAAAGGCCTATCTGGACCAACGGCAGCTGAAAATGAACCACGAACTCGAGCGTTAGAACATCGCATCCTCCATCGAGACAAGCAGACACGAACCCTGACATCCGAGCTGGCCACAGCAGACACCGCAATTCTGATAATTTTTGTAATAGTGATCCGGTTCACGAAATAGAACCGTCGAAGTGAATAACAAAAAAGAAACGAAATGTTGTTAAGTGCGTCGGATATGAATAAAAGTGAAAAGTGCATCGTTTCAAAAGAAACCACAAGCAGGGTTAAACAAGGAAAGAAGACGGAAACGAGAAGAATTTTTAGTGAAAATATTTTTATAGTCGATATCTTTTGTTTCAAGCAGTAAACATTTTTAGTGGAAAATTAAATTTATAACTATTCGTAAACATATTGTGTTAGAGCCGCGAAGGCATGCTATATTGTGATTTTTTTTTTTTTTGAAGTATAGTGTTCTCACTAAGTAAACAGATCTTACCGATATTACGACACAATTAAGGGTATCCGGGGCAATTTACAAGTAAAAGACGATCTAACCTCTTAGGATGAGAACAAAATACTTCCAGGACAGATGAAATCGCCAATTGATGACGTCAGTTCCACTCCCACTTAAAGTCAAGTTAATAAGAAACATGTCAGGACAAACCCCCCGGAGGTGAGAGATATCCTATAAGAAAAAAAAAGACTTTCGGTTTTTCAACCCTACAGTCTTATTTAGGGGGGGGGAATTGTTATGCCAACACTAGGGCCTAACTGCAATAATAATAAAATACTATAAAAAGCCGATAAAAGATAGACACATATACATGTGTGTTATACCAAAAAATAGGGCATAAATATTCACCCTTTAAATGCAGATTGAAGTCTAAATCAAAATATACATAAGTGCTTTATAGAAAAAATACTAGGGAAAAATTATTATATAATGTCTATTTCACATCAATATATTTGTCAAACAATGAAGACACGCTTACGAAATCTTATATAATATCAAAAACAACTTATTAGTTTCAACCAAATAGGAAATTCTTACGAAAACTTATATAACCCAAACACATTAGGAAGAAGTTAAAAACAATTTATATAACATGGCCTTGACATACTAGGAATATTACTACAGATGGGGCAAGAAAATAGGGTCAATTTTTTTCCCTGTACATTTCAATTATTTTTTTCAGTCATAATTAATTTCTTAAAATTAACTTATGGATGCAAAAATAGCTATTGAAAGAGACATTTAAAGAACTGAAATTGTAGAAATCAGATCTCTTAGACCAATTGCAGGTTATACACTATTAGCTTAGCAATTCATTGAATATCCAGTAACATTTTTTCACTAGTTATGTTAATTACAACCAATGGACATCTAGTTTGGTAACATTCATTTCCATATCCCCAATTCATTATTGTAAATGCATGAACTCCCTAATGAAAATGCCATAAAAAGATGAAAGACCATGTCACAAAAAATGGTATCTCAAATACTCTCTTTATAAATAAAAAGGAGAAAAAATAGTTGTACATTCTAGAGAACACTAGGCACATTTCTTAGAAGTCAGAACAAGATCATAAGGCCTAACTCATGAAGTTGATGATTTTTTACAGAAAATAATTAATTGTAAAGAAAGTATTTTAAAAATATACTTACTCAAAATGCTTGCAGATATCTGCGAGATTCACTTCACTTTGTGGACAAGAGGCGAGTGGCAGTTTGGGGATGGAGTTACGGTGGCTTCATGGCAGCTATGGCACTTGCTAGAGAACAAGATGTCTTCCACTGTGGCATTTCAGTTGCTCCAGTCACCACATGGCGATTATATGGTAAGTTGATATTATTTTTCATTCACATTTGAAGAGAAAAAATTATACACTAAGACCAGTGCTTGAACCCAGGACCTTTTTTCATTATTAAGATGGTATGTGAAAAAAAATTGTAGTAGTGAATATATCAGTATTTTAAAGAGAAATTAAAAAAAAACATTTATCAGAGTCTGGTTAAAACAATTTATTTTTTGAATACATCATCATCATCCCAACAATTTAATGCCCAAAGCCTGTTATGGTTTCAGTGAAGCAATCTAGGTCCATTTTTTTCTAGGATGTCCCAAAGATATCTTCCCTTGAGGACAGTATTGAAGCATGACTTTTGAAAGTCTATTACGATTCATGCATTGCACATGAGTTTTCCACTGTAGCTGGTATTTATTCATAAATTATGAGATTGGCTGTAATTGAAGTGATATTTTAATTTCTTTTGTGATCCATGCAAATTAGGCCTGTACTAATTAGTGTTGCATTTTTTATTATAAATTAATTAATTTATATTATTGGATGAGAAATTGTTACAATTAATTCTAATTAAATTTTAATAACTTCTTATTTGATTGAATGTTATTAATATATAAAGGTTAATATTTTTTATTACTTTTTTTGTTTTTAAATTCTGATGTCATTTAGCTATAATAAAATTGAACTACTTTTTATGTGTACTTTGTTATTTGATTTTTGTTCTAAATTATTTTTATAGTACTTGTCCTGACATGAAAAATTGTGGTAATACTTTCTTATAAAACAAATATATTTACCCTGAAATGTATTAATAATTCTATTTTGTTTTAGATTCAGCATACACAGAGCGTTATATGGGACTTCCAAATGTGACTGGAAATTATAAGGGTTATGAAGAAGCAGATGTCAATTTACGAGTGGATAGATTACGAGACAAAATGTTCTACTTGGTACATGGGACTGCAGATGACAATGTCCATTTTCAACAGAGCATGACACTTGCAAAAAATCTAGCAAATAAAGGAGTTCTATTTCGACAACAAGTGAGTACCATAATTCCTTCAACATGATAACTGCAGATTAACAATATATTTTATTATTTGAAACATATCATATTTCAATGATATATATATATATATATATATATATATATATATATATATATATATATATATATCTCCTCAACACATGTCTAACTCAAAGTTGGGTTGAGGGATGAAATGAGATGAGCCCCCTATATATAGATGCCTGTGAATGACATGGATGCTGGCTGGCCACGTCTGATGCACCATCTGGGGGGGGGGGAGAAAATGAACAAAAATAAATTAAATGGTTGAGATGAGTATGGAGAAATGGTGGAACAAAATTGTGGCAGGGGAAAATGGGAGAAACCTCAAGAAAAAGCTGGCCAAGCTCCATTTCATCCACCACAAAAGCCAAATGGAGTGACCAAGACTCGATCTCGGGATCCCAGCAGTGAGAACTGCGCAATGTTCTATAATGAAATTTAATTAAATTTCTCTACCATATTCTGGTATATCGGTCTTGGTGATCTAGACATTAAGTTTCTTTCCTCTAGTTTTGAGGGTCATGGGTTCAAACCTAGCTGGTTCAATGAATTTTTAGAATGGAAAAGTCCAAGGGACAGTACCTCCTGGAGGGACTTTAAGCTGCAAGTCCTGAATCTGAAGATTTTCAAGCTAAATTAGAGCCTTTGTGCAAAATTTAATCAGTCTTTCCCACTCAAGTAATACCTTAGTTGCCTAGTAATATACCGTGTGGCCCAAAAGTCGGTTGAGAAATGGAAAAACAAAAAGAAACCTTAGAATTGGAACCAAAGAACACATAAGAAATATTAAAAATGGGGAAATGGAAAAATCTGCAGTTGCTGCTCATGTTTGGTCTGAAAAACATAAATTCAGACACTAAATTATTAAAACAGTTAGAAAATACAAAAGAGCTGACTATTTGGGAAAAAATCTAATTCAGAAGAACAAAAACAGAGTTATGAATTTTGAAATACCGACGGAGCGTGATGTTGTTTGGAGGTTCTTTGGCCAACCACAGGATGGAGTTGACATCAACATCCAGAGTGTGCAACATATTGCAACATAAATCAAACCAGTCTGGACAAGCTGACGATAAAACAGAATTGTTTGAAACATGTCCAAGAACAAATCAACATTAATATTGAGGTAAGATGATCAGACTAAAAATAATATAATTAAAATAACCTCAAAATATCACTTCCTAAAATTAAATATTGGCAAATGGAAGTTTTCTCATTAACAAGAATGTGCTATTTTAGGTATTTTTTTTTTATTCTGGAAACAATGGTAACAATGAAACAATAAAATAAAAAGGAAATAATTATTACAACAATGATACACTTTGAAATGTGAGTGCTGAATTTTGTGATTGAGTGAGAAATTGTCTCCAGGCGGATGGACATCACTTTGAACATCTGCGTTAGCTCTGATATGAAACCCATGAACATGACAATTCAATCAGTGTGGTTAGTTTTAACATTTTAACATCAGCCAAATTTCTCCCATTTGTCAACCGACTTTTGGGCTACACGGTATTTTTGACGTAATGATCTAACCATTTGTTGATTGCTGATACAAGCAGAAGAAGGAACATGTGTTCTGAAAGGACTTCTTGATATTTTACAGTATTATAAAATTGAGGACAACTGAAATCTCAAGTACCAATTATATATTTTTTTAATTTTTACATAGTGACCTCAATGGTGTTTCATAATGAATTTTAAACGTATGTAGACAAACAGATCATTCTGGTATGGGTCAGTTAGCTCAGATGGTATGGTGTCTAACTAAGTGTGGCAGCTTGGGTTTATCACTCATTCATGTCCTGATCCAATTCAGCTCAATAAAATTAGTACAGAAAATTTTAATTCATGTATATGATTTGATATTATTTTTACATCTCACTTAATAAAACTCCATGGTTTTCACAGGACTGGTTTCTATAGGCATCTCTTTATCTCAGTCAAAACTCTGAAAACTCAGAAAATTTTCCTGGGAGAAATTCAGCCTGTGTGTAAGGATTAGCCCTTTACCTCTCTTCATTCTGCCAGTAAATCTCAGGGACCTTCATGACCTATATTACTATTACCATATTCTAGTAAAACAACTCCTATACTAATTTCATTAGAAATATTTATACAATTGAAAAGTCGCTCCAAAAACTAACAAAAATTCGAAAGTTGAGTTTTTAGTGGATTAGTGATCTACCGGGAGAATATCATGGCATGGTAGATGTAGAACTATCCCTATTCCTTTCCAGACGTGTTTTATTTATTTTTAAAAGTTAGCTTTCAAGCAAATAGTGATCTATCTGCAATAAAATGGCAGAAGCAGTTAAGTCATGAGTAAGAGTCCAGAAAAACAACTATTGCAAATGTGCAAATTAATTCCACCACAGTTCCATGAATTCTATCAGAATCTTAGAGAAATTGAGTGAAAATACGAAAAACACAGTAAATGTAACAAAATAACATTAAATGGAAAATAAATATTGAACACTGATTCAATTGGAATTTGTTCTAACTGAATCAGTGTTCAATATGTATTTTCTATTTCTTATTGTAGCATTTTTAGTTAAATATGGATTAGATCTTTTATTCACTCTATATAGATAGATTGTTTTTCCATTCAATTCTGTATTAAATTGTTAATATTCAGTAGCATGTTATTTTGAATTCAAATTGGCTGTATATGTTCCAATAGGACGAGAGAATAAAATGTATATGATATAATAAAGGTAATAGCCTTAAAATAAACATTATGCATTTTTTTTTCGTTTCCCAACAATTTGTAGTTTGTTGGTTAGATCTGTTTTTGGGGTAACTATTCAATTAAAGTCTGAATTTTTTGCATATTGTACTTATGCATGTAGAGAATGCATATTTGCAATCAATATTTAAATGAAAAGTTTTAGGTGCGACTTATTCTTGAGATTGTAAAACTGTTATGATGAAAATTCTGATTCTTTAATCTTTTCCATAATTCTTAACAGTATTTAGGCTACTATTAGGAAGTAACACTATGAGTTAATTTAATTTGTCCTTCAGTGTGACTGATAAAATATTTTAAATAAAATATTGAAAATTGAAGGTAATTTATTAAGAGCTTGCATTGGAAATATTACGCCTTATCTCATTTTTCTTTTCACCTCTACATGTCATAACCATTCTTAATTAGAACTTGTCTAGTTTCTGTTGGACATTTTGTGTATTATTTTCTTCTGGTGGTGGGCAGATGTGCTTCACCTCAAAATTAAATCCTTTTTCCTAGGAACTTCAAAATCTATTAATTTGTCTCTACTTTCCTGGATATAGATTTATCCCTAAGCCATGAGTTCTGTTTGTTTTTCCACTTGTTTCAACATTTATGATTTCTCTGTAATGTTATGTGTTTTTAGTTTACACAAGGGAAGCTACTATTAATTTTTCTATTTATCCATATTTTATATTTCTAAGGGACTTCTTCATTTGAAACATCAGAACATCAGCTCTCATGTGTATACTGAAAAAATAGAATTCAAGAGAAGTTAGAATTCATAGTTAAATAATGGGAAATAAGAATTAAATTAATATTTTTAATACCTCACCTCATATCCTTTATTCTTCTTGACTGCAATTTCGGAGCTATATCTCCATCATCACTCGCCTTCTTTCAAGAAGAAGAAAACCGCCAAGAAACGACATAACACCAGTCGACAAGAGGCCACTGATAATGGAGATATAGCTCTGAAATTGCAGTCTAGAAGAATAAAGGATATGAGGTGAGGTATTAAAAATATTAATTTAATTCTTTAATTAAACCTTATAGTGATTTTTTCCTGTGAAAGTTAAATGGAAAATAACATTATGAGGTTCTTAATTAAATTAATGAATGGGTCATTTCTTATCTTGCCTTATAGTTTATGTTTTTTCTTAAAAACGGGAACTGTGGTTTTCAAGAACATCCCACCCATTTTCAACTGATATTATGACTACTGGATTTTTGTTGGAATCTCCATCTATAATGTTGTCATCTGGTCTTAATTTGATGAACTTGGAGATCACCTTTCATGGGGAATTTCAAAATTCATGGATCTCAATTTGTTCTTCTGAATATATGTTTTTCCAAATGTTTTAGAAGTTTGAGCTCTTTTTCAATTTTATGAGTCTCCAACAAACTATGTGCTGCAATAGCTGATTTTTTTTTCAATTTTTTTTACAGCATGAAAGCATTCTTATTACAATTCAACTTTTAAAGATCAAAATATAAGACTTCAATTAATATTGAGTGGAGAACATATTTTTAATAACTCACCTCATACAATTTCAAATTTATTTGAATTAAGGACATTGGTTTCGAATTAATTTTTCACTCATCTTCAGTTTATTTTCATGACTCCATGATCATAAATCAAATAAATTTTAATTTGTATGAGGTGAGTTATTAAAAATATCTTCTCCACTCAATATGAATGATATAACCTCATAATGTTTACTTCCCAACATTAATTTTAATATATAAGACTTCATTCAAATGACATTGAATAGATTGTATTACTATAACAAGATTTTTCTCATCTCTGTACCAAGCAGTTAGTGCATGCATTTTAATATGTGTCAACATGATGACGTTACAGATTGTTACAGGAGTAAAATCAATTCAGTTGTCTGTGGTGTTCAGTATTGTCTGACCAATGGATCTATGTCCTTTTCTGCCTCGGTATATAATTTCCCTCCCTGCATTGCTTTATTACTCTTTTCTTTCACTTCTCCCACTACCTACAATTTTGAGTCTTCTTGGAGGACAGATTATTTGCACTTGCAGTTCAGTGTTGTCAACTCAACATGAACACTGTAGCCCAGAGTGGTGAAAGAAATAATATTAGGCAAGTAATAAGTTAACAGCGCCATTAGACCTACTTAAATATGAAGAAGTAGTAATTAATCTTACATTCTTCAATATTCAAGAGCCATCACACTGTTTGGGGGAAGTTTGGCGACATCCCTATTTGGAAAGTTATCGTGGCTGCTGTTTGACGTGTGGGAGGGAAGCGCATGGAATGGGGTGAGTACAAGCATTAACTTTTCTAAGAAAGACTGCAGTGCTGAAGGGACACAGATCCGTTGGTCCGACAATAAATTATAAGATGTGAGGACTCAAATTAATCATTAAGAAGAACTTCATAATATTGTTATTTATTATTATAATTTTTATTTGCTGTTTCAGGTGTATCCTGATGAAAGTCACAGTTTAAGTGGAGTAATGCGTCATCTATATCGTTCAATGGCAAACTTTCTGGATGATTGTTTTCGAAAACAAGTTCCTCCAGATTTGAAAGCAGGACTTAGAAATGGTGGAACAAGTGGAGAGTGAAACAAATTAAGTGACTTATCATTTGCTGCATTGAATTTGTTTCACTAACATCTCTCACTTCCATATATTCCCTAAATTCATGGGAGGCTCTTTTTACAACAATTGGTGAAAATTGTGATTTCTATAAACTTGATCATTCCAATAAGCTGTGTTATTGTCACTTCAGGTGAGGGAATGCATACATTTTTCTGAGGCAGTCTCACTCAAATTACACAATTGCTCATATATAATTAAATTATTTTGAATCAGTTAATTCCATACTAATCTTAGAGCTGTGAGCATTCTTCCTTAAACTTATAAATACCACATTGGCCTGAAAGTAGCTGTACTTTTTATGCAAATTTTAAAAGAAAATCATTTAAATTGCAGCTTATTTGCTCTCTTCACTTTTACAATATTTCTTCAGGTTGCATCCTATTTAGAAATTATGCCAATTTCTCATTTTTTAAATGATTGCCTAGAATTCCATGTAAAGAGATAAAATTAAGTATATAAATTCTCAACTTGGTAAAAATATTGAATAAATTCACCATGGTTCAAATTCCATGCAAAACTGTAGGTAATTGTAAAATGGATCACAGAACCTCTTCAAGGGTTTAATAAGGTAGAAGAAGAAACAATACAGCTAATATATGTGAAGATTTTTGTCAGTAAATTATGTTGCAACAGTTTTTTTTATTTCTGTTCTTTGTAAGCTTGTATTAAAACAAGTTGAACTCCCAGGATGACAATGAGAAGATATAGTTTGGCTAGAAAAGAAAATTCAGAGAATGAAAAAGTGAGCATTAATATCAGTAAAGACAGTGAATCCAAATGATGATTAATATATTATCAAAAATAATAAATTCATCGGAGAACATTTTTTGACAACTCACCTCATAAATTTCCACTATACCACGGTTTCAAAAGTAATCACGTTCATCTTCAGCCACATCTCCGACTCATGTCTCATGACTCCGACCTCATAATGTTTACTTCCCAACATTAATTTATTATAAATAAATTCTTATTATAATTTTCTGCACTTCAATCTCTTGCTTACATTTACCTTCTTTATAAGATATTAAGATTGCAAGTTATGTTAAATGAGCTTAGTTTTGGGTCAATAAAGTATTCATGTAAGTTATTTAATTCAATAATTTATAAGAAGTTAATTTTTTTCTTTGACTTTTATAACATATATTTCAATATTATTTAAATCTTTAAGAACAAGTTTCTGGGAATCTCTCTTTAAACATCAGTGCTATATTTGTTATTTCTTGTACCATATTTTATAGAAAATAAAGTAGTGGTCTACTCTATTTTTATTGGATTATCAGTAAACATAAAACTGGACTTTTAAAATTAGATCATACAATGAAACACAGAGAAAAATTAAAAACTGAAATGAGATTTATAAAGTACAAACAGGGAATGTAATATTTAAACTGCACCATGGAGCAATACTATACTACTATCCTATGAATCTCTTAGTTTTAAATTGGAATAAGATAGTAAATATATTTATTTCTGATAGGTTTGAAATAAACATATTTAAATTGCTAGGAATAATATGAAAATTCCATTTTGCCTTATGAGTTATTCATTTCATTATAAACATTTGGGTTTTATTATCTTAAATGCCAGTATGTAATGGGAGCAAAGAAAGTACATAACTAGTTCACAGATAACTTCAATCATGCATACAAAGTTTAGATTTGATTGCATACCTTATTTGCTAAGCTAAGCTAAGCTAAACTTCAATGGGATGGAAGAAAGTAGAGTAAGATCTTACATTATTTTCCAAGAGGAAGAAGAGATGTCGGACATCCTCAGAAGATATGGTCTTAGATCTATTAGTGAAGACGGAACGGGCAACTAATGCCTGAAGCAGGAAGTGAAGAAGAAGAAGAAGTTCAATGGGACTTGACAAATAGTAATTCTGAAATGAGCATGACAGATGTAAACAAAAATATGTAAATCATTTAACAAATAATTAAATTGAAAGAAATACATAATAAATTAATTAAGAAGTCGTGATACAGATAACAATGAAAATAATTAAGCATTTTGAACAACCTTGAAATTCAAAGCATACTACAATGAAAGGAACAATAAGTAGAATAAATACACTCACTCTTCCATACTAAATCACTGATTCAAAACCAAGTCCATTTATTCTTCACAGCGAGAATTATTGATAAAATGAAATGTGCAAATCATCAGGTTGACTTCGGGAGTTGAATAGACTTTCAGACCTTCTACAGCTAAAATCCAAACCAAGACTGTTATATCTGTTTAATGCTTGGTCGTTTAAACAAGTTGTTCAAATCATCCTATGTGCATCAATAACATTGACAATTTGCCATTTTACTATTGATACTCTGTTTGAAATAAATCTGAATCAATTGGAAAAGGAAGGTGGATATCTGAAGAAGTGTACGAGACCTGTTTTGTTTTATATACCATACATATAAAATTTACTCATATTCCTGGATCCAAAATTCAATATAGCAATTTTCCTTATTTAAAAAAAAAAGACTACCATAAAAATTAAGAGGGTTTTATGATCATAGAAGTCCTATTAAAAATAGTATTGTGCATTCTGACAAATAAGTACAAGAACCGGTAGATAAGTTATTATTTGATGATTCTATTCTGAATATTTAAATACACTGCTTCAGTACTAGGTAGTTAACAATAAAAGTAATTTTGAAGTAAAACTTGGACATTAAAATAAAATAAAACTCCATATTTAATTATATTATCAAACCACTAGCCTAACGTAGCTTTTAATATTCTTATTGTTTCTAAGTACTGTACTTTAACATTTTTCTTTTCACAATGGAAAAAAGTGGTTGTATAATATTATAAGCAGAATTGAATTCCTGTTACCACTTATCACCAATATTCATGACAAAGATTGTTACTATTTTAAATGATTGTGGATGTTATGGATAAATTAAATGACACAAGCTTAAATCTAAAAAACTGCATCTAAAAACTGAGAGATAACAAAAATGAACTTTTGTAAAATATGTGTACTTTTATATATAAAATTTGGGAATTTTTAACATTATGAGGTTCAATTCATAAGAATTAAATGAATCGTGATTTCTTCTTACCTCATACTTCTATGTTTTTTTAAACACAGCACTGCAGTATCAGCGACCCATTGTCACCATCCTCAGCTGTTTTCACGACTGTCAATTTTTTCTTTTGCCGGTAATTATCCAAACTGCCATCTGGATTCCAGACGAACCGAGCTTGATTACAAAGTTCTTCAAAAATACAACAGATGGCAGTTTAGAAGATGATTCATTCAAAAGAACACCAGATGGCAGTTTAGAAAATAATTCTTTCAAAAGAACACCAGATGGTAGTTTGGATAATTACCGGCAAAAGAAAAAATTGACAGTCATGAAAACAGCTGAGGCTGGTGACAATGGGTCGCTGATACTGCAGTGCTGTATTTAAAAAAACATAGAAGTATGAGGTAAGAAGAAATCACGATTCATGTAATTCTTATATATGTGTTCTTTATTAAATATATACTGAGAGATGATGAATCTTATTTGTATAGCTGTGTGTCAGGCTGTAACATAAAGTCACACATCTCAAAATTGATTTACAAATTCTCTGAAAGTGATTCTTCACAATAATATTTAAGGACCAAATGATATATACAGTCAGAATGTTGTGAAAAAGGTTCAAATATTTAGATAAGAGATAATAGCATCTAAACAAGAAAAAAGGTCTTATAAATATGAATTCTAAAATTTAAAATCTTCTGAGTACTTTGGAATTCAATGCTATAGATGTTGATTATAGTTAAATAAAGATGACTGGCTCCAACAATTACATTGTGGAATCATGTTGGCACCATATTCCTAAAAGGTTTATAACTATCATTATTAACAATATTTTTTTAAAATTATTTTTGTTTTGATAAAAATAATTAGAAACTTGCCTCATACGGAAGACTTAAAAGTAGATGTATTTGTTCCCAGTTATATGTAATTTAGCAGAAAAGAAACCTAAATTTCTTTAATATTTAATTTTAGGAAGTTATATTTTGAGGTTATTTTAATTATATTATTTTTGGTCTGGACATTAATATTGAGGTAAGATGTCCAGACCAAAAATAATATAACTAAATTTCTTTATTTTTATTAAACTTAATTCTGTGATCTAATCATCACTAGTGTTCAATGTGACTTCCATTTATTTAAATATAACTTTCTATTATTAAATAATAATTTCTATGAATATTTCTAATACTTTTTGAATCAGCTTACTGGAAATGAAGACACGCTCTTACAGAATGTTAATATTTGTTTATGGGACTACATATAACATGTCATTTAATTTTAAAATACAATAGGAAGTAACATTAAGAGGTTTGTTTAATAATTAAAACATTTTTCATTCTTACCTCTTAGAGTTGTTTTTGTCGAACATATGTTTCAGAGTTTCTTAGCCCCATCGTCAGCGACAGACTGTAATCACTGACGATGGGGCTAAGAAGCTCTGAAACATATGTTCGACAAAAACAACTCTAAGAGGTAAGAATGAACAGACTAAATGTTTTAATTATGTCATTTAATGTTTCTGTTACCAAAAATCTAATAATTAATATAAAAAAGAATGAGCAGGCCAATGTAGTGTCACAAGAAACAATATTTTGAAAGAATGCTAAGAAAAAATCAGCTTTAACTGCAAGTAATTGCATATCATGTTACAGTATTAGTACATATTTTATCTTTCAAATTCATATTGCCTTACTTCACAAGATGAATCCTTCAATAGTTTCTCATATCTCAGAAAATATTAATTTTAGGACTCTTGTTTACAGGACTTGTATTTTTGTTGTGCATGTGTCTCCTTTCTAAACTTTACAAGCTTTTTATAGAAACCTTACGTAATTGGTAGCTTTAATTCTGGCATTGATTATTATGATTTAAATAACAAGCGTCAATGGAAACAAAGTGATAGAATCACAGAACACTAAGTCCTAATGCATAGATTTTAAGAAATTAGCAACCGCTATACTTATATGATAAATCATGTTAAGCTATATATTATCTATAAGGAAAAATAAATTAAAAAAAATGTTATTTAGACTATAAACACCAAAAATTACTTGTGCAGAATAGTGTGAGTGGAAATAGCTCAAGATTTATGGAACATGATCCAAGGAGATAGTTTCCCATTGAATGTTATGAACACCATTTCCTAGTGCAATAAAATAGATTACGTACTTTGGGTGAGATTGCCTAATTCTTTACTGATGGGAGGTTTAAAATACAGTGACCTTTATTTCTAGCCTTCAAAGTTTCAAATGATAATTAGAAATAGATAACAGCTGTTCGATAGAATGATCTGTAGGTGGTCTGGAGGTGACCTTCTGTGTTCAGTGTTCTCAAGAAGGTTTCTTTCCCATTTCATCCTTGATAGCAGTAGCAACTCTAGGTCTATCACAAGATAATAGATTCAAATGTTTCATCTCTTTTTATTATGTACACTTTATAGCACTAATGTCTTTCAGTTTATCTCCAATTGACTGTAAAGCACAAATTCTCAAATTTAGCTGATCACAGGTTCATAAGGAATCAAGTGATTTTCAGATTTCTCATATGACAGTTTCAATACAAGATAATGTCAGTAGTGACCAAGAATATGAGTAATTGTGAGATGTTACCATTAAGAAACAATCTACTTCATTATAGTTCATGTTCCAGTAACAGAATTAAAAAAAAAAGAATAGAGATTACTTCTTGTAATACGAGTACTAAAATAATGATCTTCAAGCATCATGATTAGAATATTCTGTTTTCATGTCTATGCATTCAATATGAAAATAGAAGATTCAAACAAATGTGAATGTAAAATCTTAAAAAAATAAATACCTAAAAATGCTAATTCAGAGTATTCAAAGCACACAATGAAAATTACATACCGGTAGTATTGGTGTTATTCATTTGGTTATTGGATAGGTGTTTCAATAAAAAGCACATGGAATATAACAGCATTTTTTGTAGGATACTATGTATGATTATATTATTTTTAATTCCTATGAAATACAGCATGTTGACTTCTGCTGTTTCCAAAATTTTTATTTTTGTTGTTACAAAGAATCGGAATCAGTGGTTTATATAATGCTTAAAAATTCAAATCAATTCTGTGAAAGTATGCAGAATATATAGAACAAATTTTAATGTGATGGTAATGAAAATGGACCACTTTAGGAGTATTCAGTTAATGGTATATTTATATTGCTTGATATATATATTTTTTCGATAATAATGAGAGTAAAAAGATCCAAGAGTAACCAGAACATTGATTTATGTAAAAATTTAAGCATTGCCCTTTAAAAATTTGGTGTATACAAATATAAATAACTACAAATCTGGAAAGTTACTCTAATGATAGTTTTTTTTCACATTCACTGATGTTCTATACTATTACCCGTTTAAGGAGTAAGCACACTTGTTGACGGAGGGTGTTGCAGTCAGGTTTATGCAGGAATAGAACACGTGACACTGCTATCTATGAAGTGCAGAGGGGAATGGGATGTGAGACGCTGGCAGTGTAGGTCTAGTAGATAGTTTGTTAGTGGTTCTCATTGCAATATGTAAATTATCTTTCTGTCTTCTGAATTAATCACTTTTCTTGGAGACTTTTAGGCATCTCCATACTTATACAATACAAACGTAGCTGTATGATACAAAGTGTTGAATTTACACAAAATCACTCTTCAAGAATGAACAATGCGGTTAGAAGTGCTATTTAACCCATTCGCTACAGTTATAAATGCTCATTGCAGTTCCCAAGAAATCGGATTTAAGTTACTGTAAATTTGTCTACTTTCAGGCATTAAAAACAAATAAAAGATCACAATAAGGATGAAGGCCAAAACACATTCCTCTACTATTCATAAATGTTAACAAAAGATTACCCTGCCAAGGGATGTACAAAATATTGCAAAATATATAAAAACAGAGTTAAACGAGTGTACCTTGTCTTCTGAGTTTGATGGCCATATAAATGCCGGCAAGTCTACCTCGCCTTTTGAGGCGAATGGGTTAAAAGGAAACTGTAATTCTTTGCCCAGTGTACACTGCCTTATATTATGTCTTGTGTAGCAACAAGCAGTGCTTCGCAATGCATCTGCCTGCAGAGATATTTTGAATGACTAATAACTACTACACATATAACTAACAAACTCACTGACATTATCAAACCTTGAGTTCATATGGCCATATATGCCATACATCCTTATACTGAACTAATGCTTTTCAGTCCTTCCTATATAATTCATATCCTTCAAATCATAGTTAATGTCATTCTTCCATTTCAAATTACTACATATAATGCAATTATTTTTTTTAAAAATGCTCAGTAGGGCTTATAAGTTTACCATTTTGAGACCTTTGTCCTGATGCCCAGCATGTTACAGTTAAATAACAAATAGTTCACACATATTGTATTTCTATTAAAGACTGCATATTGGACGGTTTGTATGCTCTTTCACTATGAGATTTTCAATTCCTCATATTTATTAATGTTTTTTTTTTTGCAAATAAGTAAATAAACAGTAATAGTATAATAGTGGAGAATTGTGTCTAAACACTTAATACAACACTGCATAAATTAACTAGAAGCTTAATTATATTTCATTTCTGCTCTAGTCTGTACTTTGGACACATATTATGTCCCTTCACTGCCTGATACATACTTACAGTAGTCTCAGGTGGGACGTGATTACTTGTTAAGAGAAAAACAATTCTTAGTGCTGTCAGTTTTCGTTTCTTCTCTCTAGTTACCTTTCTGGCAGTTTTTTCAAGCCTGATGTTGGTCATGACAATAATGTATCTTGTTTCTTGTCTGCTACAAATGTTCTAATAATTTCGAACACATGTATTTGACACTTGAAGCTAAATCCTGGATGCTTAAACATTTCAGGAAGTTTCTTGAAGTCAGATGACAGTTCAGCATAATTATCTCATATCTTAAATCTGTTGAATTAAGTTACCAGGAGAATCTTTTCTGAAGTTTATTCTGCCATCATAAGTTGGAATAAGAACTGTTCCTATTTTCAAACTCAAACATTCTTGTTAGCAACTTTACTGTAGGAATTTTGAATGTAACTAAACTAACATAAGTTTCCTGACATGAATGGAATTTAGAAGAGAGAATCTCTGATAATATTTGTTTATTTTGTCTGCATATAGCAGAGTGAGGTTAAGTGAATCATTATGCACCACTAAGTGTTACTTTTCCCTCTTCTTGTTTAAATTAGATATTGAGGGATTCAATTGATCCAGGTCTTTTATGTTTATACACATAATAGTTTTAGACACCCTATTATTTGCAGATGACATTGTGTTTATAGCGAATTCAGAAGATGACTACAACGTTCACTCCACTCTTTTCACCAAACGGCAATAAACTACAACATGGAAATCTCAACAGAAAAATCTAAAGTCATGGCTTTCCTAGGAAAAGACCCAGTTTGCAGTAAAATTGTTATTAATAATAAAATATTACAACAAACCAACACATTTAACTATCTCGGATACCAAGTTACATACGAAGAAGAAAATGATTTTAGTCAAAAAATTATAAAATTTAACAGAGTAACAGAAATTATAAATAATATTTTCAAGCCAAACACAGTACAGCAACACACATGAACTAGAATTTATAAAACACTGGCCAGACCCATATTATGTTACGGCAGTGAGGCCTGGACAATTTGCAGTGTAGATGAACAAAGACTAACTGCGGCAGAAATGAAATTTATGAGACGTACTGCGGGCTATTCAAGGACAGACCATAAAAGGAATTCTGACATTCTCAAAGAATTACAAACAGAATCAGTCATGGAATATGTACAGAAATACAGAAACAACTGGAAATCTCACGTACGAAGAATGAGCAGAACAAGAATACCACGTCAGATCTTAAATTACCAGCCACCAGGCAAGAGATCTTTGGGCAGACCCTTCAAATGTTGGATTGAGACCGTAACAGACCACTAGGTCTATCACATGAAAGGAAGAAGAAGAAGAAGACACATAATAGTTTAAAGTCTGAAGATAACAAAACAAAACAAACAAAAAAAAAACACGAGTTTGTGCCACTTTCTCATATCACATATTTTATTTGAATGTACCACATCTGATTCCCAAAGACATGAATTTATTACTAAATTAGATTATTGCCAGAATAGATGTTACGCCTACACTAGGGCCTAACTACCATAATAATAAATACTATAAAAAACCGATAAAGGATATACATATATGTTTGTTTACTATATCAGAAATTAGGAAATAAATAACCGCATTGAAATACAATTTAGTCTTTTCTCAAGGGACCTTTTAAATATAAAAAAGCTAGTAAAAATCTATAAGGTTTTATATCCTGGATCAAAACTATGTCACAAGATTCCAGGATGTAAAGTCATATCAACATTATTTAGTCAGAAAGATCAGACATGTCCACATTAGATAGGGGTGAAGGGAGTTGCAAGAAGAGAAAGTGGGACAAAGTTTTCCATTTTGACATAGATGAAGGTTTTGAACTAGATCATGTGAAAGAGTAAGTGAAAACCGATGGAAAAAACCCCACATGTATTGAAGGGAAACAGCTAACTTTCCACCCAAGTTTCCCCCGATTAGAAAGTTAAAGTTTATCATATAAATGTAGGCGATTTTTTTAACGAAAGGAGAACGGCAGCGGACCGAGTGCGGTCCGCCCCAGCGGGCCGGTGGCAACTACATGGGTAATATGAAAACTTTCTTTCATTTTTGGTAATTTTCAGACTTAGAATTTAAATAAGGGACCAAATGGTCCCAGAAGCTTAATATAACGAACAAAGTTGAATATTTTTACGTTTGACAATGTGGCGATTTCAGCTGTTTTAAATAACTTTTTTATATGTTATGGTTTCAATATCTTTTTATGTTTGAATTTATTCTAATAAATTATGTTAATTTTTCGTTTACTGTGATTTAATATGTTTAATTGTAGAACTCTTCCTCCAAAACCAAGGCCAACCGCTCGGGCCTAAGACCACTTAAACGATAGGGAACTTAACGCTATCATTACGCAGGGGCTTAACAGACGCGCCGCGTAACAATAGATTTCAACTGACTTTGACAAATACTTTATATAAAAAGTGCTGCTATAAGAAGCTGTGAGACTTTCTATTTTACATTTTTAAGAGAATTTGAGTTAGTTTTTTAATTGTTAATTAATTAATTTGGTTACTTATATTACATTACAATATTATTGATACGTAACTGCAGAAATTAAGCATAATATGAATGAATGTGCACAATTTTACTGTAAATAAAATCCTAGCATACCGGGAGGTGAAATAAGTGTTCACATTTTATGGAGATTCAATGATAATAATAATATATGATTATTATTAAAAATAAAAGCCATTAAGTGGTTCCTTTTCATAATATGCACTCATAATTAAAATACCATAACTTATAACAAGATTAATTCACAAAAAAATGCTGGTATGTACACGATCTGACATAAAATTATTTTTTATAAAAAAAAGTATTTATTTGTGTGGATACATTTTCACCTTTTACTTAACACTTTGATAGTGTTAAGAGCTTCTGAAATTTCTTTGCAAGGATCAAGAAAGCATTAGTAATACCAGTGTCCATAACTATAACACCAAACATATCAAAATGATATTAATTTTTGTTAATCCTTCTTTATTTTCTGTTTCAATTTTTGCATTTTTGTCTAATTTATAATAATCCTTTTATGACTGACAAGGGAACTGTCAACCATCGCATGCCAAAACCTACCTTGAAATTTCTTCCAGAGAAGCGTTGTCATGTACCAAGTGTGTGTCCAAACAAAATCACCTGTTTAACTGCAAGGCACAGAAATCAAACCCAGAATCCACCAATGGCAACCCACTGTGCAAACCAGATCGACATCCCTGCTTGGGTAGAGAGGAGTTTGGGTACAGGACAGATATACTCGGACCAACGGATCTATGCCCCTGTAGCGCTGGCATCGTTCTTCAAAAAGTACATGTCAGTTCTCACACTATTACACCGCGCTCCCCTTCCTCTACGTCAAATAGAAGCCACTGTAACTGACCGAGTAGGGACGTTGCCAAACTTCCCCCGGTGTCAGGCTCTTGAATATTGTAAGGTTAATTATTACTTCTTCATATTTAATTTAAGTAGATCTAATGACACTGATTGATTTCTGCGATTAATGGATATAATTATAATAGTGGATATTTGTTGGTTAAATGGAAATTACGTGAAGGGAATCTATATATATATTTTTTTAAAGATAAATGTTTCATCATAATACTTCTCCTTCACATCATTGTCTTATTTGGTTAGATTTGGAACATAATCTTGAAGTCCTAACAAAATTATAAAATTTTAGGTATGAACACACTGTCATATACCCTCCATCTTTCTCATCCGGGCTAGGGACCAGCTATGGCGAAGTTACTACATGCTACGATCTTATTTACATATTATATAACGTGCTGATACTATACAGGAATTATAATTTATGCTTATGAATTAAGCTAATGATAATAATTTATAATTTACATACTATATAAAATAACATACTGATACTGAGTTGACAACACTGGACTGTGAGTGCAAATAATATCCCGCAAGAAAGCTCAAAACTGTGAGTAATGGGAGGGGAGAAAGAGAGAGATAGAAAATAGAGACAGGCAAGAATGCAGGGAGGGAAATGATTTACCGAGGCAGAAACGGAATTAGTGTTTAGTTCGCATTTCTTACAGGGGCACAGATCCGTTGGTCCAAGAATAGCAGATTGTGAGGGTTATCCAATCCACCAAATCAGGAGTTGTATTACTCTCTATAGCTTAAATGAGAGATTTGGCTCTAGATTTTTGTATCTTGCAGTTAAAAGAGTCAAATCTTTTTCTTTTTTTTTTAACTCAGCTTTGATCATCACAACACTTCTCTGGAAGAAATTTCAAGCTAGGTTTCGGCATGCAATAGTTGACACGCACTTATGAAATAGACATGCACTATACTAGACAAGAGTGAATATATATGGTACATCTCATGATGAAATTTAGATTGAAATGCACCAAAAAAAGATATGAGATATGCCCTGAATTTATTGATCACACAGCCCACACTAAATGTAATAGCTTCCATAACTTTATTGGACATTATCTAAGTGTATTGTTTCATTTCAAAGAACATGTACATAATACAATGTTTGGATAGAAGTCTGAAAATCATTGTTTAATCAGCAATTAGTAGAAGAAAAGAACTAAGAGTAGTTTTTATTTAAATTTCAGAGATTGGATAGATAGTTGAAAGCAAAGATTTTAAAGAAATAAAAATTGTAAATTGTCAAAAATAATCCAAGATTTTATACTTCATTTTCAATTTTACTTAAGGTGAAATTTAAATCGCCAACAAAATAAATATTATAGACATAAGAATTCATATTTGTAGATTTAAGCTGACAATTTAGCTGGTACTGAAATTATCCAGTAAATTTATGAGTAAAACACATTTTTTAGTTGTATGGTTACTTTGAGTAGTCCATGGAAAATTAATTTTATGAATAATAATAATATGTAGTCTACAACTCTAAAATTAGTCATTTTTTGAGACTCTTTTAGTCTAATGGATGTGTCAACTTAATCAGAGATGTTAGAATCAAGCATCAGATGAGGTTACAGTTTGAATAGTAATTTAGCTACAGCATGTAATAATTTATATTATTACTAATGTTGGGTATTGTAAAAAAAAATTGGTTTCCATTCTTCCATCAAACAACAGTAATGTAAACTTATACAGAGTACTCTTAAGAAAATGGTAGATTCACTGATCTTATTCTCATTTCAGAAATTTAATTTTCAACAAACAAAATTTTACATTCCTAAAGTCATTTATAGAAATAATTTTAATTATGTTATATCTTATAGTTCTGTGTCAGAATATGAATTATGTAGCCCTATCCCCTATCATCCTTATTAGTAAAATGTCTTAAAAACAATGAAATATTTATTTCTCTTGTTTACCAATCTTCCCAAGAAGACTTATTTTTCTTTATTTTTCTAACAAGTACTTCAGTTTTGTTTTTATTCAAATACTCTAAATAACCGTTTAGATTCTTTAAATATTTCAGTTTCATCTTTAGAATTTATTAGTTTTTTGATAACAATAACAATAAAAAGAAAAATAAATGATATAAAATAAAATATATCTGTTTGGCCTAATTCAAACAGACAATAAATATATTTTTTAAAATAAAAATATACTTTATTTACAATAAACAATGAATAATAAAAAATATATTTTTGTTTCTAATAAAATTAATTGATCTCTCCTATATATAATTGCATAGTTCCATTAAATTAATTATGATAAATATATGTTTTCTTGCAAAACTTATTTTAATTTCCAAAATATTTAAATATGAAATTATCTATTTATACATATTTTACAACTATACATGAGAATAATTGTGCTCATAGATAAGATATAACAAATATTTGAATTAAAAAAAAAAGGAACATTTAAGTTGTATCATTTTATCTTTTAGCATCTTGATTATTCATGAATTAATTATGGGAAATAACATTATGAGGTTTTCAAGTTAATAATTAATAAAAAAATTAGGTGAGATGCGCCTCATTTCTTTTATTAATTATTACCTTGATTACTGTTACAAGTGATTTTTTTCATGGGTCAAAAGTGACTTGCATCTTTTTACTGATTATACCTAAGCAATGATAGCAGAAGTTTTATCAGCCTTATTAACCTTTTAGCTGATTAGATCAGCTCTGATGCTTCTGCCAGACAATATACTTAAACAATTTGCAAAGCCGATCACATCAGTGGATGCGATTTAAATCTCTGACACAAGAGATTTTACCAGTGACATGCAGAGGGTTAAATATCTTTTCCTTCCCAACTCCACCTGATCTACAAGACAACATGTTTAAATTTATTTAGTAGGTTTTTAAATAAATCTACCTTAGGAAGCGAGTTTTTATGTATAAATTTATCTTATAAAATAACAAAATAAACATATTTTATGTATTTTTTTAAAATTTAGATTAAATTAGATTCTGTCCTGGATTGGAAAATGTTAATTCAAATAAACACATCAAAAACATTTTATATAATTGTTTTAATAAAAATAATTATTTTGTCCTTAAGCGATGTAAAGTTGGTACAATATTTATTAATTTGCAATTGTAAGAAACTTAGTTAATGCTACTGCAATTAAGTTTATTTATTTATTTAATTTATTTATCTGAATGTTCCAAAAGTAATTCTGTTAGCTGAATTTATAAATTACGAATTTTAATGTTTGGTTCAGTGTCAAATATTTTCTAAAGTCATTATTTATTACAGAACATTTCCCTATGAATGGGGCCAAGAAAGCAGGTGTGCCTCTTTGTGCGAGCAGTTGTTGAGGCACCATAGGCAGGCAGAAGTGTTCATTTACATTCCTGGCCCACTGTAGGCAAATGCTCTGTACATTGTTACACTTTTAATTTACTATAATATTAGTATTTTTGATTTTCCATATTGCAATGAATTTTTTCATTATAAGACAATAACAGTTTTAGGTTATTAAATCCACCAATATACAGTATGATTATGAAAAATATGTCCAATACAGCACATTTTTATATATCCTAAAATTTATTATTAATAAACCTTTAATTAAATGTTAATTTTAATGTGATAAGTTATGATCCTCTACAAATAGGTGCAAGTACCATACATGATAAAATAAATATATTTTCTATAAATAAAAAATCAGTAAAATGAAATTATTTGTTGTGTAAAAATTCTATTTCAGTCAGATTTTATGTACCAGGAAAGTCTGAGCTAATTTTTATTCAAGAAAAGAATACTAAGATTACATTATTGGGAGTCATGAACATGTAAAGTTGTAAAAAAAATAAGTGTATGCTGGACTAGAATCCAGAACATCCAACCTAGAGACAGATGGAATACTTGGCTCGTCAATTAACTTCTTACGCACCAATATTTGTAAGTTTTATCAGTAAATAAAGAAGCATTTATGAAATTGAAAGAGATTAAATAGCATTAAAGTGTTAATAGTCTGTATGCAATAAAGAATATTTATATATAAATAATAAAAGAATAGCATTTTATAAGTAACATTCAATATAGGAAAAATAAGCTAGCATTATTAATTTCCTTCTATTTATTAAAGAAGAAATGAATGCATGATACAGTATGAGAAAATTATCACATAAAAACATACACATATTTATAGAATATCTTGTTAAAAGCACTTAAAAAAATTAAACACAATATTTGTTTTGCTAATGTCTGTTTCTTAAAGCTTTAACAGAAATTTGATACCATTTCGATCTTTAATCACACATTACTGTGCACTAACAAATTGCAAGCAATTGAGCAGTATAGTGCTTATTTACTGCTCTCGTTGCAGTTCTGATTTGACATCTTGCTATAAAATAGTGTGTTCATTATTATATATCTCTGGAAAGAGTTTTTTCAATGTGTCTGCTATGCTTGGCATCACTAAAACTTGAATATTGTACAATATTGTGCATCAAATATATACAGTACGATAAATGAGAATATTAAAAATCTTTCTGGATTACGTTTTAGATAAATTAGACTGTTTTTCTAATAATCTTGATTTTTTTTTATTTTACTTATACAATTTGGCAATTTAAGGAGCAAATTTTTTCTTTTTTTTTTCTCTCTCTCTCTCTCTCTCTTTTCAAGAAAAATTCTTATATTGTTTACTAACTACATTGCTAAAGTGAATATTCTCATTTTCAAAAGCATGGAAAGAAAAATATAGGATCTTAATGATGATAATATAATAACTTAGTGTCTGATAATAGAATTCAATGTAAAAATTCCTGATGCAGATTTCTAACATCTTGCTTGTGTAGTATTTGATAAAAGTAGATTGCATGCTGTTACACAATAGAATGCTATGAAAATGCATAATAATATAAAATGCTGGATTCAAAGTGAATTTTACTGCAGAGATTAATTAAAATCCAAAAATGAACACTGCAGTAGGTAAATAATTCTCAATATAGTATCATTTATGTTTTTCACAATCTGCTGAAATGATACATGTTATATAGTTCTATTCTACACCTGTAGACATGTCCAAATAGACATAACTATAAAAGAGTACCGGTATACCATAAAAACCCTGTGCTTTTTTAAAATTATAATCCTTCCATGTGAAATTTTTATTTTGTGATTTGGTAACTCTCAGAATCATTGTTCATTTGGACGAAGACTACATACAGAATGTTGCAAGATTATATCAAATAAAGTTAATAAATCAAACATATGTTGAAATCATTAAAAAAAATAAATCTTGACATCTGCCTTTCTATAAATAGAGAGTTAGAATATTCACAAATCTGATCTAATATTTGTAGAATTAAAGAAATCTACAAAAATGAGGTGAGTTGTGAATATTCAAATCCTCAATTAATTAAAATAAACCTCATAGTGTCACTTCCTTTAAATATTAGATCTGCCTTTCATTTCACTCATTCTTTTATTCCTTTTGTAAAACATAATTATATTAGTATGCTGCCATTTTTGTAAGAGACATATTTTAGCAAGATCTTTATTAAGTTACAAATAAAAAGCAATTACATGTGTACCTACCAGAATGTAAGAGAAAAATTTACTGTCTTAATTTCATCAAATAAAATAATGATAATGAACCTGGTGTCAAGATCTGGATCATATGTCCAGATACAGGATTTCTAAGACAGTTTTAAACTACCAACAAAATGTTAAAAGATCATTGGGACAGCCCAGGATGAGATAATTAAAAAAAAATGTATACTGTATCAAGACTACAAGTTGAAAGGAAGATAATGATAATGATAATAATTTATGATAATATTAATTAGGAAAATTTTTGGACCAAAGAGAGATGATTGGAGAAGACTACACAGCAGTGAGCTACATGATCAACATAAGAAACCAGATATAATTAGATTAGTTAAGTCATAAACTGCAATGGGCAAGACATGTAGCATGAAATAAAATGAGAAAGGGGCATGGAAACCCTTTGTAGGAAAACCAGAGGGAAAATGCTCAGTAGAAAGGCCAAGAATGAGGTGGGAATATAATATTATCCATTATTTGAGGGACGTAATTGATACACGAGATCAATGGAAAACATTAGCTCAGAATAGGGTTGTATGGAGAACTTATGTTCACAATGGCATGAAACTCTGAGTTTAATAGTGCCAGTAAGTTTTTAATGTTTTGCTGTAGTTTGGGTCATATTTTAAAGAAATGGGAACCCTGATTAGTTTCTCTTATTTCCATCTTTCCCAGAATAGTTAATAATAATAATAATAATGATAATAATAATAATGAAGTAAAAATTATGTCCTTATGTATTTTAAAACAGAAACAGAGTATAAATTGAAGATATTTTTAAGAACAATAATTCTTGAAATTAAAGAATATAATTTTTTTATTTGTGTTACAACCTAGATTATCATAGGTCATAAAGTAGCGTAAAAAGTGGTCAATATTTTTTATTGACCTTGGCCCGAGCGGTTGGTCTTTGATCGAGGCGGAAAAACATGCTATAATCACAATTAACGGGAGCATCACATTATACATAGAAACATTTAAAACCATAAAACAAAACACACTTATTATAAAAGTCAACATTACACAAATCATAATTAAGAATAAAACGTTTACAAACATCTTGAGCAAGGAAGCTAAAGTCACCATATTGGATCGCGCTGAAATTGATTTAAAACTTTAATGTATGTATGAATGTATGAGAGAGTTCAATTAAGTCAACTGTAGATCCTTAA
Source organism: Diploptera punctata (assembly GCA_030220185.1). NCBI lineage: Eukaryota > Metazoa > Arthropoda > Insecta > Blattodea > Blaberidae > Diploptera > Diploptera punctata. Next base: position 262,643 of record JASPKZ010008443.1, read on the forward strand.
TTTTTAACTAATTTGTTTAATTCGACCCCTAGGTCTTCTTATTTGATAATGCATAGTTATTAACAGTAAACCAAATTAATGTAATGTTTTTAATGGTTCAAGGAACCATTTAATTTGACGTTAAAATGATCCATCATGGTGAAGATTATTATGAGCTTATGCTTACACATGTAGAGGGTCCATGGCCCGTCCTAAAGGGGACCTGTCACGAATACTTTGGTCCCCACCTCCAGTCTGAATCTTCTCTAAAAAAATCGAGAGTTTATATTTGATCTTCTTTCCCTTCCCTACTCCAAAATCTGTGGAAACCTTACTTTTATTACCTAACCTTTGGAAATAATTCTGGTTCTGTCAGGGCCAAATTGTATAAGATGTTTGCTTACTTATATAATTGTGATAGTCAAAAGGTATAATTGTTTACTTGGTTATATAAGCTTTCGTAAGTGTGTCCCCATAGTTTTTTAATTTCTTAAAAGCCCTTGCATGAACTTTGAGTATGACTTAATCAGTATTTTAAAGGTGATTATTTGTTTCCTATCTTCCGGTATAGTTTTATAGTTTTTTTGATATAAATAATGGACCTATTTTTTATTATCATTGCAATTATGCCCTGATTATAATAATTTGTTTATAAAATGTATTATTACTTGTACATTTATCTAATTTTAATAAATATATTCTATTTTCTTCCCTTATTTTTGTGTCAACTGTCAGTTTTGAACTGTTTCGTGACATTCCATTATTGGTTTTTAATATTTTGTTGTAATTTGGGTCACAATTTAAAGGAACATGAAAGATAATGGTTCCTCTTATTTCAATCTTTCTCAGAATATTCTGCCATGCTGGCTCAAGTGGTAGCAAGCATACCTGCTTTCTAACTGGCAGCCACATGTTCAATATCAAGCAAAGTTGAAAATTTTAATTGTAAAATTAATTAAACTAGATTAATTTAATTGTGGTTACAAAAACAGGAAGAGCAGAAGAAGATATAAAAAAAATGAATTTGTCTAGCAATTGGAGCATTTGCACAGTTATACCCCATATGGAAAACTATGAACATCTCTTTGAAGACAACCAACGTAAAATCAGTCCTCCTGGAAAGTTACGGAAGTAACAAATAAAAAGTTGTAGACCTTTGTAAACAGGTGTCTGAGGCAGATTTTAAATATAAGATGACTGGACATAACATCAAATGAAGAACTGTGGAGAAAAACCAGCCTATCTCCAATATGTCACCAAATAAAACAAAGAAAGTGGAATTGGATAGGTTACACATTGAGAAAACCAGATGGAGTCATTAAAAAGACTGCCCTTGATTTGTGTAAGAAAGAGGGGATGACCTAGGAAAACTTGGAAGCAATCAGTAGAGGAGGAAGCAAAGGAAAAAGGGAAAAGCTGGAAACAAGTGAAATGACTGGCTGGAAGCAGAGTACACAGGAGGATCTTTACCGTTCCCTATGTTCCATTTAGAAATTACAGGAAATAAATAAAATAATATTACAAATTTTAATTGTAAAATTAATAGCGATTCATTTCTCGAATGGGGACATTAAAGTCTGGCTACTACCTTGGTGCTTTTTGACAGGAGTAGGCTATGTGACGGTACCAGTTTTCATCTTCTCCATCTTCTTCATCATTGTCCCTCATACAACACACATTATACTACACAAATACATAAACATACACTCATTCTATATGTCTACCACTGTGGTCTTGAGGTAGTGTTCTGCCTTGTCATGCAGTGGGTCCAGGTTCGATCTCTGCTTGGGACAAGTTTCCTGGGTGAGGTTTCTTCGGGGTTTTTCCTCACCTGTAAGATAAATGTCAGGATACTTTAAGGTCCAAACGGTCCCCGAACATCATCTGGCCATCATTATCATCAATATCATATTCATCTCGTTAGATAAAGTTTAGGTTTAAGGCCTCTCCTGGCACATCATTACCCATCATCACCCATAATAGCATTGGGGCTGCGTAACCCTGCCTTCCAGGTGCCCCAACCTCAGAAGTGGGTTACAATATACCAATGCCAGGAGAGAATACCTGAAATGTCAAATGACGAACAGGTGGCATTGAACAAAAAAAAAGACTCATTCTATATTCCTCTCTGTACATAAATAGTACAAGAATACATCATCTACGTAAAGTGATCTGCCACAGAGGTGAAAAACTGAAAATAGACCACATTAATGCCATCTATCTGTGCAGCATAGAACCTAAAACACAAGAAAGTGCACTGAGTGGCATTAGAACACAAACACACATACACACACATTCTTTCTTTCTTTTTCAGAATTGCTTAGCTATTGGACTAACATGTAAGGGTACACATGAGAATAAAATTCAGTTGAATAAATAAAACATCTTAATATTTTTGTCTTGTGAATACTAAATATTTAAATGCCTTTAAATATTACTGTGATAATTAAAAGCAGTCACTTATCGTAGAGCAACAAGAATTAACTAATATTAAATTTTAGGAAGTGATATTTTGAGGTTATTGTAATTATATTATTTTTAGTCTGATCATCTTACCTCAATATTAATGTTGATTTGTTCTTGGACATATTTCAAAACAATTCTGTTTTATTGTCAGCTTGTCCAGACCAATGTTGATTTGTTCTTGGACATGTTTCATAACAATTCTGTTTTATCGTCAGCTTGTCTGACAAGAAAGTTAGTTAATTCTTAATTATATTATTTTTAGTCTGATCATCTTACCTCAATATTAATGTTGATTTGTTCTTGGACATGTTTCAAAACAATTCTGTTTTATCGTCAGCTTGTCTGACAAGAAAGTTAGTTAATTCTTAATTATATTATTTTTAGTCTGATCATCTCACCTCAATATTAATGTTGATTTGTTCTTGGACATGTTTCAAAACAATTCTGTTTTATCGTCAGCTTGTCCAGACCAATGTTGATTTGTTCTTGGACATGTTTCATAACAATTCTGTTTTATCGTCAGCTTGTCTGACAAGAAAGTTAGTTAATTCTTAATTATATTATTTTTAGTCTGATCATCTTACCTCAATATTAATGTTGATTTGTTCTTGGACATGTTTCAAAACAATTCTGTTTTATTGTCAGCTTGTCTGACAAGAAAGTTAGTTAATTCTTAATTATATTATTTTTAGTCTGATCATCTCACCTCAATATTAATGTTGATTTGTTCTTGGACATGTTTCAAAACAATTCTGTTTTATCATCAGCTTGTCCAGACCAATGTTGATTTGTTCTTGGACATGTGACAATACAATTCTGTTTTATCATCAGCTTGTCCAGACCATTGTTGATTTGTTCTTGGACATGTGTCAAAACAATTCTGTTTTATCGTCAGCTTGTCCGACAAGCTGATGATAAAACAGAGTTGTTTTGAAACATGTCCAAGAACAAATCAACATTAATATTGAGGTAAGATGATCAGACTGAAAATAATATAATTAAGAATTAACTAACTTTCTGGCCTAAAATAAGATGTCTCTGTTCAATATTTGTTAGTCTTTTCGCACCCACATTTGAATTGCAATACCTAATTACTTCAGCTGTTAAAAAAATTTTAATAAATGCACTTCTTCTTAACTAATTTTTTAAGCAGTAACAGGCATCAAAACTTTGACTTACAACATTCTGTATAAAGTAGACATATTTAAAACATAAAATAACTTATCACAAAGAATTTATATGATAGTACATAAAATAATTAGAACTTGCATATCTCCATTTACTTAATTGATGTATCAATGGCTGTAAATTGATTGTATGGAGAAAATGTGTATGTATAGTATGGAATTATTGAAGAGTGAAAAATTGATATAAATCTTATCAAGGCTGACTTAAATCAATGTAAATCTATGTGTTGTATCACATCAAAAACCTTATTAGGGTTAAAATGGAAGCTTATAAATTCTCAATTGATCAGATGTAACACATCTAGGGTGGTTGGCTGAGAGAAACGAATGAAAGAATCCAATCCTTACTCTTAAGGAATCAATCATTTTATGATGAAATTATAGATTCTCAAAAAGACTAATTTAAATAATCATTACTTTTAAAATTCATGGTAATCCACTCTTAAGATTATTGATTAAAATATTAAAATTATAAAATTTGTACCTATTGTATGAGTCATCCTCAACTAAAACAACTTCTTCTCCCTTTCAAGTATTACGCCAAGGCCTGTTACAATCCTATAGAAAATTTTCCCTCCAGCGTTTCATAGGATGACGCAGAGATCTTCGTCCTCTTGGTATATAATTATAAACAACTTAGGAGATCCGTTTTGAACTCATTCTTTCAAGATGGTGTTTCCAATTTAGTTGGTACTTATATTATTTTTGGTCTGGACATCTTACCTCAATATTAACAAATCAACATTAATATTGAGGTAAGATGTCCAGACCAAAAATAATATAATTAAAATAACCTCAAAATATAACTTCCTAAAATTAAATATTAGTTGGTACTGTTTAATATATTCCAAAATTGGTGTAGTCTTCAATTCTTTTAAGATATCGGTGTTCCTTTTCCGATCCCATCTGGTGTAACCCGCTGTTCTGCGCATGAATCTCATTTCACAAGCCGTTATTCTGCTTTCGTGTTGTCTTTTTAGTGTCCATGCTTCACTACCGTAGGTCAACACTGGTCTAGCCAAAGTGTTATATAAACGTAATCTGGTCTAAACTTCTGTTTATAAAATATCGTCAAACATCAAAAATGCATTTTTAATGTTTGATGATGTTTTATAAACGGAAGTTTTAGTTGAGGATGACTGATACAATGGTTACGAATTTGATAAATTTCAAGCGAATGATGACAAATCAAGAGCTTCAGAACATTCAAATACTACTATTATTTTATAAATTTAATATTTTAACTTACATAAATTATTGACTTTCACATGATCATCAACATGTGGGTGAATTCTAATACCACCCATTGAAATTTTTATGCTTAAAATTGCTATCATCAATGCAGCTAAGAATATTTTAAATTGCGTTATCATTCTTATCTATTGAATTAATATTAAGAACCTTCAGCTATTGCTATGATTGAAATAAGTAAATTAATGTACACAACTAAATTATTATAATCAATGGTAAAGAGAAAAAATGGGAAAAACTGCACTTAAACTTACCTGATATATTTTCAGTCCAATAAAACAACAATGTGCATGCACCAGAGTTTATAGAGCTAGCGATAACCCACCATTGAACCACATATCAATTATCATCCTTGCCATATATCGATTATTATCGATATCGTACTAAAGTTCATACAGCTTATGCTAGATGACAGCACGTCACTATGAAATTAAATGACAAATCATTGCAATAAATCCCCAAATCTACATTATAGAAATATATTAATAATATTAAAATTACCAAACATTTATTAAAAATTGGTGTACACTTACTTATCACTTCCTAATGCTGTTCCAACCAGCGATAACCCAAACCAGCGATTAAAAATCATAGACTAAGTAATATACACTGTGGAGAAAATAGCAGTTAGCATCACAATATTGTCTAACAGTGTCGTAATATCCTGATTTGCATATTTAAATAAATACTTGAAAATTGTCTAATAATGTTATAAAAATTGTTTGAATAAGTTTAAAATATTAAAATAATGTTAGTAGATACAGAAGAAGAGCTATAGTTTACAATAATAAACTGAAAAGTGAAGGGTAAGAAGGAGTACAGTTCAACCGAAAAAATGTATGCTTGAATGGAAATCGAACTCTAAACCTTCAGCTTTATGTGCTGATGCTCCAGACTACTGAGCTAATTCAGGCTTGCTTCCTGTACAAGCACAAATTCTCCTATACCTACTTTTTTGATCCTATGTCCAATGCATTGAACCATCATTCACAAATAAACATTGAATGGCTTCTACATTAAGGAAATATGATGGAATTTCACACAGCACGTACAACTGAAGGTTCAGGATTCAATTTCCAATTTAGGCATACATTTTTTTCTTTTCCATTGAACATTATTATCCCTCCATCTACTTTTTTAGCTCGATAGTGTGTTTTGTCGTACTTACATGATTGAAAGTTCAACTTCCTACATTTCGGGGTTTCCAACCTAAATAACTATATTGTAATAAAATAACTATACTGTAATATTACATATTACAAACCACATGTTGGAAGTAAAACCACTGCCTCTATGTATACTATGTAGAATATATATACAAAAAATATCCAAAAGGTAGTGTTAATTAACATCATATGAAACAAATCACTGCATTTTAAATGAACTGAACTTTAAATGAAACAATATAAAACAATAAATATGTACTTGCCACCATTTTATAACTAATTGGTGTCACAGCCTCCTGTAGTTTCAACTAATAAACATTGCCCACACTGTTAATGTTAGTCAGTTGTTTATAATGAGTGCAACTATTTCCAACAAAGATGTTACTACTGTACTATTATTTATTATTTTGAAAACAGTATCGTGCAAAAAATTATGTACATTTGTGAAATGTTTTACAGAATCTCAGAAATTAAAAACCTCACTATCACTTAGTTTTTAAACATTTTCCTCACTTCTGTAAAAATCACTTCCCAACCTCGCATCATAATATACTAATATTGTTACTATTACTGTAGAATATTAAGAGAACAAGGATTCCTACTAACAAAGTAATGGAATGTATATTACCTCCTCTGTTACATTGTTACTTTTTAGTATTTTGTTACAGATGGAATATTTCTTTTCAATTTACACACTTCTTCGAATAAATAACACAGCTCTACAAAAAAAAAAATTTTTTGTTGCTCTGGATATCTCAGCGAATTTCTATGTTTTCAAGTGCACAGTTTACGAATATAATCATGAAAGTGCTGATTGTGCTCTAGTTTTTTTATGATTTTTGCGTATCTTATATCTTAAACAGTAAACGGCTTGTTACTAATAACATTTATGTTTCCAGTCATGATTTGATTTCTGTGCATTTTTTCGTGTATACAAACATCACGTGATCCCCACTCTCACACCCCTCACTGCATACATCGGCCGTGATCTCGGTTATTTTACAAAATTACAGTACTCACGACGTGCATCTCAATATGATAAAACAATACGTCGAAGCGTTGGACAAGGAAGGAAAATGTTTCAAATACATTTGTAGAAAATTTCCTAAGCTCAGTATGAAAAAGTTAAAAGGCGGATATTTGATGGTCCTCAAATTCGGCAATTGATGAAAGATGCAAATTTTATTAAAGTTATGACTGTTCCGGAAAGTGAAGCTTGGAAGCGTTTTGTATTGGTAGTAGAAAATTTCCTAGATAACTATAAAGTTCCAAATTATAAATAAATTGTGCAAAACATGTTGATAAGCTTCAAGATTCTGAGGGCAAATATGAGTATAAAGTTACACTTTCTCCACAGTCACCTGGATAGATTTCCAGATAATTTAGAAAATTATAGTGATGAATAGGGAGTGCGCTTTCACTAGGATCTAAAATTAATGGAGTAAAGGTATCAGGGTAGATGGGACTGTCGCATGATGGCAGATTACTGCTGGTCTTTAAAAAGAGATTGTCCCCTAAAAAATTATAGAAGAAAATCTTATAAAAGGCATTTCACTCAAGTATAACATGGGTTTTCAATATTTTTCTTTCTATTTATGTTGGTGTATACTATTAATTTTTCAAACAATTGACATTATAATATATATATGATGGGGCACGCAGTAGCGTAGTGGTTAAGGCATTGCGCTACAAGCCGGAAGGTCGAGTGTTCAAGTCCCATTGGGGTCAGGATTTTTAAACTGACCCAAACCTTCTGGCGGCACTATGGCCCTGGGGTCGACTCAGCCTCTAACGAAAATGAGTACCAGACGCTTGTTCTGGGGTAAAGGCGGCCGTCACGCAGGGCTGACAACCCGGGCTGACATAAAGTGTCTAGAAATAGTGGGAGCCTTAACCTCCTACTACCCCAAGGGCCTCCTGAGGCCTGTTGAGGGATCACTTTACTTTACAATATATATATATGATATTTTTTTATATTTTCTGATTTTTGTAGTGTAAAATGAAAATAAAGATTTAAAAAAAAACCAGAGCAAATCTTCCAAAATCATTGAGTGTTTTATTAATTGTGAGCATAAATATATCCGAAAATAATCTTATATCAAGGACAACAAAACCACTGTTGACCAGTGTAATCTTACACAATACATTTAATTTATTTTAAATATGATTAATGAAACTCTGTCCTATTAAAGTTAATTTGGATTTTTTAATTTGTATCTCACTATACAGCCATATATTTTTCTTGAGTCAATTGATGTATATTACTTGAACTCTTTGCATCCATAGAGGGCCGTGCTTTATTGAAACACATTTTTTAAATTGTGACTATACATATGCAGCAAATGTTTTTCTTTATAATTATTACTGATGATAGCAATTTTGCTATAATGAGATGCAGCTGATTCACAAGTTAGGTCTGTTAACTCATTTTAAAACTAATGTACTTTATTAAGGTAGAATATTTTTTATCACTCACCTCATATTTGTTCTTCTTATTTGATTATAAACTAGTTTCGGAACATAGTTTCTGTTCCATCCTCAGTATCGTCACGACCGTTGTTCTCACTGGGTGAGAATGACCTGATTTCGAGGTTTTTCAGTCAGCCAATGGAAGGAGAGAAGGACAGCTCTTCAAGACGACAGAACAACGGTCGTGACGATACTGAGGATGGAACAGAAACTATGTTCCGAAACTAGTTTATAATCAAATAAGAAGAACAATATGAGGTGAGTGATAAAAAATATTCTACCTTAATGAATATACCTCATAGTGAGAATTCCTAAAATAAGTAATGTACTTTAGTTTCTCAAAATTTTAGATATTTAGTATTTTTTGTAAATTCCTTCCGGACTTCATACGGAAAATGAAAATGTAAGACACAATTTTCCAGATGTTTGATAAGTGATACATTTTGAGGATTAATTATCTTTTAAAAACTGTAAATAATGTGATACAACACGCTGATTCACAATGGTGCAAGTAGCCTCTTGGTTGTTCCACTAAACATAACATCAAAACTCCAACGTGATGATAAAGTGCCAAACTAAAGAAAGTATTTGTGTTGTTAGATATTTATTTTTTCCTACTTAATACGGGTCTGATGATGAAATGAAAACTTAAATGGCTTGTTCTCTAGTGGTATGTATCATTTTGGAATTTTAAGAAAAATATTGTTGAACAGTTTAAAACCAATGTTAGTAAAACGAACACAAATAGAATATCTTTAATGTAACCAAAGAATAGAAATATTTTACACATTGTATGAAAATTGAATGTTCTGTAGAATCTATTGTCATCTCTGGTATTAGAGAAAGATTTTTATTCAACACCAAGTTATGTGTTATATATAGTTTGCTAGAGTTTGAAAGAAAAAATATCATGTTAAAGATATTATAAATTATGAGATAAGATAACTGGATGTATTTTACTTCCTTCTGTCAAGTCGTAGAAGTTGCAAAATTATTTTAATTGGTTCATTAAATAGCAGTGGCGTGTAGTCAGGAGAAGCACTGTTTATATAATAATTATTTTTTATTTAACACGTTTTAAATATATACATCTTCCTGTGCCCAAATATTAAGTTTTGATAGTCTTCCTCCATTCATCTCTATCCTTCCCAGTCACCATCCTGTAATCCCCTGTCCTTCATCAAATTCATAATTCTCTCTATCCATTATTTCTTTTAGGTCTCCCTCTTCTTATCCTCCGATTTGGAATCCAATCCAAACTCCTAACTGCAATCTATATTTTCATTCTTCCTCTTCATGTGTCCAAACTATGGTAATTGTTTAATTCCCACAAATTGTATTACTGTTTCATTAAAGTTAATTTTTTCTCAGATAATACTGTTTCTGGTCCTGTCTAATTTAGAGCATCCTGCAGATCTCCTTAAAAAATCCATTTCTGTAATTGCAATTTTGACTTGGCATTTATAGTCCACATTTCTACTCCATACATCATTAAAGTTCTTACTATTAATTTATAAATATGGATTTTAGTTTCTTTAGTTTTTATTCTGCAAAATTCCATTCACCATTGCTGTTGCAGTTTGCCTTTATAATAATTATTCAATAATATCTTAATAAACCCATCAAATTTCTATGAAACATATAGAAATTATTGGTGTCCACCACTGCGGTCTTGAGATAGTGTGCTGCCTTGTCATGCAGTGGGTCCGGGTTCGATTCCCGGTTGTGACAGGCTCCTGGGTGAGGTTTTCTTCAAGGTTTTTTCCTCACCTATAAGACAAATGTCAGGAAACTTAGGGCCCAACGATCCCCGAAAATCATCTGGCCATCATCACCATCCATATCATTATCATCACCATCCTTCACTGGTGTGGAAAGCAATGGGAAGCTACCACACCTACAATTCCCTAGTAAAGCTGCAAGCATAGTATGAAAATGCTACAATTGCAGTGAAAGACCTGCCCTCGGGCAGAATTACTATGTATGGATGGATATTACTGGTATGAGCATTTTAGTGGCGAAACATGGACTCTTACTTTAAGGGAGGAACGGAGATTATAAGTCATCATCATCATGAACAAATTCGTTATGGCCATGTGGCCTGTACGTTAAACCTAGCGAAGATGGTCTTGATCTTTCCACCCGATGTTTTTTCCAGTCTTTGCTTAAGTTTCTTCGAGTAATAGGAAGTCCCCTGGGTTGGTTACCAGCCATCCACAGAGCAAGACTAGTGGTACGGCTGCTACCTTATAGCCTCTAGTCAGGCGTTAAAAATATGGAATTTCCTCCATATTTGATGGAACAGTTATACCGCTGTGACTCGGTCCCCATTACCTCGTTAAAAGCAGGGTGTACCATGTGCAGGTGAGGTTGAGAATTAGGTAGGAGAGGTTATAGAATGCACATCACTACCTCTTACACCCTAGATTACAAGTAATTGAGGATAAAGTACTTAGGAAAATTTTTGGACCAAAGAGACATGAACAGACAGGTGAATGGAGAAGACTACATAACAATGAACTACATGTGTTTATAGGAAGCCAGATATAATAAGAACAGTTAAGTCTCGTAGACTGCGATGGGTAGGACATGTTGCACGTATGGGGAATGAAAGACTTAAATGGAAGCTTCTTGTAGGAAAGCCAGAGAGAAAACTCCCAGTTGGTAGACCAAGAATGAGGTGGGAGAATAACATTAACTATAATTTGAGGGAAGTAGATTATACAGGGAATGATTGGAAAGCATTAGCTCAGGATAGAGATGTATGGAGAGCTTATGTCTGCGCAGCCATGTACCTACGGGTTCGATAATGTCAGTGAGTAAGTAAGTATGAGCATTTTAGTGAACTGAAGCAAGTTACTCCTACTTGTGTGGAGCAGCAACAGACAGTTGAGTGTACATCTCTGTGCATTTTTTCAGCTACAACTGAAGTTAGCTCCAGATTAGTTTTATCATGCTCACAAGTTAGTCTATTATACAGGAGGTGAAGGTTAGACAAAAAACCATAAATGGATTTACAAAACTATTAAGCACTACTCAGATTTTTCAGCAGTTAATATGTTACTGATATTACTGTACACAATTCCTGTGAGTACATAGTCAGTGGAAAGTTCTTTTCAGTGCTGAAGAGAATCAAAAGATATTCTCAAAATTCTAGTAGAAAAGACAAACTCTTAGAATTATTTGAATTGAAACACGCCTATTAGAAGAAGTTAGAAAAAAGGAACAGTTATTTGAGGAAGTCATTAACAAATTTTCTTCCCAGGAAAAAAATAAAATTTCAATTCTGCTAATCTTGGTATGATAATCTACCAGTGCCAAGAGTGGATCATTTCATATTCAATTTTTCCTAATGGTAGCTTTAATAACTAAATATTTATTATGCTAAGTTATTGTAATATATATTTTTAACACTATCATTTGTGATTTTATGAAAACAAACCTATTTCTCAATTTACTATTGTTAACTTAAGAATTATTATATCCATTGCTTCGGTTATCTGAATGATTAGCTCACGCCACTGTTAAATAATATTGTTTCTTGAAATTTTATAGGAATAAATCACTATGAGGTTTAATTTAAGATAAAATCAAATGTTTCCTACCTCTCCTCATATTAATCTTCTAAGTAGATAGTGATTTCAAGACCATAGCTGCCCCATCTTCAGTACTGTCTTGAAGACTGATGTTATGTCAATCTGAAGAAACACTTCTTCTTCCCTCTATTGGTGGACTGATGAACCTCTGGACCAGGTCGGTATTTGCGAGAATTTCGAAGTTCATAAGTAAAACAAAGAAAAACTTATGAACTTCAAAATTCCTGCAAAGCCTGACTTGATTTAGAGGTTCATTGGTCCACCACAGAGGGAAGAAGAAGTATTTCTTCAGATCAACATAACATCAGTTGTCAAGATGTTACTGAAGATGGGACCGCTATGGTCTTGAAATCGCAATCCTCTTTGAAGATTAATATGAGGAGAGGTAGGAAATATTTATCTTAATATTGTTTCTATTTACTTACATGAAATATATTTTTATGTTATACTGTAATTTCAATTGCTCACAAACTGTACAGGATGGTATAGAATATAGTTTAAAAATCTATAATATGTAACAAAAAATATATGTCTGGACAATTATATTATTACAATATGTATTGTTGATTATTATTATTATTATTATTATTATTATTATTATTATTATTATTATTATTATCTAGGTACCGTACATGTGGTTTATCAGCATTGCTCTAGAAATATTTAGAGATTTCAGTCCTAATGATATTCTATAATAAAATCAAGAAGTTTATAAAGAATAAAATAAACACATTTTTGAATGAAACAAAAAACTTCTGTCAGTTAGGCATACATGGAATAAAACTAAAAAGAAGAAAATACATTTTCTATTTTAATAGTCTCGATGACATGAGTTCAATAATAGACAACAGAAAATGGAGATATTTCTTCACTTGTGCTGGATTCAAAATTCAATAGTCTCCTTTGAAATTATAATTGAAGGTTTAAGGGTGAAATCTATTAGCTACAGTACATTTCTATGGATATGTGGATTCTTGCACCCAAATCTCCCATGAGCCCATATGACCTCTTACTAAAGTAATTTTAGCATGTCATATATAACTAGGCTTTATAGATTGTATTAATTGTGGAAATTTGCAGTTAGTCATTTGGTTTAGCAACCAAAGTGATACAGTATGTCATATTATACTAAATCAGTGACAACGTATCACACTTAGTTTGTTTTATGTTATAAAGATATATTGATAAGGAACTCAGAGTTAATGAGATTTCTAATAATGAAAATACATGTTGCCATTTATCTCTAGTTTATATTTTACAAACTTCAAGCAAAACTTCACGTTTTTGTTTAAATATTGCTGTCATTCTATCATAAATTATTACTGGTACCTAAATATATTCATTTTTATAGTAAAGTCAAAACAATTTAACATTAATACAACTTTTCATGGGGAAAAAAGAGAAATTTGGCAATAAATATTAATCATGATGAGGTATATATTAGTAAAAATTATTATTTTTTACATCCATTATTTCACTGCCAAATATGTCTTACTGCCTACCAAAGTAAATTGGTAATTATTCTCCTTGACTATTAATGTGGGCTTTTAAATTAACCCTATTTTTTTAAAATCATAAAAAGAGCAATAATATTGTAAAAATATGTGTTATCATTATCAATATTGGTGTTTTTAAGTTTAAACTTCAAAATAGAAGCTACATGTAAACTTTTGCTGAATTTATTAAATTCAAGAGTGTATACAGTATTCAAAACTAAAAATTACCTGAGACAAAAGTATAATATTTTAATAAACAAAGTGAAAAATTTGAAGTTTACATTTAAATAGTGCAATTGATTGTTTTACCTATTTGTAGGGGATCAACATTCTGTTATATATGTGTTATAAACACTTCTTAGCAATTTGAAAGTGTGTACAAAGATAACTGCATTAGGGTAGCATCATATTTCATATTCTAAAACTTCCTTCATGCTTAATCTTTTGCTTAGATATCCTTAGTAAATTTGTACAAGATATGCACTATATAGCATACGGACACAGCTATTTTATTGCTACTGTTGAAACAATCTTAAATATTTTTTTATCACAGAAATTGTGTGCCGTTTCTCTAAGATATGTAAATAATTTATAAGAGCTGGATTTTCAATAGTTGTTAGTATCAAAACCCAAAAAATACAAGATTAAAAAAAAATAAACTCATTTAAAATTAATGTTCAATGACATGATTTCATTTAAATTTCATAAATCAATTATTAAATTAATATTGAGAAGCTAAAGCTATTACTATGATAGAAATAAGTAAAATAATGAACACAATTAAATTATTGTAAATCAATGGTAAAGAGAAAATTTTTTGCCTGAACCGGGAATCGAACCCCGAACCTTAAGCTTTCTGTGCTAATGCTCAGACCACTGAGCTAATCCAGGCTTCATTCCCATCCAAGCAGAAATCCTTCCTTTACCTTACTCTACTGGCCCCACATTCAATTGCAATGAATCATCATTCTCTTTACCATTGATTTTCATAAATCAATACTGGCAATGAAAACCTCGTAACTCCAAGAATCTTAAAAATCATGTAAATGAACTAAATTGTATCCAGAATGAAACAAATTGGGACTTAATCTGCATGAAACCAGTACCTCCTTTCTGCAATGTATCACCATCTAAACGTAGAAATTAAATTTTCTTTCATGAATTCAATGTAATTTCTGTAGTGTATTTTCCTCTCCTGTAAATTTGTGGAAATGGATTTAAAAAAGTTTTCATTGCACAGTAACAATGTAATAAAACAGTTAAGGTCTGTGTACCAGAAAGGGACCATTGAGTACTCTTCAAGACCAGCTCTAGTAGCTGGTAGCAGTTGAACAATTTGAATATGAACAGATGGGTACATTTTGCTAAACATCAGTATAATAAAAATATTATGGCAAGAAACAATTTCAGATTACCTAAGGCAATGCACAATATTTTTAAAAAAAGATTGCCAGGATTTAATTAACTAATTCATTGCACCATTCTAGTCAAGTTGAGAAAATATCCTTGGAAAGAATATCTAAACGATGTATTGAGACTATAACAGGTCATCAGACTAATACAGTGTGATCAGTATAGCATTGGACAGTAGATGCGGAGATTTTACTGTACACTGCTGATGCACTCATGAGGAACGGACAGCATAGGATCGTGGTGATACAACCACACACATTTTCGTAACTATTTTACTAATTGTCGTACTTACCAACTGTATTGAAGCAGGTGCTGCAACTGTCCACCTTTGTTGTCCATACATTTTTGACACCTCTTTATAAAATTTGTTGAATGTGATGGAATTTTTACACCCAGGAATCACGTTTCAGAAAGTCTTCATTCTTGGTTGGCAGACTGAGTTAACAAATATCATAAATAAATAAACATTGTTCAGTAGAAAAATTATTAGCCATTATACCGTTTACACTTATACACACGTCATTAATTCACGAGGAAAAGCGACCGAACACCTTATCTACTTGAGGTACATTATTTGACTGTAACCGTGAATGCATGGGATCTACTTGTAAACTGCTGAGTCAGTGCACATTTCAAGTCCTGTGTCTGCATGTATAAGCCTTTGTTATCGCACAGAATGAACCCTGCGTCTGCTGTCCAATCTCACTGTATAGGCCTATATGGAATATATGAAAGTCACAATTTCTCAATGAATGTTATGCCAACACTAGGGCCTAACTGCCATAATAATAACATACTATAAAAAAGCGATAAAGGATAGACATATATACATGTGTATTATATCAGAAAATAGGGGATAATTAACCTCACTGAAAAACATATTAGTTCACACGCATATAATATAAAAAACGCTAGTAAAAAGGCATATCTCTATATCCTGGATGAAAACCATATCAAAAGATTCCAGAATTATTTGGTCAAGTAGATGACCACATTAGATAAAGAAAGGAATGAGTGCGCGCAGTAAGTAGAACATAGCTTTCCATTTTGACATAGATGAAGGCTTCAAACTAGATCATAGACTTTCCACACCCAAATTTCCCCAATTAGAAACTTAAAATTTATCATATAAATATTCGCGATTTTTTTACCGAAGGCAGAAGGGCGGCGGACCGAACGCGGTCCCCCAGCAGGGGTGGCAGCTACATTGGTAACATGAATCTTTTTTATCATTCTTTGGTCATTTTCAGACATAGAATTAAATAAAGGACCAAATGGTCCAAAGAACTTAGAATAATGAACAAAGTTGAATATTTTAAAATGATTGTTTTCTCTCTCTCTCTGAATTTTAACACTTTAATATTTTGAATATTTTGACGTTTGACAATGTGACAATTTCAGCTGACTTTAATAAATTGGTTTATATGTTATTAATCTAATATTTCTTTATGTTTGGTTTTATTTTAATAAATAATGTTATTTTTCGTTTACTGTGTTTTTAACATGTTTAAATGTGGAACTCATCCTCCAAACCAAGGCCAACCGCTCGGGCCAAAGACCACTTAAACAATAGTGAACTTAACGCTATCATTACGGCGGGGCTTAACAGACCCCTCGCGTAACAATGAATGCAAATTAAAATTCAATAGAAGACTATTAAAAAAAATTCAATTTGAAAAATTGAAGTAATTTCAATCAAATTATAATTTTATGTCTTAATTAGTGTGAACTTTGAATTAATTTGATGTCTCAAGTAAATTTATACACTTACACTGAACACACCCACACTCTCTACAAAAATCAATTTGAATTATTTACTTAGTTTCAATTAATGAGATCACTTACTTTTTATAAGGAAACATTTTCCTAATATCTAATTCCTGATCCATGTAGCAGTAATGCATTACAATATAAATATTTAATTTCATGGATTTTTAATATTTATACATACCAAAATACACGTGTCATACCTACTTAAATTATTTGAACTTTAAAGTTGAATTAATAATAGTACCAAAAGATCTAAATAATAGAAAATTATAAAAATGACAATACTTTTCAAAATATAATTCAATGTGGCTTATAAAACATTTCAGGTAATTCAATTGAAATGAAGAAAAAATTCCATAAATTAATTTAACCATATTATGATCGTGAGGCTGACCCTATAAGCCGAAAAAATGTCTACACATAATACAAACTCCAGACATGAAAGTCAAGTTGATATAATAATTTAACCATGGTCTACACATGGTACGTGTGAAGAAATATTCATCACGCCAATTTTGAAATAAAGGGCAAACTCTAGTTTAAAATTATAATATTTTATAATTCAGATATTTTCAAAAACATAAAAACTTTTTGTCTTAATGAAAATATGTCACATAGTTTGATAATACAAGTAGTTTGATAATATAACTAGTTATTGTTTTTAATTATTCACGACCTTCTAGGCTGTCGGTTATGGAGTATTAGTAAGGATAACAGGTCTATTATTTTTGAGATTGATAGAAAAAAATTGATAACAAATAAATATTGAAAAGCATGTAACAAAATTGTAATGAAAATTAATATCATCATCATCATCATCCTGCCAGGTATTAGTCCTAGAAGAACTGTTACGGCCTGAGAAAGCGGTTTTCGTGCCATCTTTTCATAGGTCGACCAAGTGACCGTTTCCCATTTGGACAGTAGTTCATTATTGCCCTGGGGATCCTGGATCTAGCCATTCTTGAGACATGTTCCTTCCAGTTTAGCTGATATCTGGAGATGTAGTCCAGTATTGGTGACACATTAAGTTCTTGAAGGATTTCTACATTTTTCTTTCGATCCCATTTGGTGTAGCCAGCTGTTCGGCGCATAAATCTCATCTCACAAGCTGTTAGTCTGCTTTCATCTCTTGTCCTTATAGTCCATGCTTCACTCCCATAACATAGGACTGGTCGAGCCATTATTTGATAAAGACGAGTACGAGTAATGAAGGTTTTAAAACTCTATTAATGAAAATTAATATGAATTACATATTTGTAAGGATGTATTGTATTAGTCCTGAGATGCTGAATCAAAGTGAGAAAGATGTGTCAAATTTGCTTTTTATTTCAAGTAATCATGCATAACTAACTAACTTATTGGGACACATAAGCTCTCCATACATTTGTATCCTGAGGTAATGTTTTCCAATCATCCCCTGTGTAATCTAATTCCCTCAAGCATACAAAAAATCTTGCAAAGTTCACTACCTGGATACTACATGAAGAATCATACTACGTACAGAATGTTATTTTTACCATACTGGTGCTTATTAATTACAATTACATATTTTACACTAATTATGAAAATAGGATACAAAAAATCTCTTGCACAAAAATCTGCAAATAAAACAATCTCAGAACCATAGAATCATTATCATATATGATATAAACATTAAATCTATAGTTCTTTGATATACGATAGGGTAACCAGAGCTAAATCAATAATTTCATATAAAATATTTATAAACATTAAGTCCACCGCTGTGGTCTCGAGGTAGCGTGCTGCCTTGTCACTCAGCAGGCCCGGGTTCGATCCCCAGTTGGGGCAGTTTTTCTGGGTGAGGTTTTTATCGGGGTTTTTCCTCACGTGTAAGACAAATGTCAGGAAAACTTTAAGGCCCAATGGTCCCTGAAATCATATGGCCATCATGATCATCATCATCATTCTTATCCTTATTATCATCATCATCATTATCCTTCACCGGTGTGGAAAGCAACGGGAAGCTACCACACCTAGTAAAGCTGCAAGCATAGCATGAAAATACTATGCTTGCAGAGAAGGACCTGCCCTAGGGCAGAATTACTATGGATGGATGGATAAACATTAAAATTATATTCCTCAAACCATCATGCTTTTTACTACAAATTCAATAAATTGTAATAAATTCTGATTTTTAAGCATCAACCTTTTCTTATAACACAATCCCTATTTATCATTAATGTATTTTCTTAACGAATAAGATACAACATTTGTAATATTAGGCAGATTTGTCAGAATAATTCTTGTGGGCTGTTAACAAGTGTTGTATAATCTAACAACTGTTGGAAACCACAGCTGTAATCAGGGCTCGATTTTTTCTATTAACTAAAAGGGGATTAAATAATCTTATCTGAAAATAAAACAATAGAAGAATTTATTAAGGTAACAAGGCAGCATGTAATTGTTCCCCACAACATATCAAGCCCTGAAAATGTACAGTATATTAAGTATGACATGATTGAATGGCGTGTGTGTACAGATATTATAAGTAATATTATTTGTATATATAATTAAGACTGTTTTAATGTTAATCAAGTATGTCTTTGACCTTAATATTCTCCTGTGAAAGATACTATTGCTCCTAAGCACCAGCAACCAATTCTCAGTAACAAAATAGAATGAACTATGAAGTTTGCAACACATGTATATAATATTATACTTAAGAGTTTAGACATCCTATTTATGTTGAAGTGCAGATGAAAAAATGAAACATGGTCTTTCATTGATTTTGTTTTTAAAATAAAGAACTGTAACACAGTTAAATATGCTATGTTATTGTAAATCCTGAAATAAATCCATAACATCTTCCGTAGTTTTAGAGTCAAAGCTGTGGTCAGTCACCATACTTGTTTCTGAACTCGAAGTTCAAGGGTTTAAATACAACCAGGTTTGATGAAATTTTTCAGAGCTTAAAATTTCTGAGTGAGCACCTCTGTTATTTCAATATGTCTGACTAGCATTTCAATGATCTTAAATTAGATTCTCAGCTATGCCATATGATTTCTTTATTTTTTTATATAGAATCTTTCTAAAGTCATTATCAATTTCCATGAAAAAATACTATTTTACACGCTTTATATTAGCTTGACATGTATCTATCTATCTATCTATCTATCTATCTATGTAACAGAATCTTTCAATGCAATTTTCACCCATTTAAAATCATTGGATCGACTTGAAGCTATGTAAACTTGTAAAGGACCCGTACAATACAATAATTACATTTTTTTTTCTAAAATCCTGGCCAGAATCATCAGAAAATAAAATAAATAATAGTTTCAAAAAACTAAAAGAAAACGCTTTATTAGAAAACTAAAAAATGAAAAATAATTTTAATTTCCAATACGCTTGGGATAAAATAAAGTGGTCAACAAAAAAATCATCTCCAACACATATAGAATAAAATTAGAGTTATCAACAAAAAGAAAATAATTTTACCATCAAAAGCGTGGGGTGCTCTATATCAATTAATATATTTGATAATAAACAGATATTGGTAAAAGTAAGCTCTCTAAGAAGAAAATGTAAAAATCATATAAAGCACTCCACGCTTTTGATGGTAAAATTATTTTCTTTTTGTTGATAACTCTAATTTTATTCTATATGTGTTGGAGATGATTTTTTTGTTGACCACTTTATTTGATCCCAAGCGTATTGGAAATTAAAATTATTTTTAATTTTTTAGTTTTCTAATAAAGCGTGTTCTTTTAGTTTTTTGAAACTATTATTTATTTTTTATTTTTTAGTTTTAATATTTTACAGAATAAGATAAAAATGTAAATATCTTTAAATTCGATACTAGCTAAAAGTATTACTCTTCTATAAAAAAAACCCCTCCCAGCCGGATTTGAACAAGCGACGTATGGATACTGAAATTATATACCACTAGAGTTCACCGCTCTACCAACTGAGCTCTTACAACGATTGACTAAAAACTCGACAAGTCAGCAACCTATTATATCAGTTTTCATTTTTTTGATTTTCGGATGATTCTGGCCAGGATTTTAGAAACAAAATAAGAAATTATTGTATTGTCACGGGTCCTCTACACGTATACAAAGTTTCAAGTCGATCCAATGTTTCTAAGTGGGTGAAAATCGCTTGAAAGATTCGGTTACATTGATATAAAAACACGTTTTTTGATTTTCTGATGATTATGGCCAGGATTTTAGAAAATAAATATGAAATTATTGTATTGTCACGGGTCCTCTATAAGTATGCAAAATTTCAAGTCGATCCGATGTTTCTAAGTGGGTGAAAATCGCGTTGAAAGATTCCATTACATTGATACGAAAACACTTTTTTTGATTTTCTGATGATTATGGCCAGGATTTTAGAAAATAAATATGAAATTATTGTATTGTCACAGGTCCTCTACAAGTATACAAAGTTTCAAGTCGATCCAATTTTTCTATATGGGTGAAAATCGTGTTGAAAAATTCCGTTACATTGATACAAAAACACTTTTTTTGATTTTCTGATGATTATGGCCAGGATTTTAGAAAATAAATATGAAATTATTGTATTGTCACGGATCCTCTACAAGTATACAAAGTTTCAAGTCGATTCGATGATTTTAAGTGGGTGAAAATCGCGTTGAAAGATTCCGTTACATAGATAGATAGATAGATACAGGTCAAGCTAATATAAAGCGTGTAAAAAGTGTCTTTGTATCTATGTAATGGAATCTTTGAACATGATTTTCATCCACTTAGAAATATTGGATCGACTTGAAACTTTATATACCTGTAAAGGACCCGTGACAATACAATAATTTCATATTTATTTTCTAAAATCCTGGTCAGAATCTTCAGAAAATCAAAAAAAGTGTCTTTGTATCTATGTAACGGAATCTTTGAACACGATTTTCACCCTCTTAGAAACATTGGATCGACTTGAAAATTGCATACTTGTAAAGGACCCGTGAAATACAATAATTCCATATTCTGTTTCTAAAATCCTGGCCAGAATCATCAGAAAAAAAAATGAAAACTGGTATAATAGGTTGTGGTATTGTCGAATTTTTAGTCAATTGTTGTAAGAGCTCAGTTAGTAGAGCGTTGAACCCTAGTGGTATATAATTTAAGTAATCCATAGGTCGCTGGTTCAAATCCGGCTGGGAGGGTTTTTTTACAAGAGTATTACTTTTAGCTCATACTACAATCGTATCGAATTTAAAGATATTTACATTTTTATCTTATTCTGTAAAATTGTGAAACTAAAAAATGAAAAAATAAATAATAGTTTTAAAAAACTAAAACAACACACTTTATTAGAAGATCGAACTAAAAAAACGATTTTAATTTCCAACACGCTTGGGATAAAAAATTAAAGTGGTCAACAAATAATATCATTTCCAACACATATAGAATGAAACTAGAGTTATCAACAAAAATAAAATAATTTTACCATCAAAAGCGTGGGGTGCTTTTTATGATTTTTACATTTTCTTCTTAGAGACTTTACTTTTACCAATATCAGTTCATTATCAAATATATTAATTGATATAGATCACCCCACGGTTTTTATGGTAAAATTATTTTCTAGTTGGATAACTCTATACCAAATCACAAATGTCTTCGGAGGTTGTGTCTGGGATTTATAATGCAAACAATCCGGTCTAGATCTGAAATTTCAAAATTGGGTTTCCCAAGGCTATAGTCTTGGTGATTTTCCAAAAATTGTCAAAATTTTCGAAATTTCAAAAACTGAAAAAATACTGTCTAGAGGATGTGTCGGGGATTTATAATGCAAACAATCCGGTCTAGATCTGAAATTTCAAAATTGGCGATTTTCCAAAAATTGTCAAAATTTTTGAAATTTCTAAAAGTGTAAAAATGCTATCTTGATGGTGTGTTCAGGATTTATAATGCAAAATATCCGGTCTAAATCCGAAATTTCAAAATTGGGTTTTCCAAGGCTATAGTCTTCGTGTTTTTCCTATAATTGTCAAAATTTTCGAAATTTCAAAAACTGCAAAAATACTATCTAGAGGGTGTGTCCGGGATTTATAATGCAAAAAATCCGGTCTAAATCCGAAATTTCAAAATTGGGTTTTCCAAAGCTATAGTCTTGGTGATTTTACAAAAATTGTCAAAATTTTCGAAATTTCAAAAACTGAAAAAATACTATCTAGAGGATGTGTCTGGGATTTATAATGCAAACAATCCGGTCTAAATCCGAAATTTCAAAATGGGTTTTCCAAGGCTATAGTCTTGGTGATTTTCCAAAAATTGTCAAAATTTTTGAAATTTCAAAAAGTGCAAAAATACTATCTTGATGGTGTGTCCAGGATTTATAATGCAAAAAATCCTGTCTAAATCCGAAATTTCAAAATTGGGTTTTCCAAGGCTATATATAGTCTTGGTGATTTTCCAATAATTGACAAAATTTTCGAAATTTCAAAAACTGCAAATATACTATCTAGAAGGTGCGTCCAGCATATATAATGCAAAAAATCCGGTTTAAATACAAAAAATTCAAAATTGAGTTTTCCAGGTCTACAGTCTTGGTGTATCTCCAAATATGGTGAAAATTTTCGAAATTTCAAAAACTGCAAAATTACTATCTAGAGTGTGTCCGGGATTTATAATGCAAAAAATCCGGTTTAAACACAAAATTTCAAAATTGTCAAAAATTTTCGAAATTTCAAAAACGGCGAGATTACTATCAAGAGGGTGTGTCCGGGATTTATAATGCAAAACATCGGGTTGAAATCCAAAATTTCGAAATTAGTTTTCCAAGGTGTTTTCCAAAAATTGTCAAAATTTTCTATTTTTCCAAAACTGCAATAATAATAATATCTAGAGGGTGTGTCCAGGATTTATAATGTAAAATATCGGGTTTAAACCAAAATTTCAAAATTCAGTTTTCCAAAAATTGTCAAAATTTTCGAAATTTGAAAAACTGCAAAAATACTATCTGGAGGGTGTGTCCGGGATTTATAATGCAAAACATCGGGTTTAAATCCAAATTATCAAAATTAGGTTTTCCAAGACAATAGTCTTGGTGTTTTCCAATAATTGACAAAATTTTCGAAATTTCATAAACTGCAAAAATACTATCTAGAAGGTGTGTCCAGCATATATAATGCAAAAAATCCGGTTTAAATACAAAATTCCAAAAGTGAGTTTTCCAAGGCTGGTGTTTTACCAAAAATTGTCGAAATCTCAAAAACAGCAAAAATAGAATCTAGAGGGTATGTCCAGGATTTGTAATGCAAAAAATCCTGTTTATATCCAAAATTCCAAGTTGAGTTTTCCAAGTCTATAGTCTTGGTGTTTTTCTAAAAATTGTCAAAATTTTCGAAATTTCTAAATCTGCAAAAATAGAATGTAGCGGGTGTGTCCCGGTTTTATAATGCAAAAAATCCCGTTTAAATTCAGTTTATCAAAATTGAGTTTTCCAAGACAATAGTCTTGGTTATTTTCCAATAATTGTCAAAATTTTCGAAATATCAAAAACTGCAAAAAAAACTATCTCGAAGGTGTGTTCCGGATTTATAATGCAAAAAAAACCGGTTTAAATCCAAAATTTCAAATATGAGTATTCCAAGGCTATAGTCTTGGTGTTTATGCAAAAACTGTCATAATTTTTAAAACTTCAAAAACTGCAGTGTGTGTGTGCAGGATTTATAACGCAAAAAAACCGCTCTAAATACAAAATTTAAAAATTGTCAACAATTTTCGAAATTTCAAAAACTACAAAAATACTTTCTAGAGGGTGTGTCCGGGATTTATAATGCAAAAGGTCGAGTTTAAATCCAAAATTTCGAAATTGTCTTTCCAAGGCAATAGTCTTGGTGTTTTTCCAAAACTTGTCAAAATTTTCGAAATTTCAAAAACTGCAATAATACTATCTAGAGGGTGTGTCCAGAGTTTTAATGCAACAAATCGTTTTTAAACCAAAATTTCAAAATTGAGTTTCGCAAAATTGTCAAATTTTTCGAAATTTCAAAAACTGCAAAAATTCTAAATAGAGTATGTGTCCGTGATTTATAATGCAAAACATCGGATTTAAATCCAAATTATCCAAATTAGGTTTTCCAAGACAATAGCCTTGGTGTTTTTCCAATAATTGACGAAAGTTTCGAAATTTCAAAAACTATAAAATTACCATCTACAAAGTGTATTCGGGATTTATAATGCCAAAATCCGGTTTAAATCCAATATTTCAAAATTGAGTACTCCAGAGCTATAGTGTTCGTGTTTTTCCTTAAATTGTCAAAATTTTCGAAATTTCAAAAACTGCAAAAATACTATCTAGAGGGAGTGTCCGGGATTTCTAATGCAAAAAAAATCCAGTTTAAATCCAAAATTTCAAAATTGAGTTTTCTATGGCTATATTTTTGGTGTTTTAGCAAAACATTTTCAAATTTTCGAACTTTCAAAAACTGCAAAAATATTACCTAGAAGGTATGTCCGGTATTTATAATGCAAAAATCTGGTTTAAATCCAAAATTTCGAAATTCAGTAATTTTGGTGTTTTTGAAAGAATTGACCAAATTTTCGAAATTTCAACAACTGCAAAATTATTATCTAGAGCGTGTATCCGGAATTTATAATGCAAAAAATCTGGTTTAAATACAAAATTTCAAAATTGAGTTATCCAAGGCTATAGTCTAGGTGTTTTTCCAAAAATTGTCAAAATTTTCGAAATTTCAAAAACTGCAAAAATACTATCTATAGGGTGAGTCTGGGATTTATAATGCAAAAAATGCGGTTTAAATCCAGAATTTCAAAATTGAATTTTCGAAGACAAAAATCTCGGTGTTTTCCAAAAATTGTCAAATATTTCGAAATTTCAAAAACGGAGAAAAAATACTCTCTACAGTGTGTGTCCGGGATTTGTAATGCAAAAAAATCTGGCTGAAATACAAAATTTCAAACTTGAGTTTTCCAAGGCTATATAGTCTTGGTTTTTTTTTCAAAAAATGTCAAAATTTTCGAAATTTCGAAATCTGCAAAAATATTACCTTGAAGGTATGTCCAGGATCTATCATGCAATAAATCTGGTTTAAATCCAAAATTTCAAAATTCAGTATTCCAAGGCTACTTATAGTCTAGGTGTTTTTGAAAGAATTGTCAAAATTTTCGAAATTTCAAAGAAATTACTATCTAGATGGTGTGTGCGGGATTTATAATGCAAAAAATCTTGTTATATCCAAAATTTCAAAATTGAGTTTACCAAGTCTATATTGTCTTGGTGTTTTTCCAAAAATGGTCAAAATTTCAAAAACTGCAAAATAGTATCTAGAGAGTGTGTCCAGGATTAATAATGCAAAAAATCGGGTTTAAACCAAAATTTGAAAATTCAGTTTTCCGAAAATTGTAAAACTTTTCGAAATTTAAAAAACTTCAAAAATATTTATAATGAAAACATCGGGTTTAAATCCAAATTATCAAAATTAGTTTTTCCAAGACAATCGTCCTGCTGTTTTTCCAATAATTGTCAAAATTTTCGAAATTTCAAAAACTGCAAAAATAATATGTAGAAGGTGTGTTCGGGATTTATAATGCAAAAAATCCGGTATAAATCCAAAATTTCAAAATTGAATTTTCCAAGGTTATATATATAGTCTTTGTGTTTTTGCAAAAATTTTCAAAACTTCAAGAACTGCAAATATACTATCTAGAAGGTGTGTCCAGCATTTATAATGCAAATTATCCAGTATAAATCCAAAATTCCTACATTCAGTTTTCCAAGGCTCTAATCCAGGTATTTTTTTTCCAAAAATTTTCAAAATTTCAAAAACTGTAAGAAAACTATATAGAAGGTGTGTCCGTGGTTATTATGCAAACAATTCGGTTTAATCCAGAATTTCAAAATTGACTTTGCCAAAAATTCTCAAAATTCTCGAAATTCTAAAAACTGCAAAAATACCATCTGGAAGGTGTGTCCGGGCTTTATAATGCTAAAACTCGGGTTTAAATCCAAAATTTCGAAATTATTTTTCCAAAAACTGTCAAAATTTTGAGAAATTTCACAAACTGCATAACCACTATCTAAAGGATGTGTCCGTAATTTATTATGCATGAAATTATGGTTTGAATGCAAATTTTCTAAATTGTGTTTTCCAAGATTATAGTCAAGGTGTTTTTCCAAAAATTTTCAAAATTTTCGAAATTTCAAAAACTGCAAAACTACTATGTAGAGGGTGTGTCCCGGTTTTATAATGCAAAGAGTCCTGTTTAAATTAAAATTATCAAAATTGAGTTTTCCAAGATAATAATAATAATAATTTATTGCAGCCAAATAGCCAGGATGAAAATAGAATACATTTTAAATTTACATATTTGCATATTCACACATTGTTTTTGTTCTTTTTGTGCATAGCTCAATGTGATATCGGTCACACGATTTTTCGCATAGCGTACATTGACAGTCTTTATTTGCTTCATGAAATTTTGTGTTGTTGCATATCAGGTGGTGGAATCCATGGACTGCCAACCTAGTGATGACGTGTCTCATTTCGAAATTTTCTTTTGTCCACGCACGGTCCACCATTGCCCCGGTGCTGTAGAACTCTGGATGTATTTCTTCTCTTTTTCTGTTCAATGTTGCTAACAGCTGCTCAGATGCGCTGGTGCTGGGTAAGAGTATGCTTGTTCTGAGGTCGTCGATGAGGAAAGTTTCCTTCGCCAGTAGGTATGCGAGTCTTGAATGTGTTACTTTTGACACTCCTAATACTGCCTTTATATATCTCGCTTTCACCCTTTCTAGAGAGGAAAGATTCTTCATTGTTAAATGTGTCCATATGAGTTCTATGCCGTATGTCAGTATTGGTAGAATTTTTGCTCTAAATAACAGCATTGCCGTCTCTAAGGTGAGGGATCTAATGTTTCTTATTTCATGCATTGCCATTATTGCCTGGGTTGTCTTTTCTGTGATATGTTTTGTGAAGCATTTCGCGCTTGTTTGTAGCGTGATGCCTAGGTATTTGAAGTCTGGTACTATTTTCAGTTTAGTTTCCCTTATGTATATCTCTTCATTTATGGCGGCTCTTCCTCCGTTTCTGAAGATCATTGTGTCCGTTTTTGATATATTAATGTCCAGCTTGTTCTTTGAGCACCATTTTTCCACTTCGTTTATTGTTTCCTGAAGTGTTGTTATGTCTCTGGAACCGATTACGATGTCGTCCGCATATGCGCACGAGAAGATACCATCTTTTTGGGTAATTCTAAGGATTTCTTCGGTTGCTAGTATAAACAGTAAGGGGCTAAGTGGATCGCCCTGCAGTACTCCATTTGTTTGAATGATCGGTTTTGACATGACGATGTTATCTGAGACATATATTTCATTCCAGCTCAGCAGTGTATTGATGAGGTTCGTCCATATGTTGTTGTTTCCTAGTGTCTCCTTTAATTTTTCTATCACTAGTTGCCTGTCTAGTAGATCGAAGGCCTTCGTGAAGTCTATGAAGACGGTATAAAATTTCTCTCTGTCTTCTAATGCTTCCCAAATATGTTTCAACAAGAGTTCGATTGCGTTTAGAGTTGACTTTCCTTTTCTAAACCCGAATTGATTTTCTGGTAGATGCTCATCTATTTCCTCCCTTATTCGTCCTGTTATTAATTTGGTGAAAATTTTGAAGGGACAATTTTCCAGAGCGATACCTCTATATTTGTTGGGGCATTTCGGGTTTCCTTTCCCTTTATATAATACCTTGACAATTGATTTTCTCCATTGTTCAGGTATGGAGGCTGTTTGTATGCATTTGTTGTATAATTTTGTCCAAACCTGGTCTAACAGATGTACCGTGTCTTTTATGTATTCATTGTATATTCCGTCCGGGCCCGCTGCTTTCTTGTTTTTGGAGTTACATATTGCATATCCAACTTCTTCTGTGGTCAGGGGTATCCAGTTTGTGGGTATTGGTGTTAATATTTCTTGAGGGTTCCTTTTGCCGCAGATTGGTCTCTCTTTATTGAGTATGTTGTTGAAATGCGACTCCCATATTCCCATGTCAATGTAGTGTGTTTGCGCTTGTTTCTTTGGGCGGAGTGCTAAATGTGGGTCTTTCTTGGCCTCCTCCGCTAGCATCCTGCCCTCTTCCTCCAAGAAGGCGCTTTTCTTTTCTTTTATTATTCTCTTGTAGTGTTTCCTCTTCTCGGCGTATGTGAGTAGAAGAGCGTGGTTCTCGGTATTTTGTTTCAGTTGTTGTAAAGTATCTAAGGTATCTCTTCTTAGTCCGTAGCATTCATTATCGAACCAGGGTTTTGCTCTTCTTTTGATTCGGTGATTCGTGGCTTGTCTTAGTACTTCGCCTAACATTTGAGTAGCTTCCTCCAGTCGCTCATTTTCTATTAACGTTTCTATTTGCGTTTTTGTCTCTATCTTAGCTTCTACTTTTCCTATGTCTATCTTCCTTGATAGGTGTTGTGTTGTCTCTTCCTGTGTCTTTTCCCATTTACCTTGAATATTTATTTCTAGTGGTATATGTTTCCTTAATGCCGAGTGGTTTGCATTCCATAATGTAGTTATATTTCCTGTTATAGTACCTTTTGTGAGTGCGATATCTATTGCACTCTTGCCATTGTGAGAGATGTATGTAGGTATCTTAGGGTTGTTTAATAATGTAAATCCTTCCTCTTGTAGTTTTTCCAATACCAACTTTGTTTTATAGTTTTGGGAGTCTAGTCTGCAGTTTAGATCTCCCGCGATGATTATTGGTTTGTCCTG
This sequence comes from Diploptera punctata, assembly GCA_030220185.1. NCBI lineage: Eukaryota > Metazoa > Arthropoda > Insecta > Blattodea > Blaberidae > Diploptera > Diploptera punctata. Next base: position 292,138 of record JASPKZ010008443.1, read on the forward strand.
CTTGTACTGGGTGATGGTTTGGCCTAGTTCATCCATTATGTCAATTGCTGTCATGTTCGGTTTGAAATATGCAGCTATTATCACTAGGTAGTCCGTTTCGAGTAGTAGGGTGTTTTCCTGTTGTTTTGTTGCTATAATGGGTCTCAGATGTGGTTTTAGTAGGATAGTTATCCCTCCAGATGGTCTGCCTTTTTCGCCTTGTCTAGCCATAAGGTGTGTTGCATAGAAATTTGGATGTTGCCAGTTCTCTGTTAGAAAGGTTTCGGTCAGGATTGCTATGTCGTACTCTTTTAGGAAATTTTCCGGGCTCATGCTCATTGCACTTTTTATACCTTCTATGTTCCATAATAAGATTTTAAAATTATTTGTTTTATTCAAGTGCGTATCCTTCTTGTCTTCGGGAGAGGCGAAAAAAACGAAATCTCCTGACTATGATCCCTTCCGGCCAGAATTCTGTTTCGTTTACCCTCTCTAGTGCTTCGAAGGGGATTCCTACTTTGAAAGATTTTGTATTGCTGCGTGTCTGGATTTCTTCGCATGATACATTCTCTTTGATTCCCCTTTTATTAAGGAATTTCTTCATTGTATCCGTTGTGGTTTCGGGTTTTAACCGTCCTACATACAGCCAGGCCCTCTTTTCTGCAGCTTGCAGTTCTTCGTCCCTCGATCCGGTGCCGGTCAGCGAGTCTTGTTTCCGTGGTGGGTTTCGCTTTCTTTTGTGGCTTACCAGTGTCCATTTTTCTTCGTTTGGGTCCTCTTCTTTTTCTCCTTCTGTTGTCTCTGTGTTTTCTATCTCGAAATGTTGTCCTTCCGGTGTATTAATGTTTAACGTATTGCTTCCCTTCGTATCATTTATTACACTTTGATTTTTGTTTTTATTATTTCTTTGGGGTTCTGGTTTCTGATTTCCTGTCTGTTTTATTTCTTCTTTTATTAGATATTTCATATTGTTTGCGAAAGTTTCCATCATATATTTCAATTGTTGCGTGATATTTTTGGTGATTTTCTCTTCTATTGTGTCCGGTGGTTGGGTGTCGGAGTTAGGTTGTTCTCCACCAGGTGTCAGGATGTGGTGGCTTTCTGGTAAGGAGTCTCTGTTTTCATCCAGAGATGGCGCCACCTGTCCCGTCCGGCGAATGGGACGGGGTGAGGGGTTGGATTCTTGTGTTCCTCCGCATAAGAAACTGTATACTGGTCTCTTCACTTCGTGTTGTATGTAAATGGCAGCCATCCAAGGCCACCTCCCAGGCAATGATAACTCTCCATTCACAATTCGGATTGCAGGAACTTCCGATTGACCACAATCTGAAAAAATTAGACATAATTTGAAACATGTTTAATTGTCTGCACACATAAAAGTAATGTAAAAATCTTGTAAAATAAAGTTTCAATAGAAGTTGTCTGATGACGTTATTGATAGAAGCTACCTGCCTTCAGAAGTTAGAGGATTGTATAAGTCTACAGAAGTGTTAGTTTAAAACATGACATTTCATAAAAATCCTCGCTCTAGTGATTACATACAAACCCTAGCCTTTGTTATTCGTGTAGTTGTGACTAGTTCCTTGAGTAGAGAGCTTTGTTGTTTGCTCGCCACCTCCCGACTTGATTTAAAGTCTTTTTCCTTTCATATTTTTTTTATCCCGATCTCTGTTTTATCACAAATTAATTGAAAACAGATGGAATTAAATAAATAATTTTATTAATGTCAGATAAGAAGAACTGACAACAGTGCAAGGAGCGTATTAAGCATCTTATTGCAAAATTCTAAAGGTAAAATTTGTTCCAATCCACGTCCCCTGTAAGTCTACTGTGTGAAATTCAGACCAATAATCACCTTCATTATAAAGTAAAATGTTAATACATTTCTTTCCCTACTGTACTTGACACAAGCAATTCGTAATTAAAATGTGAAATTAATATATAAAATGCGTTCTTAGCGCGGCCGGACCATTCCGTAGCTGCCTTGGACAGGGTTTTGGCGCGCCTTCCGCCAGAGTTACACGTACACGACCGGCAAGTCATTTCTACGGAGCACTACCTACTGTGCTAAAATAACAAATTACGCCTGTACTAACTTACATTAGGCTACCTGCATCACAACAGGTGTTGAAAGTGATGATCTTGAAGACGAACACATTCTCTATATCATCGAAAACTATTTTGGTTCACTCGCAAAAGTCCATGTTGACTTATTGTCTGTATTTCTCTTGTGACGTTGTCCTTCAATTCTTGTAACATGTGTCAGATTTTATACGTGCATTTTATTCTTTAACGTTTCCCATAGATAAAATTCACATGGCGATAGGTCAGATGAACTGAGTGGACATAACATCGACTTATTACAAGAACAGGATTAAACTATTGTGGAAAAGATCGAATACATGAGGTAGAATAGCAGATGATTCAACAATCCAGTCGTTCTACCAGCAAAAGTGAAAATTTAACTCTTCATTAAGTCGTGACTCACCTGAATCTTGTGCTGAAGAGAATCTCACAAACCACCACAACCAGCCTGGAACACACAGTCATTTTTGTTAACTTTCAGGTACATTAACTGGAACTGGAGAGTCCCAGCCTGATATCATCTTAGTTAATTACAGTGTTGAAGTCTTTATGACTAATTCAAAGAATGTGAATAAAATCAACAGTCTGTACCTAAATTAGTAATATTTTCATAAATCACAGTAAACCAACAGAGTTCCTCAAACTGTAACATATGATACTTGTATTTGGGAAGTTCTCCGTTCAAATCCTGGTGACTACCAACCTGCCTGAATTTTTTTTCAAGGCAAATGCTGAATTGGAATTGTACTGCCACATCCCATTTCATCTTATTTATCATTGCATAATAGTATTAAGAATAATAGGCCTATATATATATATATATATATATATATATATAAACAAAATAAATATATGTTATGTTGCATATTTAAATTAAAACATAAAAATAAAAACCATATTATTGAAACGTGCAGTTGCTCGTTTGCAATATTATGTTTATTTGTAATATTGCAGTGAAATTAATGTTTTCAGTTACTACAGATCAGTACGCACAACTGACAAATAATTAAAACTGATGATAAAACTCCTCATTTCCTATATTATATTCTTGTAATGTTGTTGCTCTACGTGCGTATGTCTTTACTGACATTTTGTACTATTCTAAACGTTTTGTAACAATAGTTCCAAACATTTTTCTTCTGCTAGATATCGGAGATATCTGTGAAATTGCAATGACCAACATTCGAAATAAAAATTACGTTTTTATTTATTTATTTTGTGTTTTAAAAATATTAATACTTTTGAACTTTACATGAAGTAACACTATGAGGTGTATTTTAAATTTAAAACAAATTATCTATCACGTCACCTCACTATTATTCTTATATTTAGACCGGTATCAGAACGCAATTTGTTCAGTATTTGCACGATCCGGGTTTTGCACGTTGTTCTGTTGTCGAATTGAAGTACGGCTTTTTCTTACATCTGTTGGTAGCCCGATGAACTACCAAATCAAATTCCCTACATTTTTTAATTTATCAAAAGATAATAATAGAACAAATCGAGGAGACATTGTTGCTACAATATGATTGTGAGGAATGTCGTCAAAATAATGACATAACCAAGTATCTCATAGCCCTCAGTTATAAATTGAAACCTGACGATACCATCAGCAAGATGGAAACTGATGTCAACATTCAATTTATTTTAAATAATTAATTACTATTTTAATTTAAAAGTTCTGTGTTTCGTTACTTTTTAGTCCTGATTAATTTTGGCAAGACAAAATGATAATGGATTGAGTTGTAAATGCTACAAAATAAACCACCAGATAAAAAAATAATAGTACGAAAAGTAGAGGGAAAAAAGGAGTGGATCTACAAAGTGATTGGACATACATAAATTGTGGACAATTTGACGTAATGTGTCTGGGGTGTAACATTTTCTTTATTAAAGTTATTAAATTCGGCATAATAAAAATAAGATCATGTAAAATAAAAATAATTGAAAGAAGTGTTTTCCGAAATAGTTTTGAAATTCCGCTAATTCCTACTTTGAACCCTTGCAACGTAAATAGCTGTTATAGTCCACGATATCAATAAACAGAACAGCTACAATGATAGTAAACAGTGTCCCTTCATTACGAAAAATATCAATAAAATCCGAACTGAACACCACAGTGTGACAGACCTGGTTTAACAGCCAACTGCTGGCCTTACATCAACATTGTCTGTCAATCACAAATGTGCACGGTCATCCCGCGTGTATAGGAGTGACATGTGGTCAACATATCCGAAACCCCAGCTCTTGTGGCTTTTTTCAACCTAGAACCGCTATCTCTAACAGTTAAGTAATTACGTTATGTAAAAAAATTAAAATCTGAAACAAAAGCCTGTGAACAAACATTGCCGTCTCTTTCAGACTCACATTTGAATTGCGATGATAATAATAATCAAACTGCGGTTAAATAAATAATAGTTTTAAAAAACTAAAAGAACACGCTTTATTAGAAAACCGAACTTAAAAAATGAAAAATAATTTTAATTTCCAACACGCTTGGGATAAATAATTTTACCATCAAAAGCGTGGGGTGCTCTTTATCAATTAATATATTTCATAATAAACAGATATTGGTAAAAGTAAAGTCTCTAAGAAGAAAATCTAAAAATCGTAAAAAGACACCCCACGCTTTTGATGGTAAAATTATTTATCCCAAGCGTGTTGGAAATTAAAATTATTTTTCATTTTTTTAAGTTCGGTTTCTAATAAAGCGTGTTCTTTTAGTTTTTTAAAACTATTATTTATTTTTTAGTTTTTAGTTTTAATATTTTACAGAATAAGATAAAAAATATACTTATCTTTAAATTCGATACTATTGTAGTATGAGCTAAAAGTAATACTCTTCTAAAAAAACCTCCCAGCCGGATTTGAACCAGCGACCTATGGATTACTGAAATTATATTCCACTAGAGTTCACTGCTCTAGCAACTGAGCTCTTACAAACGATTGACTAAAAAGTCGACAAGTCCGCAACCTATTATACCAGTTTTATTTATTTTTTTTTGATTTTCTGATGATTCTGGCCAGTATTTTAGAAACAAATATGAAAATATTGTATTGTCACGGGTCCTTTACAAGTATGCAAAGTTTCAAGTCGATCCAATGTTTCTAAGTGGGTGAAAATCGTATTAAAAAATTCCGTTACACAGATACAAAGAACGGTTTTTTTATTTTCTGATGATTCTGGCCAGGATTCTAGAAACAAAATATGAAATTATTGTATTGTCACGGGTCCTCTACACGTATACAAAGTTTCAAGTCGATTCAATGTTTCTAAGTGGGTGAAAATCGCGTTGAAAGATTCCGTTACGTATATAGATGGATACAGGTCAAGCTAATATAAAGCGTGTAAAAACACAACTAATGCTATCATAACGTTGCATAAATAAAATTAAGCTCTCATTTTTGGCCTCTTTGATTGATTACCTTGCATGCCATTCTCTTTTATACTTATATTCCTCTTTATTACTTGGTTGAAGGTCGGATAAATTTTGAACAGAGTAATTTATTTTCAGGCTTGCGGTTCTTTTACGAGTCTGACAAATCTGAGACTCGGGACCCACGGTTTAAAATCCGACCCGAAAATGTTTCCATCATAAAATTCTTTAAATCCAGCCCCTGTTACGAACTCGCGGCCCTCGGGACTAGAGGCAAGGAACATAACCGCTAGACCACCGCGCTGACAATTACAGTTTATTAACTAAATATAAAATTGATTAAACACCGATAACAAAACATGATTAACACTTCCACAGTCTTGGTGTAACAGAACAACCACAGATGACGTCACACAAATATGTCATTTATTTATAGTCGCTGTACAGTTAACAAACTGTTGTCTTGTTACAACTTTAAATACGTCCTTCTGCACAATTTTATAAATAATGTAAATTAATTAAATTGACGATTTACATAGCCTACATTGTTTTATAGTCTAAGTGTTGTAGACAAACAAAGCCCCGATTTTCAGACAACAAATATTTCCAATATTTAACTTATTAGAAAATCAAAATTCATCAGGAAATAGCAGTATTTTTAAAATGTAAATTTTGAAAATGTGTTTGAATAGATGTTGTTAGGTGAATTTCATACAATTACTAATTAAGTTTTGAAGCCACCTTGTGTCATTATTTCATTTCAGTATCAGATTATGAGCAGATGGACAGGTTGAAGTGAAATGAAATAGAGCTGGAATGAATGAAGCCTGTAGCAAGCTGACATGAGCACAGAAAGCTCTTCGGTAAAATGATTATGGTAACAGACCTGCTAGTGGAGAACGCGAGATTTCACCAAATATTTGTGTCGATTTTTTAGATACATTACTTTATAATTATAGCCAGTATAATGATATAGTCCCTGCATGACATCTCTACCTTGTGTGATGGAGTGGCTTGCATGCTTAAGTGATCCCGAGAGCTATGCAGACGGTAGCATTGCTGACGAAAAGGTTACCCATGCCGAACTGGTCGAAGGTGATGAGCCAGACGAAAAAAGTACCTTGGTCGAAAGAGTAACGATGTTCCACCGTAAAAATACAACCGTCAAGAAACGCGGACATAATAATACAGTCGGAATTCAAAGTACATACATTTGGTATCTACTCTTCTCGATAGAAATTATATTCAAGTCAACACATCCATAAATTTCAAGGAAGCCTTGGCGCAGAGCTACTGGATTTGCGCTGGTTCGAGTTTCCATGGGGGAAGAAATTTTCTCATGGTATTTCGGCCAGTATGGGACCGGTGCTCACCCAGCATCGTGAGGCAATTGGGGAGCTACAATAAGTAGCGGCTCCAGGTTGAGGAACCAGCTATAACGGCTGGGGGACTCGACATGCTAACCACATGTCACCCCTACACTGGCTGTTGATCATCTACCTCTGTGATTGACACATGTGGATGTGAAGGGCCAGCAGCCGGCTGGTAAAAGGGCAACCGCTGAAAAGTGGAAAGACCCTCAGTCGGAAGTTGTTAGAAAAAAATATATGAACTGAGAATTGAATGGAGAAGACTACATAACAATGAGCTACATGGTATTTATAGGAAGCCAGATGTAATAAGAACAGTTAAGTAGTTTAGGACATTTGAGAGGAAAGAGGTGCACGCAAGCTTCTTGTAGAGAATCCAGAGGGAAAAAATTCCCTGTTGATAGAAGAAGAATGAGGTGAGTGAATAACAATAACCATGATTTGAGGGATGTTGATTATACAGGGGATGATTGTAAAACATTAGATCAAATAGCGATGTTTGTCCGCGCGGCCATGAACCTACGTGTTCGATAGTGCCAGTGAGTTAGTTATGGAACACATAGGCTCAATCACCATTCAGTAGAGCCCTTCCTCCTTCACTGCTACTTCTCATCACTTCTAAAACTATTTCAGTTTACATCTCACCACCTGTATCCAATTCTCTCACGATCCATCCTAATATTTTATCCTTCGAGGGACGAAACTTCCTAATGGTATTTTCACAAAGTTTAAAAAAAATCAACACCACCAATTCAAGCTACACAACGTACCATCTGAAATGTCCACATTTAATAACCCTGGCGATATTAAATAGATATAAATTGTGTAATTCGTATTGTGAAGCTTCCTCCAATCTCCATTTCCATATTTATGTAACTGAATATGCGATTTATGATCCTATTTTTAATACTGTACTAAAAATTTGAACATTTTCGAAATTTGGAGAATTGCAAAAATAAAGTCTACAACGTGTGTCCGGGATTTTTAATGCAAGAAATGCGACCTACATCGTACATATCCCTATTGTATATTTCAAGGCAACAGTCTTGGGGTTTTAACTAAAATGTCAAAAAATATGCAAACTTTAAAACAGTACTAATTAAGTGTACAGGTATTTCAGGGATTTCTAACACTGAAAATCCTGTCTACGTCCCAAATTTCCCGATTGTATATTCTGAGGCTTGAGTCCTGGTGATTTGTTTTAAAATTCGTAATGATTTTGCGATAGAACATAAAATGCCTTATAATGAAATTATGTGACGTATAAAACTCACCGAAACTGAAGATAGTTGCGTACAGCTTCATGTTTCTTGTTCCGCGTCGATTTGAAGACCAAAGACAACGCGCTATCACAAGCTATCTATATATGTGTGTGTGTGTGTGTGTTCTGTAGCTCTCTATGACCCAGTCAGAGATAACCCTCAAAAGACATGGTCGGTTATCGCTGGTCGACAACAATTTTAGAGATTGTTACCTAGACTCCAGAGACCTCAAGCGATTTGCAGGAATACTTACTTACTTACTTACTTACTCACTGGCACTATCGAACCCGTAGGTTCATGGCCGCGCGGACATAAGATCTCCATATATCCCTATCCTGAGCTAATGCTTTTCAATCATTCCCTGTATAATCTACTTCCCTCAAATCATAGTTAATGTTGTTCTCCCACCTCATTCTTGGTCTGCCAACTGCGCGTTTTCCTTCTGGCTTTCCTACAAGAAGTTTCCATGCACGTCTTTCATTCCCCATACGCGCAACATGTACTGCCCATCGCAGTCTACGAGACTTAACTGTTCTTATTATATCTGGCTTCCTATAAAGACCATGTAGTTCATTGTTATGTAGTCTTCTCCATTCACCTGTCTGTTCATCTCTCTTTGGTCCAAAAATTTTCCTAAGAACTTTATTCTCAAATACTCGTAATCTCCTTTCCTCCCTTAAAGTAAGAGTCCATGTTTCGCACCCATATAATATAACTGGTAGAATAATAGTTTTATATATTTTCAGTTTAACGTTTTTTGAAAGGAGTTGGGACATCAAAAGTCTCTGCAATGCATAATAGCACGCATTTCCAGAATTGAGCCTACGTTTAATTTCTTTGTGCATCTCATTCCTATTTGTGATTATTGTTCCTAGGTATTTGAATTCAGCCACTTCCTCAAAATTTTTCTCATTTGTCATTAGCTGTCCATTTCCATTATATACTGAATTTCTACGTGTGACCATATATTTAGTTTTATTTGATATTTACTTCCAGTCCTAATTTCTTAGTGTTACTCAATAGTGTGTGCGTGTTGTCCTTTAGTATCTCCTCGCTATCGGCCAAAAGTACTACATCATCAGCATAAACTAACAGCTTATTAATACCATTCAGTTGTAAGCCTTCCTCATTCTCTAAAGATTTAATGGCATGCTCTAGTACAAAATTAAATAGTAGAGGAAATAGTGCATCTCCTTGCTTCAACCCATTCTGGATTTCAAAAGTGTCTGAAAACTGTTTGCCTACACGCACCCTACTCTTTGTGCCATTTAGACACATTCGTAAATTTAACACATTGTGAATTTAAATGATGAGGTAAATAATCAAGGGGTTTAACTAGAATTCCTGTTGGATCTCCTGAAAATAGAATCATTATAAATTAATGATAACTTACAGTAGAAATGTCATTGAGTTAATGGAGAATGGGTAATGGATGATAAGAGGGAAATTTAAGATTTTTTAAAAGTATTTCCAATCAGCATTCTCTACTTTTGATACATTTTCTAGCAGAACATAAAGAGGTATTTAAAAACTGTTAACTTCAACTCACTGGTTTTATCGAACCCGTAGGGTAATGGCCATGCGGACATAAGCTCTCCATACATCCCTATCTTGAGCTAATGTTTTTCCAATCATCTCCTTTATAATCTACTTCTCTGAAATAATGGACAATACTACTCTCCCACGTCATTCTTGGTCTACCAACTGGGCGTTTTCCCTCTGGTTTTCCTACAAGAAGCTTTCATGCAACTCTTTCATCCCCATATGTGCCACATGTCCTGCCCAATGTTACTAAATTATTTTTACGAACTGTGCACTAGTTTGATACATTAATCGGCATTTACTTTTTTTAACTTGTTGGATTGAGAGGGAAAGTATTTCTCTTCTTAGAGACAAATATTGCTGTGATGTAGATTTTTCTTTATCGTATAACTATATATGTCAACTGTCTCGAGATATGTTTGACTAAAAAAAAAGATTTTTTAAAATTCTTATTTATTATGTTTATGATAAAACAATTTTTTTACAAACAACATAATCAAAACACAGAAACACTTTCTACATAATAATTTACTAAACAACTTATTAATTAAAAAAACACATTTGTCATTATTCTGACTCACACACATCCATCTCAGGTAAGGATTCACATTTCTCTAGAATCTAAACTTAATTCAACTGGTTTTCAAACCACACATGGTTGCTCAAAATAATTACAAATGATAAAAAAATATGAGCCGAGACTAAGAAATGAAATTAATTACATTATATGTATATAGCACGTACTAAAATGTGGCTATATTCTGTTTTTAAGATATTGTATAACCGAAATATATAATCCAAACTTACAACAACAGTTTGTGTTTTACTTCCTCTACAGGCCTGATTTTTAACCACTTGATGAGATTGGAATCCAGACTTTTTGTCACAATCTTTATATCACATGGGCATTTCATTACCAAAGATTGTGAGGCTTTCAATTTAATAAATAATGAATCATGAATATCTCACCTCATATACTCTTCAAAGCACAGGACTGGTTTCAGGAAATGTTTTTTCCTATCTTCAGCTATCTTTACAAACTGAAATTTCATATTCAACTTCATCGTCTAAACTGCCATCTGGTGTTGATTTGATGAAATTTGAGATCAAATCTTGCTTGGCGGGAAATTTAATATTCATGTATCTAAATTTGTTCTTGTGAATGTAAATTTTTTTCCAAAATGTCATATCCAAGAGCACTGGCAAATGTTTCAAAATGTTTGCTTCTTTTTCAATTTCATGACTATTTATCAAACTATGAGCTGCAATTGCTAATTTTTCATTTTCACCATTTTTAATAACACAAAATTTGGAATTTGTCAAATTAGTTTCAAAGACTGCAATAAAGTATATATCGGAAAAACTAAAAGGAATTTAGAGACTCACACATAATAAACTTCAGAAATATTAAAAATGGTGGAATTTAAAAATCAGTAATTTTAGCTAATAGTTTACTAGAGAGTCATAGAATTGAAAAAAAAAGTAAACTTTTGAAACATTTGGCAAAATCCTTAAATTTAACAGTTTTGGGAAAAGATAAACATTCAAAAGAATACATTTAGATCCATGAATTTTGAAGTTCACAACAAGCAGGATTTGATATCACAGTTCATGAAAACAACACCAGTTGGCAGTTAAAAGAAGAAGTTGAATATAAAGATTCAACAGCTGTAAAGGTGGATGAAGGCAGGAGAAACATTTTCTGTGCTTTGAAGAAAACATAGTATATGAGGTGAGATATTCATGACTCATCATATATTTATTTATGAAAATGTACATTCCCAAGTGAAATCAGTAATTGTATAATAAATTCATTATGAATCAAACATATATACTGATAAAACATGATGTAAATGCACCAGCAAAATTCTTGTGAGATAATGTAAGGACTCATATTCCTGAGATATCTCTGTACTTTCCTTCTGTAAGAGCTTCAAGAATTTATAAATCAATGGATGATCCTTGTCAAGAATTTTATATAAAAATAAGAACCAAATTGTCTATCAATCATCCCTTCAGCCATTAGGCTAGTTCCACCTGAAAAAGAGCTGCCTGTTCCACTTCCTCCAGCAGTTTTAGAGAACCTGAGAGAATATAATGTTGAAAGTGAACTTAATGCAATCACTGATGATGATACTGATGATATATATCAGCCTGAACACGGCTTTACTCCACAATGGTTATCTCAAAGTGACCTTAATGATCTAGTTCGTGATCTGAATTTGCCAAAGGAATGTGTGCCTGAAACTAAAAACGTCCTACATGAACCACATGTAGACCCTCAAAAAGTCCTGCTTCCATCACAACACATCAAATTGCGCTTGATGAAGCAGTTTGTAAGGGCTCTACCAAAGGATGGGGCTTGCTTCAAGTACCTTTGTAATAAATTTCTGTCCATCATTCAAGAAAAATTGAAAGCTGGAAGTTTTGTTGGTCCGCAAATCAATAAACTGCTGAAGGATGAATATTTTGAATAAAACAATGAACGAAAGAGGAAGAAAAGCCTGGATCGCTTTCTTATCTGTTACTGAAAACATTGTAGGCAATAACAAATATCCTAATTATAAGGCAATTGCAGAAAATATGTTGGAAATTTTCAAAAAGTTGAATTGTAACATGAGTATGAAAGTTCACTTTCTGTATTCCCATATAGAGTACTTCCCCGAAAATCTGGGAAATTATAGTGAAGAGCAGGGTGAACGTTTTCACCAGGGCATTAATGAGATGGAGAGGAGGTACCAGGGAATATAGAATGAAACTATTGTTGGATGTTGATGAGGGAGACTAAAAATGGATGAATTTCAAGGAAGTCAAAGGTGGAAAAGTTTCTAAATTAATGGAACACAATTAACTTTCTATTTTGTTACAAGGTAGTCAATAAATTATTATGAGTTCTTTACAATATTTTTATCATATATTTTATCAAAAAATTATCTTGTGTGAAATTAAGTTTTGGATATTTGTGCTAATAGTAGCTAAAACTTGAAAATATAAATTCATATTTTGTGCAAAAACCTGACGTGATAGACAAAAATGGAAATCACTTCTGGTATCAGTATAAAAAATTGATTTAAAACATATTTTTAAATAAATCATCTGAGAAAAAGTTTTAAAATTCAGACTTGTGTTAAAGTTTTCAGTAAAAGTATATTTTTGTTGTGGGACGTTACATTCATATAACATTAAATTACGGTGAAATGAAATTTGCGATATGTTTTAGTTGTGACAGAGTCCAGTGATGTCATGTCCATGTGATATTGATATAATATGTGATGAAAATGTCGGGAATCCAAATGAATGACATCATTCCTTGATGTTCTCTTGAATCCAGTCCATGTATTCTGTCACTCTGGTGTACACACTTGGCGAATATGGTCTTTCATTAATTGGTCCAAATGAATCAATTCCTATCTGTATCCAGCGTCCATCATGCTTGAGCATTAGAGGTCCTCCGGAATCACCCTAAACATAAACATTACACATTCTTTTTAACGGAAGATTTGCAATTCTCAAGATGACATCACTAAAAAGTGGAGATAAAGAATTTAATATTTAAAATACATTATGTTCATCTCACCTCATATCGTCCTGCAACATAGCCGAGTTGTTTAGGCAAGATGCCTTGTCACAAAGCTACGGTACTTGCACTGGTTCAGGTCACCATGGGGAAGAATTTTCTCATGGAATTTGTACGAGTATGGAACAAGTGTCCACCCAGCATCATGAGGCATTTGGGTAGCTACAATAAGTAGTGGCTCCAGGTTGAGGAAAGCAGCTATAAGTTATAGCAGATCGATGACCTGACATGCTGACCACTTGTCACCTTAAAATGGCAGAATGTTCGTCTACCTCTGTGAATAAGACATGCCAGTTGTTAGGCTGTTACGCTGCCATGAAGTTTTTAATCTCATATCCTGTCTTCAAAACCTAGACAGTTTCATCATCAGTAACTTCTTGACTGATATTCTGACGTCCAGGAGCACAGGGCACCTTTAAGCTATCCAGACTCCCAATTCAAATGTAATTTTTTCTTTTACTTACACAAATTCCTGATCGCCACGAGGCAGAGAACGCTTTCCCAATGCGATCTCGTGACTTCTTATTCAAGGACACATTTTTATTGAATTTTTACACAACTATTATAGCTAATTACGCTTATAATTTCTATGTTTTTATTTAAATTATATAGTAACTTTCAGTCGTGGCAGGTGGTAAGCATGTTTCAAGTTTCTTACTGGACCTGCACATCGACCTGGTGTACATCAATCTGATACATATCAGTTCGATGTGTATCACCCTAACAAGTGTACCTGAAATGAGCGAGCTAAAGGGCCCCAGTGAAGCTACATCAGGCCTAGCAAGTCAGTGGCGGATGATAAAATGCTTTCAAAAACCAAATAGGCCTCGGAATCAACAGATCTGTCCTAACATATGTAGCTGACTTGCACATATACAAAGAAGGACTTGAGCGGAATCCAAGCTACAGAAATGAAATTCTTACGTAGAATGGTTCATAAAGCAGGGAGAGATAGAATAAGGAATGACAAAATCAGGGAGACATTAAGTGTAGAAAAGTAACAACAGACATAGAAAAAAGTGACCTTAAATGATTTGGACATTTAAAAAAAATGGAAAAGGAAAGATACCACAAAGACTGTTAAATCTCAAGATACAAGGAAAATGACCACGAGAAAGATGGATTAACCAAGTGAAGAGAAGTCTACAAGAGAGAGGATACGACTGGGAAGAACTAAAAAGAAACAAAGCATGGGAAGATAGAGATGGTTGGAGGCACATTTGGAATCGACCTTCCGACAGGAGCACACGATAAGAGCAGGATGATGACTAACTTTTAATAATAAAAATCTCATTTAATTGTTACGTCCCTTTTAGTTACAGCAAGTTGAGTAGGTAATAAGTGATGTTGTGACGTCAAGAATTATATAATTATTCAAACAGAGCAAATCTGCTTCAGATATAACATGAAGCCATTTTACAACCGATAATAAAGTATTAACACAAGGAGAAGAGCTTGTTAATTTAGCAACATATTGTTAATAACAACATGTGTTGATCAAACAGAACTCTGTTAAAACAATCTAACAGTTTGTTAAAATCTTAACATTCATCAGTCAATCTGATCTCCAGCTCACCTCGGGTTCTGCCAGGATCAATGCATTTTTATGGACATAACTATTATGGGTTTGCCTTGAAAAGCTGTGTGAGACCTAAAATTAAGAGCCCTCTGTGCAAAAGTTGTGAAACCTTTCATCTACAAATTTTAAATAATGTACTAATGATCCGGGTTGTTATCCTGCTTTATCTAGTCTCATGTGTCCATTTCAAGGGTCATTATTAAATAAAATATCAACCATGTAGATATTTGCTGGTGAAACCAAGAACAATTTGATGATGATACATACCTGATAGGCATTCTTTCCACCTCTTTCGTCTCCTGCACAAATGAAGGAGGCATTTATTGTTGGCCGAAAGTAACGGCGACCACAGTCATCATTCTCCCACACAGAAATTTGCATTTGATGCTGTAGATTGCTTGCTGAATGATCTGCATACAATTACATAACAAATATTAAATTTATCACAACTAACCGAATGAATAATGTTATTTGAAAAGAAAAATATAGTCTAGGACTGAATTGGGATTTGAACCCTATGTCTCCGGTCCTGTACACCAGCACTCTATCCACTAAGCTACCAGGCATTCCCATTCAAACACCAGTTATATCTCTCATTTTGTTAACAATAAGTCTTCATTGGGAATCACATTTGTAGCCAGCGAGGATTATTTTCGATCATGAATATAAGTTGATACCTCGGCACATGGAAATTCACATATTAAAATGAGAGAAATGTTATGTGTTTGAATCGGAATGCCTGTTGGCTTAGTGGATAGAGCGCTGGTGTACAGAATAAAGACATTGGGTTCAAATATCAATTTAGATGTATATATTTTCTCTTAAAATAAAATTTACATTATATTTCAATATATCCTATTATTCTTGATGAACTGAAGATATCGTGGCTGAATTCAAATACCTAGGAACAATAATCACAAATAGGAATGAGATGCACAAAGAATTAAACATAGGCTCAATTCTGGAAATGCATGCTATTACGCATTGCAGAGACTCTTGATGTCCCAACTCCTTTCAAAAAACGTTAAGCTGAAAATATATAAAACTATTATTCTACCAGTTATATTATATGGATGCGAAACATGGACTCTTACTTTAAGGGAGGAAAGGAGATTACAAGTATTTGAGAACAAAGTTCTTAGGAAAATTTTTGGACCAAAGAGAGATGAACAGACAGGTGAATGGAGAAGACTACCTAACAATGAACTACATGGTCTTTATAGGAACCAGATATAATAAGAACAGTTAAGTCTCGTAGACTGCGTTGGGCAGGACATGTTGCACGTATGGGAAATGAAAGACTTGCATGGAAGCTTCTTGTAGGTAAGCCAGAGGGAAACACCCAGTTGGTAGACCAAGAATGAGGTGGGAGAATAACATTAACTATGATTTGAGGGAAGTAGATTTTAGAGGGAATGATTGGAAAGCATTAGCTCAGGATAGGGATGTATGGAGAGCTTATGTCCGTGCGGCCATGAACCTACGGGTTCGATAGTGCCAGTGAGTAAGTAAGTAAGAAACTGAAGATATTAATTACATGTGTCAGTTGAGCATCTGTAAGGTGCAGGATGTAACACTTGAGGAATTGATTATCACTTTGTTTAGTTTACATTAAGCAACCAGTTTCATTGCAATGTTTGTGTTTCACTTGGAATTAATAACTGAGGTCTGGAACCTTCAAGTCCTGAATATATAAATATGCCTTTAACCCTTAGCAGGCTGTGTTTCCTTCTTAAAATGTTAGTAGTTGTGCGGGGGTGGAAACAACCC
>JASPKZ010008444.1:0-120673 GCA_030220185.1 Diploptera punctata
AATCAGGTCTAAATACAAAATTTCAAAATTGTGTTTTCCAAGATTATAGTATTCGTGCATTTTCAAAGAATGTCAAAATTTACGAAATTTCAAAAACTGCAAAAATACAATTTAGAAAGTATGTCCGGGATTTCTAATGCAAAAAATCCGGTCTAAATCCTAAATTACAGAATTGTGTTTCCCAAGATTATAGTATAGGTGTATTCTCAAAAAATGACAAAATTTGCGAAATTTCAAAAACTGCAAAAATACAATTTAGAAGGGGTGTCCGGGATTTCTAATGCAAAAAATCCGGTCTACATCCTAAATTACAAAATTGTGTTTCCAAGATTATAATATAGGTGTATTCTCAAAAAATGACAAAATTTTCGAAATTTCAAAAACTGCAAAAATACAATCTAGAGGGTGTGTCCGGGATTTTTAATGCAAAAAATTCGGTCTACATCCATAATGACAAAATTTAGGTTTCCAAGATTATAATATAGGTGTATTCTCAAAAAATGTCAAAATTTTCGAAATTTGAAAAACAGCAAATATACAATGTACAGGATTGTCCGGGATTTCTAATGCAAAAAATTCGGTCTACATTCGAAATTACAAAATTGAGGTTTCCAAGATTATAGTATAGGTGTATTCTCAAAAAATGTCAAAATTTTCGAAATTTGAAAAACAGCAAATATACAATGTACAGGATTGTCCGGGATTTCTAATGCAAAAAATTCGGTCTACATTCGAAATTACAAAATTGAGGTTTCCAAGATTATAATATAGGTGTATTCTCAAAAAATGTCAAAATTTTCGAAATTTCAAAAACTGCAAAAATACAATCTATAGGGTGCGTCCGGGATTTCTAACGCGAAAATCCGGCTTCAAACAAAAATTCAAAATTGGGTTTTCCAAGATTATAGTATTTGTGTATTCTCAAAAAATGTCAAAATTTTCGAAATTTCAAAAACTCAAAAATACAATCTAGAGGTTGTGTCCGGGATTTTTAATGCAAAAAATTCGCTCTAAATACATAATTTCAAAATTTTGTTTTCCAAGATTATAGTATAGGTGCATTCTCAAAAAAGTAAAAATTTTCGAAATTTGAGAAACTGCAAAAATACAATGTACAGGATGTGTCCGGGATTTCTAATGGAAAAAATCCGGTCTAAATCTAAATTTCAAAACTGTGTTTTCCAAGATTATAAAATAGGAGAATTCTCAAAAAATGTCAAATTTTGCGAAATTTCAAAAACTGCAAAAATACAATCTAGAAGGTGTGTCCGGGATTTCTAATGCAAAAATCCGGTCTACATCCAAAATTACAAAATTGATGTTTCCAAGATTATAATATAGGTGTATTCTCAAAAAATGTCAAAATTTTCGGAATTTCAAAAACTGCAAAAATAGTATCTATACGGTGCGTCCGGGATTTCTAATGCAAAAAATCCGGTCTAAATCCAAAATTTCAAAGTTGCGTTTTCCAAGATTATAGTATTCTGAAAAAAAATGTCAAAATTTTCGAAATTTCAAAAAGTGCAAAAATACAATCTAGAGAGTGTGTCCAGGATTTCCAAAACAAGAAATTAGGTCTAAATCCAGAATTTCGAAATTGAGTTTTCCGACCATATAATACAGGTGTATTCTCAAAGAACGTCAAAATTTTCGAAATTTCAAAAACTGCAAAAATTCAATCTTGAGGGCGCGTCCGGAATTTCTAATGCAAAAAATCCGGTCTAAATCCAACTTTTCAAAATTGTGCTTTCCAAGATTATAGTATAGGTGTATTCTCAAAAAATGTCAAAATTTTCGAAATTTCAAAAACTGCAAAAGTACAAACTAGAGGCTGTGTCCGGGATTTCTAACGCAAAATATCCTGTCAAAATCCAAAATTTCAAAATTGAGTTTTCCAAGATTATAGTATAGGTGTATTCTCAAAAAAATATCAACATTTTCGAAATTTCAAAAACTGCAAAAATACAATCAAGATGGTGTGTCCGGTATTTCTAAATCAAAAAATCCGGTCTAAATCCAAAATTTCAAAATTGGGTTTTCCAAGATTATAGTATAGGTGTATTCTCAAAAAATTTCAAAATTTTCGAAATTTCAAAAACTGCAAAAATACAATCTAGAGGGTGTGTCCGGGATTTCTAATGCAAAAAATCCGGTCTAAATCCAAAATTTCAAAATTGAGTTTTGGAAGATTATAAATAATAAAGGTTTATTCTCAATAAATGTCAAATTTTTTGAAATTTCAAAAACTGCAAAAATACAATCTTCAGTGTTTGACCGGAATTTCTAATGCAAAAAATCCGGTCTAAATCCAAAATTTCAAAATTGAATTTTCCAAAATTATAGTGTAGATTTTTTATCGGGGTTTTTCGTCACCTGTAAGACAAATGTCAGGAAAAATTTTAGGCCCAAACGGTCCACGTAATCATATGGCCATCATCATCCTTATCATTATCATAATCCTTCACCGGTGTGGAAAGCAACGGGAAGCTACCACACTTATAATTCCCTAGTAAAGCTGCAAAGCATAGCATGAAAGACCTGGTCGACTTCCTCCATTCTTTTGGTATGTTCCCTAGTTCCATGCACTTGTTCACTTGTATCCATATTGGCAGTAGTTCTAGTGCTGTCTGTTTTAGGTGTTCGTTCCTAATCCTATCTGGACCTTGGTTTCTGTTGTTTTTGCTTTCCTGTATGGCTTTGGCAATTTCTTCTATGCTAAAGATCTCTTCTGGCTGTGGTATTACTGTTGTTTTCATCATGGGTCTCGTTTTATTGCACAGATAACTCCATTCATATGTTCTTTCCATTCCTCCATGGGGATGCTGGCTTTGAACTTTTGTTCTTTCGGGCGGAGGGCACGGTAAGGGTATTTTTCTGCCTCTTCTATGATTTTTCTCTGCTCTTCTGCCAGCTTTTCATTTTTTTTTTTCAATTTGATAAGATATTTGTATAATTTCCTTTCTTGTCTGCAATCTTGGAGGGTTTGATTATTTTTTGTTTTTCTGGCTGTATGCAGTTTTCCTAGAGTTACCTTCCTCTGTTCGTAACATTCTTTGTCGAACCAAGGTTTCGCTTTTCTATTCATGTTTTGTGGGGTGGCTCCACATTCAATGCATTTCGTCAGCCACGTAGCAGCTTCTTCAATATTTCCCATTTGTATTTTCTCTTCTATCTGATTCTTACAAGCCATTTGTGGTTTTATTGCCTCCATGTCCAATTTCTTACCAAGCGTTGGTTGCCTTCTTTGTCTAATGATACTAGTTGGAATGGTCTCTATATATAAATTTACAGGAATATGTTTGCGGATCAGCGCTTCCTCTTTATTTAGATGGGCGGCGATTGAATTTGTTCTGATACCTCGTGTGAGTATTAGGTCTATTGTGCTGCCACCTATGTAAGTCCAGTCTTCATGTTTGTTGTGTATTGTAAAGCCCAAAGTTTGCAGATATGTCATAACTTCCTTACATATTCCCCCCTGTTTGTCTATTGCACAGTTTAGTTCTCCCGCGATTAATATTTTTTCACTCTCCCTACAGTGGCTTAGAGCTGTACCTAGTGTGTAGACTATGTCTGCTGCAGTGTGATATGCCACTATGACCCCAATCTTTGTCTGTATGACCAATAGATTTTCTTCTCTTAGCAAGAGTTTGAAAAGTTCTAGTTCAGGTTTAATTATACAAACTACGCCTCTTGTAGGTCTTCCTCGATCCTTGTAGTGTAGCAAAACTATAGACTTGGAAAACCTTGGTGAACTCAATTTTGAAAATATTCTATTTAGACCGGATTTTTTGCAATATAAATCCCGGGTACAGCCTATAGATAGTATTTTTGCAGTTTTTTAAATTTCGACAATTTTGACATTTTTTTGGAAAATCGCCACTTTAGCCTTGGAAAACTCAAATTTGAAATGTTGTATTTAGATCGGATTTCTTGCATTATAAATCCCGGATACACCCTCTGGATAGTATTTTTGCAGTTTTTGAAATTTCGAAATTTTTTTGGAAAAACACCAAGACTATAGCCATGGAAAACTCAATTTTGAAATTTTGGATTTAGACCGGACTTTTTGCATTATAAATCACGGATACACCCTCTAGATAGTATTTTTGCAGTTTTTGAAATTTTGTGGAAATCACCAATACTAAGCATTTCTGCAGTTTTTGAAATTACGAAAATTTTGACATTTTTGGGCAGAACACCAGGACTATGGCCTTTGAAAACTCAATTTCGAAATTTTGGATTCAGGCAGGATTTTTGCGAAAATTTTGAACTTTTTTGGAAAAACACCAAGATTATCGCCTTGGAAAACTCAATTTTAAAATTAGACCGGATTTATTGCATTATAAATCCAGGATACACCCTCTAGATAGTATTTTTGCAGTTTTTGATGTTTCGAAAATTTTGACATTTTTTTTAAAACACCAAGAAAACACCTTGGAAAACTCAATTTAGAAATTTTGGATCTAGACGGGATTTTTTGCTTTATAAATCCCGGATACACCCTCTAGATAGTATTTTAGCATGTGAAGACATGCAACTTTGTGACTTGAGATGTTAAAACATTTTCTCCAACTCACACGTTGAAATTCATTATACAATGGAAATGTACAGCTAATGACAAATGAGGGAAATTTTGAGGAAGTGGCTGAATTCAAATACCTAGGAACAATAATCACAAACAGGAATGAGATGCACAAAGAAATTAAACATAGGCTCAATTCTGGAAATGCATGCTATTATGCATTGCAGAGACTCTTGATGTCCCAACTCCTTTCAAAAAACGTTAAACTGAAAATATATAAAACTATTATTCTACCAGTTATATTATATGGGTGCAAAACATGGACTCTTACTTTAAGGGAGGAGGGGAGATTGCAAGTATTTGAGAATAAAGTTCTTAGGAAAATGTTTGGACCAAAGAGAGATGAACAGACAGGTGAATGGAGAAGACTTCATAACAATGAACTACATGGTCTTTATAGGAAGCCAGATATAATGAGAACAGTTAAGTCTCGTAGACTGCGATGGGCAGGACATGTTGCACGTATGGGGAATGAAAGACTTGCATGGAAGCTTCTTGTAGGAAAGGCAGAGGGAAAACGCCCAGTTGGTAGACCAAGAATGAGGTGGGAGAATAACATTAACTATGATTTGAGGGAAGTAGATTATATAGGGAATGATTGAAAAGCATTAGCTCAGGAAAGGGATGTATGGAGAACCTATATCCATGCGGCCATGAACCTATGGGTTCGATAGTGCCAGTGAGTAAGTAAGTAATTTTTCCTTCACTTCTGTTTAATGAAGGCCTAAATTTATTAATAACTAGCTAATACCTGGCATGCACTGCTACGAATAAATATATAAAATGTGATTTTTTGTTTAGTTTAATAAGTAAAAAGAAAAATGAATGAATGTCATTTCTTAATAAGAATCAAATGAATCATAAATTCTTCTTACCTCATACATCTATGTTTTTTTAACACAGAACTGTAGTATCGGGAAATATATCGTAAATGAACGAGTAATTTTTTAACATCTTACCTCATATTTTATGTTTCTTCAAACACAGGAAATAGTAAATTATATTTGAAGAGAAAAATTTTCGCCTAGACCGAGACTCGAAAATTTTTCTCTTCAAATATAATTCATCTTTCAGTGAGAAATGTTAAATCAATAATAAAAACATCACAGGAAATAGTTTTCGAGAGAAGGATCTCTCTCATTTTCAACCGACATTATGACTACTGGATTTTCGTTGGAATCTCCATCTGGTGTTGATTTGATGAACTTTGAGATGAGGTCACATTCATCAGGAATCTCGAAATTCATGGATCTAAATTTGTTCTTCTGAATACATATCTGCTCCCAAATTGTCAATTCTAAAGGTTTTTCCAAATGTTCTAAAAGTAGGGCTTCTTTTTCACTTTTATGATTCTCCAAAAAACTATGTGCTGCAATAGCTGATTTTTCAATTTCATCATTTTTAATATTTCTGAAATGTTCCTTAGTGCGAAATATTAAAAATGATGAAATTGAAAAATCAGCTATTGAAGCACATAGTTTATTGGAGAATCATAAAATTGAAAAAGAAGCCCTACTTTTAAAACATTTGGAAAAATCTTTAGAACTGACAATTTGGGAGAAGATATATATTCAGAAGAACAAATTTAGATCCACGAATTTCGAGATTCCTGATGAATGTGACCTCATCTCAAAGTTCATCAAATCAACACCAGATGGCAACGTTATTGATGGACATTCCAACGAAAATCCAATAGTCATATAATGTCGGTTGAAAATGAGAGAGATCCTTCTCTCGAAAACTATTTCCTGTGTTTGAAGAAACATAAAATATGAGGTATTGAAGAAACATAAAATATGAGGTAAGATGTTAAAAAATGACTCATTCATTTACGAATTAAGAACCTCGTAATGTTATTTCCCATATTTAACTATGGGAAATATATCATTCGCATCTTCAGCTGTCAGTTTTGTGTTAAAAAAATATAGATGTATGAGGTAAGGAGAATTCACTATTCATTTGATTCTTAAGAAAACCTCTCTATCTCTATCTTCAGGTTTTTACTGCTGCTGACGTCTTCCCGTGCCAAACCTTAAAAAAGTCTACGATCTTGGGCATCTTCAATGCTTAGCCTTCTTGCATGCATTACTGTCATCATGTTTTCCTTCCATGTTAATTTCAGTCTCCCTCTCTTCCTCCTTCTGGTCGAATGCCATTGATATAGTTGCTTTGGCCATCGCTCATCTTCCATTCTTAAAACATGTCCTAACCACTTTAATTCCTTCTCCTCAATTCTTTCAATTATGCTTTCTTCTGCTTCCATTATGTTTCTAATTTCCTTATTTGTGACATGTTCTAATCTAGACTTTCTGGCACTTCTGCGTAAATAATCCATTTCTAGAGCTATTAGTCTATTCTTGTAGTACTTATTGATTGTTCATACCTCACTTCCATACATTGCAACAGATTCCACCAATGTTTTACCAATATATTTTGTGTGTTTCCAAATATGCTTATCCCACCATACGGAATTTAACGATGATATTATTTTGCTACTCAATTCAATTCTATGTTTTATATTCTCTTTGCCTATACCTTCAATGTTATCCATAATTATTCCCAAATATTTAGTTTGTTTCACTTGCTTTATTTGGATTCCTTCTTCGAATATTAAATTTTCTCTTTCATTGCTATTTACTGCCAGATATTGTTTTTTTTTGTAAATTTACTATGAGACCCCATGATTCATATGTGTTTTTCAACCTTTTTATCATGAATTCCATATCAAATTTGTCTTGCACTAAACCAGTTGATCATCAGCAAAAATCTGTTGCCTATTGGGTTACCCATACCTTTGCAGCTTAGTTTCCATTATTAATGTAAAAATTCCAAAATTTATTATATTAATGAGTCATTTCTTATCTTATCCCACAGTTTGTTTTCTTAAACACAGGAACTGCAGTTTTCAAGAGGAACATCCCTCCCATTTTCTACTGACATTATGACTGCTGCATTTTTGTTGGAATCTCCATCTATAACGTTGCCATCTGGTGTTGATTTGATGTACTTCGAGATCAGGTCCTGTTCACTGGGAATTATGAAATTCATGGATCTACAGAGTGATTCAGAAATATGGCTATACATTTGACCGCATTTTGTGATGCAAATATTATTATTAAAGGAAATATGATATCATTGGAAAGGGAATCCTTCAAATTACAATAGAACAAAACAAAACAAAACAAATCACTGCTCATGTGCAGCTTGGCAGGTTGATTTTTGTGGGCTAGCGTCGAACGCCTCCACAATTCTCTTCATTGTTTCTGCATCTCCACTTCCCCACAGTCGACGGCTGCAATACTACATTAAACTCACGTCTTGCAGCCTCACGATCATTAGCATACGTTATTGTCCATGCAGCAATTGTAATTTGCTGTTACATATTCAACACCATTTTGACTAATGACGTAAGTTCTACACTGTTTTGTTTTATTCCATTGTTGTAATTTGAATAATTGCCTTTCCAACGGTAAAATTCATATTTCCTGTAATGGTAATATTTTCATCACACAACGCAATCAAACATATAGTCATATTAATGATTCACCCCGTAAATTTCTTCTTCCGAACATATATTTTCTCCCAAACTGTCAATTCTAAAGGTTTTTCCAAATGTTTTAGAAGTTTGGCCTCTTGTTCAATTTTATGGCTCTCCAACAAACTACGTGCAACAGTTGATTTTTTAAATTCACCATTTTTAATATTTCTAAAGTGTGATTACTAATCATCACCGATGAACCTCCGGATCAAATCAAATTCCCTGCGAATATCAAAATTTCTAAGTTTCTCTTTTTTTGTTTTTTTTAAATCTGGATTTTTTCCCAAACCATGGGCTCTTTTGGTTTCTCTATTTGTTTAAATAAACAGCCTTTCTTTCAATTAGATGTTTGTCGGACCAAGCATGAGCAGCTACTGCCAGTTTTTTCACTTTTTTACATTCCTGAGATATTCCTTCACCCTGGTTTTCAAATTTCTTTTTGCTTTTCCTATATAAGAGAAAAACTTTTGAATTTTTTAAATTCCTAGGAAACTTTATAAAAAGAATGTATGATTGTAAAGCAAGTATTAAGGTTGGAAACTGAATATCCTCAGAATTTGATATAACAAAAGGATTAAGACAAGGATGCGGGATGTCACCAACATTGTTCAAGATATATTTAGAAGATGTATTAATGAAATGGAATAAGTCATGTAGGGGAATGGGAATCAGCATTAATGATCATTTACTGCACAATTTATTATTCGCTGATGACCAGATTATAATAGGACAAGATAAAGAAGATATAGAATATATGATTAGAAAGTTGGTAGATGCATTTGAGGTAGGTGGACTGAAGATAAATTATATTAAAACTGAATATATGGTAATCGGAGGAAATTCAGAAGACCTACAAATAAATAATATGATAATTAAACGTGTTGAAGAATTTATATATCTTAGATCTATGATAGATAAATCTGGTACTTGTGAAAAATATATTATTAACAGAGTAAATTGAGCAAGGAAGGCGATTAGATCCCCGAATGGTTTTTATGCAATAGAAATTTGACCAGAAAAACAAAAAAAGAGATTATACAGACAATAATAGAAAGTATACTTACATATGGATCAGAAAGCTGGACAATAAATGAAAGGATGCAGAAAAGAATCTTGGCGACAGAAATGGATGGGTTACGGAGAAGTATGAGAATATCCAGGCTACAACATATTCGAAATACATATACTCGTATCAGACAAGAAATGGATGCTCAAGAAACTGTTATGGAAAGGATAACAAAGAGAGCTCTACAGTGGTATGGACATGTACAACGGATGTCGGAAGACCAGTGGCCTAAACAGGTGTTGGATTGGATGGTACCAGGCAGAAGGAAGAGGGGGAGAAGTAGAAGAGCATGGTATGAGGGATGCCATGATGAAGAGGGGTATGGAAGATGGACAATGGGAAGATAGGAATCTCTGGAAAGCAGGAATCAAAGGCAAACTGCTGTAAAGTGGAAGCCTGTATTAAGTATTAATTAAGGAAATTTGATTAGATTCGGAGGTTCATTGGTCCGTCAACAGATGGAGTAAGAAGCAGTTCTCCTGAACGTCATAACATCGGTCAAGGTTAAAACCAGATATTTATCCCCTTATAATAATAATAATGGTTTTTTTATTTAATACTAGAAGTCCCGGCCACACGTTGCTGTGGCTAAAGTATATGTTAAAAATTTAAATTACGTTGCTGTCTTTCAGCCTGATTACTTAAAACTAATACTTACACACGAAATAAATAATATTGAAAATAAAATAAACACTGAATACACTTAAATTATGAAATAATCAATATTTGTAATTCAATTGAAATTCATGGTTGCTACAAAAAGCACAGCCATCTGGATCTCTCTTTGTTAAATAATAAACCAATTACGTCACAGATAATTACACCGCCATCTGTTAGAATCGTATGGAACTCACAGATAATTACACCACCATCTGTTAGAATCGTATGGAACTCACAAATAATTATAACTCTTTGTTAAATAATAAACAAATAATTTGCAATAAAAAATAATGCGACTATAAATTTAGTTATAAACAACCGTAGGTCTCAAGTTGGATCAAACGGCACACAGTGTGCAAAATTTTATTAAAATCGGTTCAGTAGTTTAGGATTCCATTGCGGACAAACAACATGACACGACATTTTTATATATTAAGATTTAAATATAATTATATTTATTTCTAGTAAGAATGGAAATAAGATTTAGAGAATTCAAATTTTTTATAAGTATATAAAAGAAATTCAAACTGGTCAATATAAACTGTTAGATGTATTTCTAACTGATTTAATATGTGTAAAAATACTTTAAATATTTGAATTGATATTTTTATAAACAAATAAATGGGATTGGACAAATTGGATGGGAGTCAGCCAGTAGTACAGCTCGAGTCCAAGCTCTGTGTGTTTGCAGGGAGAAGTGTGGAAAGTGGGAGGAGGTACACTTCTCTGCTTCTCATAGTACCAACAGCTGAGACAGCAAATTCCTTTCAGACACACAGAGCTGGGTCCCGAGCTGTACTCCTTCCTTTTCAGTTGGACCAATCAGAACTTTCAGATTATAACAGAAATGAAATGGGATTTTTCCCAGAACAACAAGATGGCTGCAATACTTGAAAGAAGTTGGATGTGTAAAATAATGAGCCATCGAAAAATAAGATAATTAATTATATTTGAAGAGAAAAATTTTTGCCTAGACCGAGACTCGAATCTGGGTTAAAGTCTTGGTCTAGGCGAAAATTTTTCTCTTCAAATATAATTTATCCTTCAATGAGAAGTGTTAAATTAATAATAAAATCCTCAAGATAATTAATGTTCATTTCTTTATATTAGTTGACAAAATGGTGTCAAAGTTATGGAAAATAATATTGAAGTATAAATTCCATTCACCTTGAACATAAATAATCCATAAAGTGAAAATAAAGTGTTAGTGAAAAATTGAGCGTTGGAAATAGTCATCCATTACATATATAAGTGAAATTTATTAATCTAAGCTGGAATCTTTTAAATTATTGATCATTTACAAGATTCATCAAAACAGAAGTGAAAACTTTAATAAAATATTTAATTTAACTGTTAACAAAGTGTCGTTATTTGTTTATGTAAGAAACTTTCCCCCATTCCCCTGAAGGGAGTCATCATTGCCGTGGCAAATAACAGTGATCTAAATTATTACAATCATATATCTACATCACATCCAACAACCCACTTTTAAGGTATTACTGAAGATGAAACTGCCTAGGATTTGAAACCAGTTTAATTAGAAGACTGGATATGAGGTGAGGTATAAACAATGATGTTTTTATTATTGATTTAACATTTCTCACTGAAAGATAAATTATATTTGGAGATAAAAATTTTCGCCTAGACCGAGACTCGAACCCGGGACCTTTGGCTTCTAGGCGAAAATTTTTCTCTCCAAATATGAGGTATAAACAATTTTAATTTAAACTTCACAATGATTTTTCCTATAAAAGTTTTATTCAAGTATATTTTTCTCTTCAAACAAAATTTGACTTTCATTAACACATTCAGTACCGTAAACCAGTTTAAAGAGACTATCGTGTATGCGGCCATCGGTCAGTTAACTCGTTTTAGAGTGGGCACGAACAAACTGCATTTATATTCGGTGCCTAAATTTTGTATTGGCTTAGTATGTCTTGGAGATCATAGATGGCATGTAAATGTTCATTTTCTATTCCCGTTTGACACGTTTAACCTTGGTGAATCCCCTTTTATTTTTAAAACAAACAACACATGGAATTCATTCACCCAAACTTGCTTCCAGGCTCCAATGCAGTCGTATATCTTTCTCGTTATTGCGCTGTTGTTTGTGAGTGAGTGAAACCATGGTGAAGTAAAAATATCTCACTGAAGAAGAATTAGTGAATATTTTGTATAATGATGATTCAGGTGATGAACTGATTCCTAAATTAGAAGATTCACAAAGTGAAAGTGAAGATGAACTTCCACTTCCTGAAATTGATACGCCGATACCATGTGATGTCAATCACCCAAGTTATTGTCCGCCTGTTTTACCATTCACAATGAACCCAGAGGTGAACATTGAAATCGAAAATGAAATAGATATTATGTGATATGTCAATATATTTTTCAATGAAGAGTTTATCGAATACGTATGTGACCAAACAAATCTTTACGCAATTCAAGTGATTAGTGCTGCACTGCACCATTCACAAAAAACTCAATAATGCAGACATGGAGACCTGTCGACATCCCGCAAATGAAAAAGTTTTTAGGACTGATGTTCATCACAGGCATAGTGCAAAAACCAGATATAAAAATGTATTGGTCTGAAGATCCTTGCTTTCAAACGCCCATATTTTCAAAAACAATGTCCCGAACGTGATTTTTAAATATTCTTTCTTTCATTTCAGTAACAGTAGCATCTATGAAAATAGTACCGACAGACTGTACAAAATTACGCCTATATTAGAGAGACTCAGTGATAAATTTTCAAGGGTGTACACTCCGCAAAATAAAATTGCACTGGATGAAGGTATGTTAGCTTGGCGAGCACGTCTGAGATTTCGAGTATACAATCCGGGGAAAATTACAAAATATGGTATTTTAGTGAGAATGGTATGCGAGTTAAATTCAGGCTATATTTGTATTCTAAAAATGTATGATGCTAGTGGTATCAAAAAGTGAGTGCAACAGTGTGGTATTGCATGAAATGTGGCATTCCTCTGCACCCTGGAGCCTGTTTTACGAGATATCACATCAAATCCTAGATATCTCCTTTAGGTATGTACAAAATTTGAATTTTCTAGGACTAATAGTTTTTGAATAATGGTCCATTTTCTGAAGTGCCACGAAAAGGGTAGCTGGGGTATTTAAATGGCTGGCCTGTGGGTTTAAATGCCCTGCTGAGTGCCTGGTACTGAATGTGTTAAAAAGTGATAAATATAATATTTATGATCAAGTATTACATGTCACATTTTTTCAAAAGTGTTTCATTACTGTGAACATATGAATGTTGTTTGAGATGATATTTTTGAGTGAATGACTTATTACATATCAAACATTTGTGAAGCGCTTCATTACTGTGGACGTATGAATGATCTCTAAGAAGAGATTTGCTAATGAATGATTTGTTACAAATGTCACATTTGAAACGTGTTTCAATATTACGAAAATGTGAAAGCTCCAAAAGAAAATGTTTACGAGCAAGAACCTTATTAACAACATCATATCCAACACGAGTTTTATAACCGTGAATAGCTGAATGCTGTAAAAGATGAGATTTTTGAATAAATCCCTTGTTACAAACTAAGCATTTGAAAGGCTTTTCATTGCTGTGGACGTAAGAGTGAGCTGTAAGATGCGATTGTTGAATAAATGACTTATTACAAATCAAACATTTAAAACACGTTTCATTTCTGTGAATGTTTAAATGTGCGTTGAGACTATATTTTACAGAATTAGACTTGTTACGGATTGAAGATTTGAATTTCTCAATTACATTATCTTTTACAACCTGCGAAGGAAGTGGTGCAGGATTTACTTCAGTACATTCTGATACTTTCTTCAAATCTTCTTCACTCTGGTACATCTGAAAATGTAACAACATAATTACAAATATGTCTTCCACTGTGATCTCACATCGATCCTTGGTTATGGCAAGGTTCCTGGGTGAAGTTTTTTGACTCGTAAATTAATAAGTAATTTTTTAACATCTTACCTCATATTTTATGTTTCTTCAAACACAGGAACTAGTTTTCGAGAGAAGGATCTCTCTCATTTTCAACCAACATTATGGCTACCAGATTTTCATTTGAATCTCCATCAATAACACTGCCATCTGGTGTTGATTTGACGAACTTCGAGATGAGTCACATTCATCAGGGATCTCAAAATTCATGGATCTAAATTTGTTCTGAATATATATCTTTTATCAAATCAACACCAGATGGCAATGTTATTGATGCAGATTCCAACGAAAATCCGGTAGTCATAATGTCGGTTGAAAATGAGAGAGATCCTTCTCTCGAAAACTAGTTCCCGTGTTTGAAGAAACACAAAATATGAGGTAAGATGTTAAAAAATGAGTAATTAATTTACGAATTAAGAACCTCATAATGTTATCTAGAAAGTTTAGGGACAAAACTAAAATGGCACAGCAAAAGAGGTCTCAAAAAATGGGATGATGATATAGCAAAAATTATTGCTGAAAAAAGACAAGCATTTAAACAATATATAACAACTGGGTTGTTAAATGACAAAATTGATTATCATCGTAAAAGAGCTATTGCAAAACGAGAAATCAGAAGAAGACACAGAGAAAATTGGGACACTTTCGTCTCTAATCTAGAGAGACATCTCACCAAACTTAACCCAAAAACTTACAAAGTTTTAAATAATCTTAGCCAAGAGTGTAAAGAGAGTGTAAAATTAAATTTGATTGATAAAACCACTTGGGTTACATATTTTCAAAATTTATGGTCCATCTCCCAGACTAATTTTGATTTACCCATATCTCAGAACGATGAATTTCTATATATCACTGAAGCAGAACTTGACACAGCTTTAGAGTCCTGTAAAAATAATAAAGCACCTGGTGAGGATGGACTTCTATAGAATTGTTTAAATATTCTGACAAAACTCTTAAACAAAAATTTCTGCACTTACTAAACAAAATAATCTTGGGAGAAGACCTACCTTCATCTTGGCAGAAAGCCATTATCATACCAATTTTTAAAAAAGGTAACCTCAAAGATTGTAATAATTATCGAGGCATTAGCCTTCTCAACAGTGGATATAAAGTTTTTACAAAAATTCTAGCATCTAAATTACAAAAACACTATGAAAACTTATTAAGGGAAGAACAAAATGGTTTTCGTAAGGAAGATCCTGTGCCGATGGTTATTTCACCATAAAACTTCTTATCGAAAAGCACAAAGAATTCAATAAAGAACTACATATGGCGTTTATAGATTTCATCAAAGCATTTGATCGAGTTGACAGACAAAAACTTTTAGATATCTTAACTGATGATGGAACACCAAATCAACTGATACAAACAATTTTTAATCTGTATAAAAATAACATCATAGCAGTACAAATAGGAACAGATTTGTCAGATTGGAAACATATAAATTGCGGAGTCAGACAAGGATGCCCTCTATCACCACTTCTATTTAATGTATACATTAATGCTATCATCAGACACTGGAGATTGACAGTTGATGGTAATATTCCTCTCTCAAGACACACAATTTTAGACACACTCTTATATGCAGATGATCAGGCTCTTTTCGGCAATAATGAAGATGAATTACAATATTCCACTCATTATCTTAATATAATAGCCCAACGATTTAACATGGAGATATCAACAACAAAATCTAAAGTTATGGCCTTTCAAGGGAAATTCCCAGTAAGAAGTAAAATTTGTATTGAGAATTCAATATTAGAGCAAGTTAATTAATTTAAATACTTAGGATATAATCTAACTTATAATGAGGAATGTGATATATCCTTTAAAATACAAAACTATAATAAAGCTTTAAGAATTATCAACCAAGTTTTTAAACCATCAAAAGTGCAGAGACACACAAGAATGAAAATCTATAAAATTCTCACTAGACCCATAATCTGTTATGGCAGTGAAGCTTGGACCATCAGAACTCAGGATGATCGTCATATTACAGCCACGGAGATGAAATTTCTGCAACGAACTGCAGGTTATAGCCTTCTGGACCACCAAAGAAATTCAACAATAGCCAGAGAGTTAAACATCGTACCTATATCTGAATACCTCCAAGAATATAGAAACAATTGGCTAGCCCATATTCAGTGCATGGATCGTCACAGAATACCAAAACTAATTCTTCACTACATTCCTCGAGGCAGAAGATCTGTGGGTCGACCTTTTCGGAGATGGCGGGAGACCGTAACGGGCCACTGGGCCTAATACTTGAAAGGACAATGATGATGATAATGTTATTTCCCATATTTAACTATGAAGTTTTTTGACGTTCTTTCTCACAAATGTGAGGAAACTTTAAGGCCCAAACTGTACCCGAATACCATCATCACCTTTCATACCATATGGACAGGTGACCCCAACCTCAGAACTACACCGAGCCATGAGAAATGTCGTAATGACAACCTGGTGGCATTCAAATAAACAATTACAAATACTAAATTGTTTACAAACTCAGTGTCTTCAATCCTGCAAGACAGTAGAACTGACATCATCTTATCAAAAACAGAGAACACAAAAGAAAATATTTAACAAAACATGGAAATAAAAAATAATGATGTTGGCAATGATGATGACAACTAACAATGATAATGATTAATGCCAGCGACGATTGATCACAATGATGATGATTATAATAACAATAATATCATCTTAAGGCACTTACTCACTGGCACTATCGAACCCGTAGGTTCAGGCCGCATAGACATAAGCTCTCCATACATACCTATTGTGAGCTAATGTCTTCCAATCATCCCCTATATAATCTACTTACCTCAAATCATAGTTAATGTTATTCTCCCACCTCATTCTTGGTCTACCAACTGGGCGTTTTTCCTCTGCCTTTCCTACAAGAAGCTTCCATGCAAGTCTTTCATTCCCCATACATGCAACATGTCCTGCCCATCGCAGTCTACGAGACTTAACTGTTCTTATTATATCTGGCTTCCAACAAAGACCATGTAGTTCATTGTTATGTAGTCTTCTCCATTCATCTCTCTTTGGTCCAAAAATTTTCTTAGGAACTTTATTCTCAAATACTCGTAATCTCCTTTCCTCCCTTAAAGAGTCCATGTTTCGCATCCATATAATATAACTGGTAGAATAATAGTTTTATATATTTTCAGTTTAACGTTTTTTGAAAGGAGTTGGGACATCAAGAGTCTCTGCAATGCATAATAGCACGCATTTCCAGAATTAAGCCTGTGTTTAATTTCTTTGTGCATCTCATTCTTTTTAATACACAAGTGATCTTCTTGGTGATATAATATTAAAATATATATGTAGTCAATATGCCCATTTCACCAATTAATGTTTTAAAATGGTCAACAAGTTTCTACAGCCAAGCTGTCATTCTCAAGACCAGATATTGACTGAAGACAGAATTGATAATAGGTAAAGAAACAAATTCAGTTAAAAACAGACTACGTCACATGACGCAATCATTCATAAGTGAACAATAAAACATACTAAAACTAATCCTCTTTTGTTTCAATTAGAGAAAAGAGGGCGCTGTACGGAATAGGGCCCTTGTCTTTATTCATTATTTTATCCTTATTTTTATAAATTTCCAAACTTTCAAAAAAAAAAAAAAAAAAAAAAAAGGATAAAATAATGAATAAAGACAAGGGCCCTATTCCGTACAGCGCCCTCTTTTCTCTAATTGAAACAAAAGAGGATTAGTTTTAGTATGTTTTATTGTTCACTTATGAATGATTGCGTCATGTGACGTAGTCTGTTTTTAACTGAATTTGTTTCTTTACCTATTATCAATTCTGTCTTCAGTCAATATCTGGTCTTGAGAATGACAGCTTGGCTGTAGAAACTTGTTGACCATTTTAAAACATTAATTGGTGAAATGGGCATATTGACTACATATATATTTTAATCATCTCATTCCTGTTTGTGATTATTGTTCCTAGGTATTTAAATTCAGCCACTTCCTCAAAATTTCCCTCATTTGTCATTAGCTGTCCATTTCCATTATATAATGTATTTCTACGTGTGACCATATATTTAGTTTTATTGATATTTACTTCCAGTCCTAATTTTTTAGTGTTACTCAATAGTGTGTGCGTGTTGTCCTTTAGTATCTCCTCGCTATCGCCAATAATACTACATCATCAGCATAAACTAACAGCTTATTAATAAATAAAAATGCTTACAAAATTAAAATAAATAACAACCATAAATAATACTATTAAATTGTCACCATCAGAAAGCATTGGTTATTCAATAAAGGGGAACAAAAGAAATGGTTTGATGAAAAATGTGCCGACATTGTAAACAAAAGAAAGCAAGCAAAAATGAATTGGCTACATGAGCCAAATTAAGTAAATCTAGAAAAATGAGGTATTATTAGATGGAAAATCACCAGGTTTTTAGAGTAAAAAGAGGGAATATTTGAGAGAGAAGATTAATGATCTTGAAATGAATGCAAAAAGTAGAAACATTAGAGAATTATATCAGGGAATTAGGAAAGAAAAGAAAGGGTTTCAGGCTAGAACATACTTAATTAGGAATGAAAATGGGATATGATTGCAGATTCCAGGAGTATATTGAATAGCTGGAAGAGTTACTTTAATGAGCTATTAAATGTGCATACAGAACAGGATAATGAAGAGGAAAATTTACACACAGCAGAAATGTTAGTCACACAACCCACTGCATTAGAGATTGAAATGGTGATAGAAAATTGAAGATATATAAAGCATCAGGTTCAGATGGGATCCCAGCAGAGCTGATAAAATCAGGGGTTGAAAAATTGATGGACCAGACACATCGGTTACTTTGTATGATTTGGGAAGAAGCTCTTCCAAATGAATAGAACGAATTGATTATCGCACCAATCTATTAGAAAGGAGATATAACTGATTGCAACAACTACAGGGGCATCTCATTACTATCAACTTCGTACAAATTCCTAACAAATATATAGTAAGTAGACTTACTCCTTATACTGATGAGATCATCAATGTGGATTTAGAAGAAACAGGTCTACAACAGATCAGATTTTTAGCATAAAACAGATTTTAGAAAAGAAATGGGAATATAATGGTACTGTACATCAACTACATGTAGACTTCAAAAAGGCATATGATTCAATTAAAAGAGAGAGTATCCTTCTGGAGTTCAGAATTCCTAAAAAGTTAGACTTTCCTATTGACTTATACGAATGTGTCTAAATGGCACAAAGAGTAGGGTGCATGTAGACAAACATTTTTCGGATACTTTTGAAATTCACAATAGGTTAAAGGAAGGAGATGCACTACCTCCTCTACTATTCAATTTTGTGTTAGGGCATACCATAAAATCTTTGGAGAATGAAGAAGGCCTACAACTCAATGGTATTAATAGACTGTTAGTTTATGTTGATGATGTAGTACTATTGGGCGATAGCGAGGAGATACTAAGGATCAACACGCACACACTATTGAATAACACAAAGAAATTGGGACTGGAAGAAAACATCAGAAAATCTAAATATATGTTCACATGTAGAAATGCATCATATAATGGAAATGGACAGCTAATGACAAATGAAGGATATTTTGAGGAAGTGGCTGAATTCAAGTATCTAGGAACAATAATCACAAACAGGAATGAGATGCACAAAAAAATTAAACACAGGCTCAATATTGGAAATGCGTGCTATTATGAATTGCAGAGACTCTTGTCTTCGCAACTTCCTATCAAAAAACGTTAAACTGAAAATATATAAAACTATTATTCTACCAGTTATATCATATGGATGTGAAACATAGACTCTTAGTTTAAGGGAGGAAAGAACATAAGAGTATATGAGAATAAAGTTCTTAGGAACATTTTTGGGCCAAAAAGAGATGGACAGGTGAATGGAGAAAACTGCATAATAGTGAGCTACATGATATGTATAGGAAGCCAGATATAATAAGAACAGTTAAGTCTCATAGACTGTGATGAGCAGGACATGTGGCATGTATGGGGTTTGAAAGAGGTGCATGGAAGCCTCTTGTAGGAAAACCAGAGGGAAAATACCCAGTTGGTAGACCAAGAATGAGGCAGGAGAGTAATATTTTCCATGATTTGAGGGAAGTAGATTACAAAGGGGACTGGATAACATTAGCTCAGGATAGGGATGTATGGAGAGCTTATGTCTGTGCGGTCAGAAACCTACAGGTTGGATAGAGCCATTGAATTAGTTACTGTATTTTACGCACTATAAGACGCACCTTAATTTTTAAGCAATTTTTTTTTTAAATTACGTTTTTACCATTAGATTGTCTAAAAAAAATCTTAGTTTATAAAACCGTTCTGATCTTTAAAATCCCTGAAAATCGTCACCTGAACTTTCTTCTTGTTCTTCTTCTACTACTTCCTCATCTTTGTCCTCTTCATAGACATGTATAAGATGGTCTTCACTGCCATCGAGAGCGTTACTTACACTGCACTTCTTGAAGATTTCACAATAATGCTTCTCTCACTCTAGACCAAGTCTGTTTTATCTACTGACACACTTGCTTGATTGTAAGTCATTTTAAAGCTCCTTTCGGTGTGATGTCATGTTGGGTTTCATCCATCATCCATTTGTTCAAGTTCACTGGCATCATAGACCACACTGACTGCATCATAGGCTAGGCAGCGTTCTGGGTTTGTGATGACAGGGCGGAAGGGAGACAGTGTTAGCAAGCTTGTGAATCCCCGCAACTCATGTTCGTCACGTGTCATCACGATACCGGTTTCGAAAGTATTGTATTACTTCCATCTTCAGTCAAATTCCAAGTGTTGAAATTTTGTCGTTAACATCATCTTCTGAACTGCCATCTGGTGTAGATTTTATGAACTTGGAGATTAAACTATTCTCATCGGGGATTCTTTGCTTTATATTTATTTTTCTGAATGTATATATTTTCCCAAATTGTTAATTCTAAAGATTTTTCCAATTTAACAATTTGGGAAAAGTAAATATAAAGCAATGAATTTCGATATCCCCAACGAGAATAATTTAATCTCCAAGTTCATAAAATCTACATCAGGTGGCAGTTCAGAAGATGATTACTTATTTTAGGAATTCTCACTATGAGGTATATTCATTAAGGTAGAATATGTTTATCACTCACCTCATATTGTTCTATATTGAACAATATGAGGTGAGTGATAAACATATTCTATCAGAAGATGATGTTAATGACGAAATTTCAACAGTTGGAATTTGACTGAAGATGGAAGTAATACTATACTTTTGAAACCGGTATCGTGAAGACACACAACTTTGTGAGGTGAGATGTTAAAACATTTTCTCCAACTCATTTATTAATATAAATACCTCATAGTGTTTCCTCCCACTGTAAATTTAATTAAAAAGAAAAAATAAGACTAAAATATGAAGTCCTAACGCTAACACAAACAGTCATGATAATGACCCCGTGGTGGGGATTAGGGTGCTCCCTAGTGGGAGAGTTTTAACCAAACTAATTCAGTTATGCTTATTTGTCCATAGATGTCATTGAATGGTATGGGGTCAGCATACTACCTCACTGAGATACCCATAGATAAACTTCGAATAGAGGGAAAACTGAATACAGTGACATCTAAAAAATTTTTGTCGTTTACGATGAACTACAATGAGCAAACTACAATGGTAGCACTGTTTCTTAGTAACATAATGCGTAACTAAATAAAACAAATGCAAGGCACATGGCGTGTTCACTTGGGATTATGGGAAATTAGCCATTTTTTTTAATTTAAATTTTAAACTGCTATCCTTTCGTTCTATGTAGACGGTACTGTAAAAATTATATATTATCGAACGTTAAAATCATTTATATTTGAAGAGAAAAATTTTCGCCTCGGTAGCTCTGTTGGTAGAGCACTTGGCCCAGAAAGCCAAGGGTCCCGGGTTCAAGTCCCGGTCTAGGCGAAAATTTTTCTCTTCAAATATAATTTATCCTTCAATGAGAAGTGTTAAATTAATAACAAAATCGTCAAGTTAAAATCATTACTTAGATTTTATTTTACTCTAATTTGTAAGTAAATTCAAGCTTGTTTACGTTTTTAATGTGAATCTATTTTCAAAGATAAACCTACTAGAAGTGATAAAATTCTAAGATTTGTTAGGTTAGGAAGAGCGATGTTAGTGTACAGCCATTTCTAATAAACATTTTAAAAATGTGACTTAATAATGGATTTCAGATGTACGACATGGCTAAGGTTCTTTAATAAATATTGTATAAAATATGTATGTGAGAATAAGGGGGTAGGTCAATTGTACATATTTATTAAAAGAGCTCATAATGCACGTTTTTAAATGTTAACAAACGAAAATAAATTAACAAGTTTTATTTATTTCCATTCTTCCCTTCTGTTAAAATTAAAGAAAATCTTTAGGTCTGAGAGGCTGGGTATAAATAATTCCATAATTTAAGATTAAATAATACGTTATTTATTCCTATAAAAGTTCAATTCCATGATTATTCACCAGATGGCGTTATATAATTATAATACATAATTTTACCACCAGGCGGTGCTGAATTTCATATTAGTACCAGAAAAAAATTGAAAAAATTTAGATGTCGTAAGTTGTTCTACACTAGCGCCGCTTATGGCATGTATGCGAAATTTGTCCACTTTCTTCTCTGGTACTCTGTGGAGAAACCCAGTGGGCAACTAAGACATTTTTGTTGAGTTGTTTCTTGACTCACCTCATACTTCTTAACTCCCTCGCAGATCTAGATTTCGTCACTGTATTTGTGACATTCTCAATGCTGTTCACGTTCACAACTGACGTCCAATGGTCTCCTCTGGTTGTGAATGTGAACAGCATTGAGAATGTCACAAATCTAGATATGCGAGGGAGTTAAGAAGTATGAGGTGA
Organism: Diploptera punctata; assembly: GCA_030220185.1. Lineage (NCBI taxonomy): Eukaryota > Metazoa > Arthropoda > Insecta > Blattodea > Blaberidae > Diploptera > Diploptera punctata. Next base: position 22,704 of record JASPKZ010008444.1, read on the forward strand.
GTCAACAAACAACTCAACAAAATTAAAATAAACCTCATAGTGTTATTTCCTACCTATATAACTTAACTAAGACATTACTTGCATGGATAACGGTTGGTAAATTTTATACAGATGCTTCTTTATTCAGGCTTGCGGTTCTTTTACGAGCCTGAAAATCTTCAGACTCGGAACCCATGGCCTAAAGTCCCTCTTGGAGGACTTGTCACTTTGACTTTTCCATCCTAAAAATATATTTAACATTGGCCAGATTTGAACCTGGATCCCTGGAACTAGAGATAAGGAACATAACCAATAGTCTACCGCGGCCGACAAAATAATAATAACACCCTTCCACACTTTCAGGTACAACCGAACTTAGTATTTCAGATAGGTGAAAGGGTAACAACATTGGTTTCCACAACATAAAAACACTATAAGAATTAAATGAATCATGATATCTTCTTACCTCATACTTCTATATTTTTTTAAATACAGCACTGCAGTATCAGCGACCATCGTCACCAACCTCAGCTGTTTTCACGACTGTCAATTTTTTCTTTTGCCGGTAATTATCCAAACAGCCATCTGGTGTTCTTTTCAAGGAAGTATTTTCTAAACTGCCATCTTGTGTTCTTTTGAAGGAATCATTTTCTAAACTGCCATCTGTTGTATTTTTGAAGAACTCTGTAATCAAGCTCGGATCGTCTGGAATCTCGAAGTTCATGGTTCTAGCATGGTTTTTTTGAATATATATTTTTTCCCAAACTGTTAAATCCAAAGGTTTAGATAGATGTTTCAAAAGTTTTGCTTCTTTTTCAATTCTACGATGCTCTAATAAATTAAAAAATCAGCTATAGCAGCACATAGTTTATTAGAGCATCATAGAATTGAAAAAGAAGCAAAACTTTTGAAACATCTATCCAAACATTTGGATTTAACAGTTTGGGAAAGAATATATATTCAAAAAAACCATACTAGAACCATGAACTTTGAGATTCCAGACAAACCGAGCTTGATTACAAAGTTCTTCAAAAATACAACAGATGACAGTTTAGAAAATGATTCCTTCAAAAGAACACCAGATGGCAGTTTGGATAATTACTGGCAAAAGAAAAAATTGACAGTCATGAAAACAGCTGAGGATGGTGACGATGGTCGCTGATACTGTAGTGCTGTGTTTAAAAAAACATAGATGTATGAGGTAAGAAGAAATCACGATTCATTCAATTCTTATGAATTAAACTGTCGGCCGCGGTGGACTAGTGGTTATGCTCCTTGCCTCTGGTCCCAAGGATCGTGGGTTCAAACCCGGCTGGGGTCAATGGATTTTTTAGGACGGAAAAATCCAAGGAGCAAGTCCTCCGGGAGGGACTTTAAGCCGTGGGTCCCGAGTCTGAAGATTTTCAGGCTCGTAAAAAATCCTTAAGCCTGAATGAAAAGGCCTCTAAGCAAAATTTACCGAATTTTCCTGTCCTAGTACTACCTTGGTTTCCTAGATGTCAGTATGAGGCGGAACGCTGACCACGTACCACTCAAAATGACATCTATACGAAAACAAGTGTAACTAAATTAGTATGGTTCAAACTCTTCCCTGTAGGGGGAGAGCACCTAAATCTCTGTAAGGGGAAAACATATGCTTACAATAAAAAAAAATGAATTAAACCTCATAATGTTAAAAATTCCCAAATTTATTATATAAAAATAAAAACATTACCTCAGACTTTATATCTTCAGCTGAAACTGGATCCAAAGTTTGGCACATCCCTTGTTGAATAACATTCCCAAACACCTTTTTGAAACCCTGTGAAATGGAAGCCATATTAATGCAATCCTTAGTTTCTCAGGATAAAAAATACGGAAGTGAATGCTGGACACTTCGAGCAAAAGATAAATCCCGCATTAATAGTTCACAAATGAGATTCCTCCGATCACTAACTGGAGTAACTTTAAGGGATAGAATGAAAAGTGATGAGATAAGGATGCAGTGGAATAGTAGGGAAATCATCAATTGACTTGGTGTTTACTTGATGAAAATCCATATTTATTAATTAAATAAAAATTAAACTTAGTTTTATTTGATTTTCATATTTATTATATAATTCAGTGACAGCTGTTTCGGTACACTGTACCTTCTTCAAACAATTAACAAATTATGAATTGTGTTCCAACTGATCTAAGCAACAATACAACAATATTTATTTAAATTTTTTAATTTAACAAAAGGGATTCATTCAAATCAAGTTGAGAATTTAACAGTTTTTTACTACTTTTAAACTTATTAATTTCTGCAGCCTCCAAAAGATCTAACTTCTTACCCTTATCACAAATATGTAAAATTTCAAAATTTGGATCGAAACAATGATTAAATTGGAATAGGTGGTTAGCATAGTTTCAATTTTCTAAATTTCTGTTATATGCTCTCATGTGTTCCTTTATCCGAGATATAAAAGGTCTACCAGTTTGTCCTATATAGACATTGTCACATGTGCCACACTTCAATTTATATACACCTGATAATTTTTCTTTTTTTGTTTTGGTTTTATTGTTTTTTATTATATTTTGTACAGTTTTATTAGTTTTAAATGCCACATTAATGTCTGAAGAAGGTACAGTGTACCGAAACAGCTGTCACTGAATTATATAATAAATATGAAAATCAAATAAAACTACGTTTTATTTTTATTTAATTAATAAGTAGGGAAATGGTTGAACATATACAAAATTATCAGATTAAATGGTTCCAACACGTCCAGAGAATGTCAAATTCCCGTTTACCAAAGATGATTTACACCTCAACCCTAACGGCAAAAGAGACCTCGGAAGACCCTTCAACCGATAGAAAGATCGCAGATGTAGTCGCAGAACGGGCATCATCACCCAATACTGCATTCGGAAGAAGAAGAAGAAAAAATAAAGTCAAAAGTTTACCATATAACTTACTTCTAGTTCAACTTCCATTAACTTGCTTGACAGACAATCTTCGTAATCCATGGTTATCTGAGAACTCTTTGTGGATAGTTCCTGAAAACATTATTCAAATATTAAAAGAGCAGAAAATTACATACTTTTCTAATTTAACTTGGAATTAAAGACATTCTAAATGGCACAAAGAGTAGGGTGCGTGTAGGCAAACAGTTTTCGGACACCTTTGAAATCCAGAATGTGTTGAAGTAAGGAGATGCACTATCTCCTCTATTATTTAATTTTGTACTAGAGCATGGCATCAAATCTTTAGAGGATGAGGAAGGATTACAACTCAATGGTATTAATAAGCTGTTAGTTTATGATGATGTAGTATTATTGGCCGATAGCGAGGAGATACTAAAGGACAACACGCACACACTATTGAGTAACACTAAGAAATTAGGACTGGAAGTAAATATCAATAAAACTAAATATATGGTCACACGTAGAAATGCATTATATAATGGAAATGGACAGCTCATGACAAATGAAGGAAATTTGAAGAAATGGCTGAATTCAAATACCTAGGAACAATAATCACAAACAGGAATGAGATGCACAAGGAAATTAAACATAGACTCAATTCTGGAAATGTGTGCTATTATGCATTACAGAAACTCTTGTCATCCCAACTTCTTTCAAAAAATGGTAAACTGAAAATATATAAAAGTATTATTCTACCAGTTATATTATATGGGTGCGAAACATGGACTCTTACTTTAAGGGAGGAAAGGAGATTACGAGTATTTGAGAATAAAGTTCTTAGGAAAATATTTGGACCAAAGAGAGGTGAACAGACAGGTGAATGGAGAAGACTGCATAACAATGAATTACATGGTCTTTATAGGAAGCCATATATAATGAGAACAGTTAATGGGCAGGACATGTGGCACGAATGGGGAATGAAAGGCATGCATGGAAGCTTCTTGTAGGAAAATGCCCAGGCCTTCTAGGCCTGTCGCACCAGGAGTTTTTTTTTATGATTTGAGGGAAGTAGATTATACAGGGAGAACTATTAAAACATGGATCCGACCATTTATTTGAATGACTGAGAAAATTATTTACAAAATTTATAAATGGTGAAAAAGTTCCTGAAGAATGGAAACTAGGATACATTTCGACAATCCGTAAAAAAAGGAAAAAAAAGACCAATGTGAAAATTATAGAGGTATAACAGTGACAAATACTATGAGTAGACTCTATGGACGTATACTAAAATATTATTTGGAAAAAAAACTTTAGTTATATGGAATTAGAGGAACAGTCAGGATTTAGAGCAGGTCGTTCTACAACCGACAATTTATTTTGCATTACTCAGGTAATAGAAAAGAAAATGCAATATGGACAACCTTTGCACCTACTATTTGTAGATCTAGAGAAAGCATACGACAATTCCCCTATAGAGAAACTATGGGTTGCTTTAAGACGTATGGGAATTAAAACTATAATAATTAAAGCTATACAAAATTTATGACAATTGCATGTCTAAAATTAAAATTGGCAGTAAATTGTCACATGGTTTTACGATAAATAAAGGTCTTCATCAAGGTTGTTGTCTATCACCGACTCTGTTTAAAATATATGTACATGAAATATTAAAGAATTGGAGGAGAAAATGTTCAAGCATGGGAATTCCTATTTCAAACAACAAAACTTTATACAACTTACATTTTGCAGATGATCAATTGTTAATTGCACAAGATTATGACGATTTAGAATATATGACTAGAAAAGTAATAGAAGAATATGAAAAATGGGGTTTAAATTTGAACATGAAAAAAACAAAATATTTATCAATTGGTGAACCAGAACAAAATTTAATTTTGGAGACTGGAGAAACAATAAATAAAATCTTGTAGTGAGATCACATATTTAGGAATTAAAATAAATAAAAATGGGAGTTATGAAGAGGAAATAAGAAATAGAAATAATAAAGCAAAATTTGCAATTGCTTGCCTCAATATATAAGTAATAAAAATAAAATGAATATATATCATACAATTGTTAAACGCATCATTACTTATGGAGCAGAACTTTGGCCATTAACAACAAAAACAAATAAGTACCTTTTGGCAACGGAAATGGATTTTATACGAAGGGCCGCAAGAATTTCAAGAAGAGAAAAAATTAGAAACTCAGTTATAAGGGAGAAAATGAAGATTGAAGACACTATTTTAGATTATATTAAAACTTAGCAATTAAGATGGTACGGACATGTCCAGCGAATGGAAGAGGATCAACTATCAAAATCTGTTTTGGAATGGAAACCTGAGGGAAGACGAAGCAGAGGAAGACCTAAAACCTCCTGGAGTCAGGGAATATGTTTATACATGAAGGAGAAACATCTACAACCAGGAGATTGGATGGACCAGCAAAATTGGCTATTAGGAATCGGACAATGTCAAAGACATTAATCAACTGATGATATATCTAGATTATACAGGGGATGATTGGAAAACATTGGCTCAATATAGGGATGTATGGAGAGCTTATGTCCATGTGGCCATGAACCTACGGGTTCGATAGTGCCAGTGAGTTAGTCAATCTACATTTTTTCCTTTAAAATGACAAGTAAACCTTCTCCACTTTGATACCGGTTTTCCAGAAACCCATATATTTTCTGAAAGCTTATGTCACAAGTAGACAACGTGTGAAATCTTAGGGGCAGAGGGACAAGTGTTTAGAAGCTATAGAACCAATCATAGTCGTGTTTCGCCTAGAATTTACCAACTAAAGTTTATCATAATAAAGAAAGCACTTCCTTTTTAACATTCTGAATAGGTCATAGCATTATTTTGCAGTGACCGACTCTCCAAGAAATACGGCTACCAGATTGTATATATAGTGCATGAATGTCCAACACATAGCGCATGTGGGAGTTAATATAAAAACATTTGTAGCAATTGATTACACCACAAAAAAAACAAAAAAAATCATTGTTTGCACTTTCTTAAATGTATTTTTTCCCAGGTAATAACATTCCAGAAAAATATAATTGTCATATTTACATCATAGGACATCAGAAATTAATTAATATACAGTTTGATGTGTTTTATTTTCTCTCCACTAGAGTGCATTCTTACAACATTGCATTCCTTTGGCAATAAATAATATGATGTGGTTGCAGTGAGGAACAAAAGAAGCAAATGAAGCATACCAATCGTTTTACATTTGTTTTCAAACATCGCCATTTACATTAAATATATAAATATTTTAAAATAACTATATTTAAATAATGATTTGTGAGTAAACAGCTTAATTTTATTCGTTAAATAGTCCTAATAAATGCCACTCTTGATTTCCAAATTGTCTAGATAAATTCACTCCTCACTTCGTGAGTAGTGAATTTATCGTAATTTGGAAATCACTCGTGGCATTACTTATGATAAACAGTGAGACGGGCAGAAAGACAGTTCACAATGAGCACATTTTACAAAAGCGATAGCTTCACTCTTTGTACACTTATCATTTGTCAATGACTCGAAACAATAATCCATTGGCACAACCCACATTCCAAGTATCTGCCCTTATAAAAAGCATACTTGATCAAGTTCTTGAAACGAGGAGCGCTGAACTGATATAGGAGGGGAAAGGACTGCACGGCCAGAAAACTATCGCGGTGCCAAATGTGCTCCTGTGTCTTGATGAAGATTGTGTCCATTATGTAATGAATTAGGGCTGGAAGTAAATATCAATAAAACTAAATATATGGTCACACATAGAAATACATTATATAATGGAAATGGACAGCTAATGACAAATGAGGGAAATTTTGAGGAAGTGGCTGAATTCAAATACCTAGGAACAATAATCACAAACAGGAATGAGATGCACAAAGAAATTAAACATAGGCTCAATTCTGGAAATGCGTGCTATTATGCATTGCAGAGACTCTTGATGTCCCAACTCCTTTCAAAAAACATTAAACTGAAAATATATAAAACTATTATTCTACCAGTTATATTATATGGGTGAGAAACATGGACTCTTACTTTAAGGGATGAAAGGAGATTACGAGTATTTGAGAATAAAGTTCTTAGGAAGATTTTTGGACCAAAGAGAGATGAACAGACAAGTGAATGGAGAAGACTACATAACAATGAACTACGTGATCTTTATAGGAAGCCAGATATAATAAGAACAGCTAAGTCTCGTAGACTGCGATGAGCAGGACATGTTGCATGTATGGGAAATGAAAGACGTGCATGGAAGCTTCTTGTAGGAAAACCAGAGGGAAAATGCCCAGGCGGTAGACCAAGAATGAGGTGGGAGAATAACATTAAATATGATTTGGGGGAAGTAGATTATACAGGGAATGATTGGAAAGCATTAGCTCAGGATATGGAGAGCTAATGTCTGCACGACTATGAATATATGGGTTCGTTAGTGCCAGTGAGTTAGTTAACTAGGGGAAAACATTTATTCTAATTTCAAATTATCTCTGATCGGTTAAGTCTCTGAAAGAAGAATAAAAAGTTCTGAATCATAAGTCTATTGTATACTAAAACAAAGTGATTTCCTAAGTCCTATTCCCTGTTCATTATGTTCATCATTTGTGGTTTCATTTTTTCAGTTTTATTTGTTTTATTTTTTAAGGTGTTCATGTGGTTTTAATTTATAAAGTATGTCTTGAAGCCCAACTAACTTTATACATGCAGGAGGATTCAATCCCTATAAAAATTGATTATCAGGGAATGATTGGAAAGCATTAGCTCAGGATGTATGGAGAGCTTATGTCTGTGCGGCCTACGGGTTTGATAGTGCCAGTGAGTAAGTAAGTAAGTATGTAACGAAGAAAAGATTTGTAGTGTCTGAAAAAAATGAAAATCCAGAGGTTCGATCTTTCCTGTACAAGCTTCAGGTACGACTTTACCATCAGGTATTACACATCCAAGTTAACTGTTCACGGGAGGAGGGGAAGAGTTTTAGCGCTAGTGTCGCTGATCTACTGAATCTGTGGAAGGGATGCAGGAGAAAACTGTACATCCGGTCACGTATTGAAATTTTTCAACTTCAAATGTGGGGGGAGAATCTCTAAACATGTGTGAAAGTTCTTAACATGGTTGTCAAATTAGTCATTTAAGAACGGAACGCTCAAGCGGTCGGATCATTTAAAATCACAATATTTGTCGTCTCTCTGTTACCAGCCTCACAATAAATCACAAGTAGCAACATGTAATGAGAAGGGCAAGGAAGGGACAGCTCATTCCTAGACGTCACCCCAAAAGTAACAGGGTTGTCAGGTTAGTCATTCTGCCACTGACCACACAGAACAACGGATCATTAAAATACATAGTATTTGTCAGCTCTCTACCTGCCAATCAAACAACATAATACAAAGGACAGGAAGTGGCAAGATAGTAAGGAATAGAAAGAGAAAGACAGTTTGTTAGTTAACATATTTTCCGCCTGCACAAAACACTTGGATGGGTAGTACTTCAGAAGCAGACAATGTATGATCTTTGTTAGAACACCATGAATCCACTAAAAGCAGAATTTTCGTCCTATCGTCAGGCATACTTAGCCAAAATACGTCACGAAAGAACCGTTTGAGGTCTGCTTTCAACATATTTGCTGTTGTTTCAGCCTACGATCATATATTCGGAGGATCTGCCTGCTTTGACTGCGGGAATTTTCCAGATGGCTTGGATATAAGCACATATGTTGGCCACAGTATTTCGCCTTTCATTGAAATCACAGGCATCATCACTAAAATGCGTTGTGTTGCAGAGATTAATCCAACAACAGTGCGAACAGGAATATGTCCATCTATACATACTTTACTGACACTTTGTGGGTTCTATAGCTTCCAAACACTTGTCCCTAAGCCCCTAAGATTTGCTTTCAGAAAGTATATGGGTTTCTGAAATAAAGCAGGATTTTAATATCATAAGTATGGAAGTTAAAGTTAATAATTTTATACTTTAAAATTCTTTTAATATTTAAATATAACTTAAATAAAGAAAAACATGTAAATAATTCATTGTTTTCATTGTTGAATAAAAATGTCTCAGTAACACGTAAAGAAATTGTATTACATAACTCTGGATATAAAATTTATGCTAATATAGTTAAGAACAAATTGAGAAAAATTTATGAAAATATAATTGGAGAAGAGCAGAATGGATTCAGAAAGGGTAGATCTTGTACAGATGGATTCTTCACTCTAAAACTACTATTAGAAAAGCACAAGGAATTCAATATAGAAACTCATATCGCCTTCATTGACTTCATAAAGGCTTTTGACAAAGTAGACAGAAATATATTACTACAAATTTTAGCTGATAATAACTTTCCACAACAATATATTACTAATATCTTCAACATCTATAAAGATAATGAAATTTCTGTTAAACAAGATGGCAAATTATCTTCTTGGGAAAAGATCAACACTGGAGTAAGACAGGGATGTGGACTCTCACCGGTGCTTTTCATTATATATATATGAATAAATTAATAAACGAATGGAGGAAAACACGAGGATATATACCCATCAATAGGAACCTCAAACTCGATGCTATTCTTTTTGCAGACGATTTAGCTCTTCTGGCACTTTCCAAAAATGATTTGCAACGATCAATTTAAAATTTACAAAAAATAGGTGCCAAATTTAATATGGAAATATCAATTAACAAAACTAAAATTATGGCATTTCATGGGAAAGACCCCATACAAAGTAAAATCTGTCTCCAGAATAAAATTTTAGAGAGATCTAATCAATTTAAATATCTTGGATATTATCTCTCCATCTGGGATGAAAAGGATATCCCTGAAAAAATTACTAGTTATAATAAAAGTTTAGGAATTATTAATCAAGTTATGAAACCATCCCTTGTACAAAAAAAACACCAGATTACGTTTATATAACACTTTGGCTAGACCAGTGTTGACCTATGGTAGTGAAGCATGGACACTAAAAAGACAACATGAAAGCAGGGCTTGTAAAATGAGATTCATGCGCAGAACAGCGGGTTACACCAGATGGGATCGGAAAAGGAACACCGATATCTTAAAAGAATTGAAGACTACGCCAATTTTGGAATATATTAAACAGTACCAACTAAATTGGAAACACCATCTTGAAAGAATGAGTTCAAATCGGATCCCCAAAGCTGTTTATAATTATATACCAAGAGGACGAAGATCACTGGGCCATCCTATGAAACGCTGGAGGGAAAATTTTCTATAGGATCGTAACAGGCCTTGGCCTAATACTTGGAAGGAAGAAGAAGAAGACATAAGTCTTTCTAAATAATGCTTTTAATTCATTGTTGTCATAATTATAGAGAATTCTGTTATAACAGTAATAAGAACACCTGCTTTATTTCATATTTTTAAATGAAAGTAAACTAAACTCTGATTGGATGTTAAAACCATTAACTTTTTGATTTAACAAATCAAATTTAAACCTGGTATTTAATGGACCATTAACCAATAGAATTTAAAATATAACATCATGTGATGTAATAATGTTCTTTAAAATTATTAAAAGAATTACCTAGTCATTCTTCATATAACTTTCCACAAAGATAGAAGCAAATAGAACTCTCCTGATAAAATGTAATATTACAAGAAGAATAGTTGACTCAACAAATTAAAATAATTTAATTTTAATTGACGGTGAAGAATAATAACACCTATATGTACTTGATCTGCTGGGAAATTAAATAGTAAATAAATTAACAATTATTCTACAAAAAACAGTTTTCAGTGATTTTAAAGTGTTTTCCTATCCAGTGTACCAACTTCCGACCTTGAGAAGAGATTCCAGCTCTACCGAAAATCAAACCCAACCTGAACCAGTAATTCTTTTTGGGACACCAATCCTTCAAAATGTTACTACAACATCGGGCATGAAGAGAGTTAGCTGCTTCAAAACGTCACCACAATGTGGGAAAAGAATTACTTCTTCAGAAAAACTGGTATCAAAGGACAGAAGGTTTACTTTTTGAGTTCCTAATTTTTTAAAAGTATGTTTGAAAAGTTATCACAAAGGTTGTTCAAACTGACTGCAAAGATAGTCCTGCCATCTATGGAGCAAGTTCATAACCTTTGCTCATGCAAACTAGTAGGCCTACTCTGCAGAACTTAGAAAAATTCATGGTGAGGAAAAAAGTGCCATTTTGGCTAAACTGCACTTCTACTAGCACTTGATTTTTAAGTTATATTGTTATAAACTATAGCACTTTTTCTGTATTTACTAACATTATTTAATATTTTAAACTTTTTCAAACTATTTTATAACATTATTAGATAATTACTTACTTATTTTAGAAATTCTCACTATGAGGTATATTCATTAAGGTAGAATATGTTTATTAGATAATTTTGAAGTATTTATTTAAATATGCAAATCACAATATTATGACACTGTTAGACAATATTGTGATGCTAACTGCTATTTTCTCCACAGAGTATATTACTTAGTCTATGATTTTTCTATCACTGTTTTGGGTTATCGCTGGTTGGATCAGCATTAGGAAGTGATAAGTAAGTGTACACCCATTTTTAATAAATGTTTGGTAATTTTAATATTATTAATATACAGTGTGATTATAAAGTCTCAGTACATTTTAAAGAAATCGCTTACATATCGTATTTCTGTTACAGCCATTCGAAAGATACAAATATGTTCAACATTGAAGAGCGGATAGGGATTGTTGCTGCGCGTTTAAGAGGCCAGTCATACGAGGAAGTTAGAGACAGATTCCAAAGGAAACCATCACGGGAGACGTGTATCTTGATATGTTGCAACTTTTCTTACATCCACAGTTACAGCAAGATGGTATCATTGATACAGTGGTGTTACAACAAGATGGAGCACCACCACACTTTGCTCTGGCTATACGCGGATATCTCAATGACAGGTTTCCCAAAAGGTGGATTGGAAGGGCATCTCCTCGTATCTGGGCACCTCGTTCGCCAGACGTCGCACCCCTGGACTTTTTGCTTGGGGGTTCATCAAGCAATAGGTGTACAGAACCAAGTTTCCTAATCTGCAAGTGCTAAAAGAACGCATACACCAAGCGAGTCAAATGATTACAGAGGATATGTTGGTGCATGTTTTCCGGGCGACGGTGCATCGTTGGAAAAAATGTTTTGAGACTGATTGAGGTTATGTTGAACACTAACTTGATAGTAGAAACTACCTTATAATTTTTGTTTTATTTGCACTATGTTATCCACAAAATGTACTGGGACTTTATAATCACACTGTATTTTTAACATAGATTAGGGGATTTATTGCAAATATTGGTCATTTAAATTTCATAGCGACGGATAGTAATCGACGATGATAATCGATATGAGGTTCGATTGTGGGTTATCGCTGGCTCTATAAACTCTAGCGCATGTGCACTGTTGTTCTATTGGACTTTGAAAATATTTCACGCTAGTTTAAGTGCGATATGAGGTTCGATTGTGGGTTATCGCTGGCTCTATAAACTCTAGCGCATGTGCACTGTTGTTCTATTGGACTTTGAAAATATTTCACGCTAGTTTAAGTGCGATATGAGGTTCGATTGTGGGTTATCGCTGGCTCTATAAACTCTAGCGCATGTGCACTGTTGTTCTATTGGACTTTGAAAATATTTCACGCTAGTTTAAGTGCGATATGAGGTTCGATTGTGGGTTATCGCTGGCTCTATAAACTCTAGCGCATGTGCACTGTTGTTCTATTGGACTTTGAAAATATTTCACGCTAGTTTAAGTGCAGTTTTTCCTCAGTTTCTTCCCACTTCGGATATTATTTCGGCTCATGTTTCCATTAAGCGCAGTGTGAATTTTTTTGCAAGTCCGAGGCAGACACCACGCTCATGCACCAATAAGATTTTATTTTCAAATGATTTCTCACCATTTACAACAATTTTTTTATTTTTTCTAACGATTATTTGAACATATTTTTCTATGGTATATATAACTACATACGTAACACAAAGATGTGGCAGCCATATTGATTTTTAAGAATATTCTATACAACAACAGTGCAGCCAACATGGGGTATGTACTTCAAAATTTGAGAACTTACTATTTATTTTTGGGCATTGCAATCTTTCACAGGTTAGAGTGCTTAATTGCATTAGGTTAGCTTTTAAGTTGGTCTTGCACAGGTTAGAGTACTTTAATTGCATTAGATTAGCTTTTAGGTTTGTTAAATAGCATGTATAATGTTGGCTGCATCGCGATATTCCACTTCACATGTGTTAGCGCATGCACATGGTGTCTGCCTGGGACTTAGAAAAAAATTCTCGCTGTGCTTAATAGAAACTTCAGCCAATATTTCCATTAGTTAAAACTAAAAACAGCTGGAGGGTGCATTAATCGCATTACTCATACTTTTTACTCAAAATTTACAATAATTTTTTTTTTCAGTCTCTTTATGTATACGAAATACATAATTAAAGTCAATGGAGTAAGTTAATTTATTTTTACAACTGCAATGAGTTAAAAATAAACTTTGGTATCTAAATATTGTACGTCTTTGATATAAACTAAAGAGATATATATATATATATATTATATATAAAGGTGAAAATTATTTAAACCGACAAACTCTGGGAGGTTGTAGGGGACACCAAAACAAATATTTTCCCTAATATCATTTTTTCCTATGAGGATTATTTAAACCAGTAGGGGAAGATTTCTCTAGCGACAAATTAATTAAACCAACAAACACTTTTGCATTTTTTATTACCAAGAGACAACACATTAACACAATGCAATTACTTTAAATTACAGTAGAGGTTCAAAAATACCTCCATTGACATGTAAACAAAGGTTACACCGGCGTATCGTGTTCTGTCTAACACGGGCAAAAACTCCAGGAATATCGTTAATTGCTCCTGCTGCTACTATCTGGGCAACCAGATCCTTTTCTGATGCAACAGGAGTTGTGTAAACAAGGTCATACATGGAGATCGAGCAGGCCATGGTACAGGACCTCCTCTGCCAATCAACTTCTCTGAAAACCATAGGTTCAAGAATCGACGCAAACGACGACTGAAATGTGCCGGCGCCCTGTCATGTTGGAACCACATGCATTGTCTTGTAGGGAACGGGACGTCTTCCAGCAATTCTGGCAATGCTCTGGCGAGAAAATTGTAATAGTGCCTGCCATTTAATGGCCTAGGTAGGAGATATGTCCCAATTAAACAGTCCCCAACAACATCGGCCCACACATATCAGTGTACTCACTCCAAGTGTATCGCTCCATTAGTAAACAGATACAATTCACTACTACACTGGTGGACAAAACAATTCCTACCATCAACAGCAGTTGCAGTCATGACAACTGAAGAGCATAATATGCCCTCTACCGGTTTAAATAATCCTCATAGGGAAAAATGGCATTAGGGAAGAACATTTCTTTGGTGTCCCCTACAACCTCCCAGAGTTTGTCAGTTTAAATAATTTTCACCCTGTATATATATATATATATGTCCCGCGCCGTAGCCGAGCGGTTAAGGCAGGAAGCCTTGGCGCAGAGCTACGGGACTTGCGCTGGTTCGGGTCTCCATGCGGGAAGAAATTTTCTCATGGTATTTCGGCCAGTATGGGACCGGTGCCCACCCAGCATCGTGATGCATTTGGGTAGCTAAAATAAGTAGCGGCTCCAGGTTGAGAAAACCAGCTATAACGGCTGGGGGACTCGACATGCTGACCACATGTCACCCCTACACTGGCTGATTATCATCTACCTCTGTGATTGACACATGTGGATGTGAGGCCAGCAGCCGGCTGGTAGGCTAAGGGCCTTCTAGGCCTGTCGCGCCAGGAGTTTTATATATATATATATATATATATATATATGGTTATTAGAGTATAAAGGCATTGTATAGACTTAGTTCGGATATGCTACACTTCGGGTCACACAAAAATTTTTCTAAGTTCTATAGAATCGCAGTTCGCATGCGCTACTGCTCCAATTATCCCAGGTAGATAAATGCAACCTCCAGCAGTTGGCGGTATATGTATGAGAAATCAGTATGACCAACATTGACACAAAATTCCCAGAACTTGTCTAAAAATGTATAATTAACACGAAATGAACTAGTGGAAATATGATTTTACGTGGTAACCGTCCGATATTTTGAATTTTTCATAGAATAACAGATATGAAGAGGTAATTTATTTTACGTATCAAATCACATTTAAAAAGCAAGGAACCTAAAAGCTAACCAAACCTAAATCAATTACTGTAACACAAATCAATTATGTATAACTGTAGGCCAATTATGTATAACCCAGCCAAAGATACAAGAGATCCGTTAAGTACTGCCGGTATATATCGCATCCCTTGCAGTTGTGGACAGGTTTATATCGGCACAACAAAAATGGTTACCACAAGATTGCAAGAACACAAGAGGCATTGCAGACTAAAACAAAAGGAAAAATCAGCCGTAGCGGAACACTGGATGAACAACCAAGAACATGTAATAAGATTCGAAGAAACACAGGTATTGTCCCAAACATCACATTATTACACCAGACTGTACAGAGAAGCCATTGAAATATATAAACACAAAAATTCCTTTAACAAAAAAGAAGAAACCATGAAGATAAACAAAATCTGGATCCCGGCACTGCACAATACGACAACGAAGCCTATGACTTCTGCTAGCGACAGCCTGGACAAAACAGCACGCAACACGGACCGCGCAGAAAACCGCCTCTCCACCAGGGGCGTGCCTATAAATAGGGAGGGAGTTTCCAACGACCAGCCAGTCTGTAGCCGACTGTTGAGGAGTTCACAGAGAGCACGCAGTATCTCCTGATGATGTCTACCGCAGCAGTAGACGAAACGTCGAGAAGAAGAACGACTGGACCACGGCCTATATGCCCGGAAGACGAACCTAATAGGGAACAAATCAATTACTCTAACGTAGGTGAAATCCAGGGAACGTGGAATCACATTTAAAAAGCAAGGAACCTAAAAGCTAACCAAACCTAAATCAATTACTGTAACACAAATCAATTACTCTAACGTATGTGAAATCCAGGGAACGTGGAAATGGTTGGCAACATCTGGAGTATTGTGGTTGTTGATGGTGGCAACGCTGGAACAACATAGGAAGAGGAGGGAAAATAGCAGTAAGCAATGTAGCACGACCATGTTTTACGTAAATATATAAACATAAAAAAAAGAATGTTGCAACATTGGAAGATGTTTAAGATGTGTTGCAAAATGTTTTAAACGTGTTTAAAAGTGTTTAGTGCATCAGTGGAATAAGATATTAAATTGAAAGGATATGCTTTCCTTTAGGTCGGTAGAAAATTTTTCTAAGTTCTATAGAATCGCAGTGCGCATGCGCTAGTGCTCCAATTATCCCAGGTAGATAAATGCAACCTCCAGCAGTTGGCGGTATCTGTATGAGAAGTCAGTATGACCAACATTGACACAATAATCCCAGAACTTGTCTAAAAATGTATAATTTATTTTACGTATCAAATCACTTTTAAAAAGCAAGGAACCTAAAAGCTAACCAAACCTAAATCAATTTCTGTAACACAAATCAATTACTCTAACGTAGGTGAAATCCAGGGAATGTGGAATCACATTTAAAAAGCAAGTTCGGGTTGTTGATGGTGGCAACGCTGGAACAACATAGGAAGTGGAGGGAAAATAACAAAGAGTAGGAAGTAAGCAATGTAGCACGACCGTGTTTTACGCAAATATATAAATATGAAAAAAAACTCGTTGCAACATTGGAAGATGTTTAAAATGTGTTAAAAAGTGTTGCAAAATGTTTTGAAAGTGTTTAAGAGTGTTTAGTGCATCAGTGGAATAAGATATAAAATTGAAAAATTTTTCGGACCTGAAGGAAAGCACAGCCAATTGAAAAATTTTTGCGACCTGAAGTGTACAACAGCCCTTAGTTCTACTGAGATTGTTTTTGTTTGCATCACTGAATTACTTCTGCAGCAAATAAGAATAAAAATGTGTTACTTCTTAAACTTAGGAACATGCAATCTAAAAATCCTATGAAATATAGGCTCAACTTTAGAATACCTTTACCTATGATTTTCCATACTAATTATTGTAACACTATTGCTCTACATACTTTCTTTGTCTTCATTAACATTATGTACTATTTTTAATGTTTTGCAACAATATAATATTTGGAAAAAGTTCAGTATTTGGCAGACACAAATTCTTCTAAGTTCCACAGAATCGCAGTGCACATGCGCAAGTTGTTGTAATGGTTAATGTAGCCTCCGGTAGATGGCTCTGCAGTTGGTGTTACCAACTTTGGGAATAACTTCCCAAATGCTAAGAAAAAATGGACGTAAACCAACTTCTCATTTCCTAACCTAACAAAACAATTTACATGTGTGTTATTTAATAAACTATAAACTAATTTTACGTACACTAGTTTTTTGGGTGGTTGATGGTGGCAACGTTGGAACAAAATTGGGAAAGTAGCAAGTTAAGTAATGTATCCACGATCATGTTTTACTTAAATATATAAATATAAAAGATTGTAAAGAAAGCTTGAAGATTGTTGCAAAATGTTTAAAGCAGTACAAAACGTGTTTACAAGTGTTTAGTGCATCAGTGGCATAAGAATGTAAGTGTAGAATTGTGACCGGCAAATAACGTTCCTCATCCCAAATTTCTTTATCCTCCTCATTATTTATTTACATGAAAAAACTTTCTTCAAACACACATAAACTTTGTTTACAAATAGAAAAAAAAATGCCATCAACCAGCTGATTTAAGATGACTGCTAGTATAAACAGGTCTGCCAACACTGGAATTAATACACCAGAGAAGAACAAAAATCCCTATGTTATAAAGTTCACTATTTAGAACACAAGAAACTGTGGTGAAAATGGCATTCTGAAGAGGAGGTGGAATTGCAGCAAGAGACTGAATTATGTACGGGGTGAATCATAAATATGGCTATACGTTTGATCATGTTGTGTGATGAAAATATTACCATTACAGGAAATATGAAATTACCGTTGGAAAGGCAATTATTCAAATTACAAAAATGGAATAAAACAAAACAGTGTAGAACTTACATCATTAGTCAAAATCGCGTTGAATATGCAATAGCAAATTGCAATTGCTGCATGGGCAATAACGTATGCTAATGATCGTGAGGCTGCAAGATGTGAGTTTAACATAGCATTGCAGCTGTAGACTGCGACTGTGCGAGTTGCTGTGGTTAATGTAGCTTCCAACAGATGGCTCTGCAATCAGCGTTATCAACTATGGGAATAAATTCCCAAATGCTAAAAAAAGGGGCGTAAACTAACTTGCCATTTCCTAAGCAAAGAAAACAATTTACATGCATATTATTTATTCCCAAATGCTAAAAAAATGTACGTAAACCAACTTCCCATTTCCTAACCTAACAAAACAATTTACACGAGTATTATTTAATTAACTATAAACTAATTTTACGTACACTAACACTAAATATGGTTTGAAATTATTTTCAAATGTTGGCAACTCCGATTTGAGAGCCACCTAGTGGATGTTACGGGAAGCATTTCCGCGTCTCTAGAAGCCGATGCACAAATTTCGCGTAATTTATAAATATTTAAAAATCGTAAGAAATGTTTATAAAAGTTCCAAAATGTTTAAAATAGTACGAAACGTGTTTACAAGTGTTTATAGCGCATCAGTGGCATAAGAAAGTAAGTGTAGAATTGTGTCCGCCAAACAATGGACCTCAGCCCAATATTTTTTTACAATTATTAAATGTTTAGGCTCACGTTTAGAATACCTTTACCTGTGATTTTTCCATTACTGTATAATAAAATGAACATCTTATAGCAAGATCAGTGTAACATATTAGACTTTTAGTAAACTGTCCCTAATTTATTTATTATGTAGATTAAAATCATGTGATAACTTACAACAGTAGATTAACTTCTAAGAAAATTAATGTTTACAGATCACAAAAATAGATGAGAGAATATTTCCTTACCCAAAAACACAGACGTGGTAACAGATTTTGAAAATAATCACAAATGTGAAAATGTTCAGTAAAAGAACACACTTAAACACTAAATATATTACGGCCTTGTTTGTACCACTACCAATTCGTTTCGTCGTACAGAAGAAAATAGTCACATGGGCGCATTCAGCGTGTTCTCTGTTCTCTATGTTCAGCGTAGGGATGCAAACGATACATCAATGTTTTAACATCGATTTTTTAACCCCTAACATCGATGATACATCGCTCTTTATGAACGATATCTTGTGATTCTTAGCGCCATCTATTGTATTATTTTTCACTGCTCGTTCGCTTCCTCAGGCACAAGCTGTCTACGTGTATGTCACAAAATATTTTCATCAACATTTGAAAGTACAGTTTCATTAAAGCAGAAATTGAAAAAGAGGTGTCAAATGGTTTCGATAAATTTTGCCCATTCTTGGCGATCGCAATCGCTCTAGATCCACGCTTCATTTAAAAGATGCGACTGCTAAGAGTCATAAATTATATAAAATACTTAACCAGTATCAAGCAGCAGTTTTATTGAGCTGAGTCTTCTGATGAATCTGAAAGGGATGAACATAATGAATCCGAACGTGACATATGGAGTTACCACAAACAGTTAACGCATAACAACATAAAAAAATTAAATAAAAGCAGAATTTCACATTTTATGTCGTCTCCTGTAGGCCGAACTCCTATAAAATCATAGTCTTTAGAAATTACATGCAAGGTTTATTTCCTGGCATTGTATAAACTGGCGATGATATAAAATATTTGCCTATTGAAACAACATCAGTGCTGTTTACAGAGTGAGCGGCTGTTTTCAGAGGTTGGGGCTACGATTACCCATGAAAGAAACCGCTTACTAGGCACAAGATGGTCAATTTTTTAAAATTCTGTTTTGCGAAATAAATACATTTTCAAAATTCTTTTGTGTTTTTAATTTTTTTTAAACATCGATGTTTTCGACATCCGTATTTTACTTCTTAAAACATCTAGCTTTTTTATGAGCGATGTTGTATCCCTAATTCAGCGGCCAAAAACGCTGCAGAAGTGCTTTAGCAAAAATGGCTGCCATTGCAGCGGAAATTTAGGAATTTTGTGAATGGACCGCTGCATGCAGCGAAACCGCCAATTTCAATTTGTTCATGGGTTCATTACTCATATTACTACGCGATGGTATTGAATTTAATCATAACACTAATTGATATATACAGAATTTACGAGTTATTTTAATGGATATTTATGAAATGGACGAATATATCGTTCAAAATAAAATATTATTATAACAAGAATTTTTTATTATTAAAATATCAGGCGGCTCCGTGACGCAAGCGATTAGACGCTCACCTCTCACAGCTGGGGTCTCGACAACCTCATTTTTAATATCCATTATTAGTTTAATCTGATTGATTTGTGTT
The DNA here is from genome assembly GCA_030220185.1 of Diploptera punctata. Lineage (NCBI taxonomy): Eukaryota > Metazoa > Arthropoda > Insecta > Blattodea > Blaberidae > Diploptera > Diploptera punctata. The sequence goes on from JASPKZ010008444.1 coordinate 43,018, forward strand.
TGTAGTAGTTTTTTTTAACTTTATTATAGTCTCGGTCACTATTAGTGGATTTCATAGTGGAGGAAACGGAGCTACGGCAGGTTTTCTCGGGATTTCTCCCGTTTCCCCTACCACAATTTCATTCCACCTTTCCCCATACTTATCTCATCCATTTCGTTCATCAGACGTAGTCAACCTGCACCATTGTTATTCACAGACCTCTATAAATATCAGTGACGTGCGGTGGTCAGAACAATTACCCCAGTTGTATGACGAAAATATTACTAGTAGTGTATAAAAACTTACTGTCTTGTACTTTCTTATACACTTTGTTAGTTTGACCTCTATCTATCTATGTGACGGAATCTTTCAACGCGATTTTCACCCACTTAAAATCATTGGATCGACTTGAAACTTTGTATACTTTAAAGGACCCGTGACAATACAATAATTTCATATTTGTTTCTAAAATCCTGGCCAGAATCATCAGAAAATCGAAAAAAGTGTCTTTGTATCTTTGAACACGATTTTCACCCACTTTGAAACATTGGATTGACTTGAAACTTTGTATACTTGTAAAGGACCCATGACAATACAAAATTGCATATTTTGTTTCTAAAATCCTGGTCAGAATCATCAGAAAATCAAAAAATTCAAAACTGGTATAATAGGTTGTGGACTTGTCGAAATCAATATTGTGTGTATGAACCCTCGGCATCTATTACCGCCCTCAATCAGCGGGGCATTGAGATTGCCTTGTGCCTATGTCCTTGTATGTGCGCTGAGCCATGGTAAAACTTGATATGATTCATTATAAACAAACTTGTTAGAGGCTGTTGCTTTTGCGCAGACGTCTGCACATCACAGTCCATTGAATGCAATACATTGAAATTACCTACGACAAACCCTGAATGTGGTAAATATAATTGTTACAATAACAACATGAATATTGATTTAATTCAATTGTCAAAATAAAATTTATTTAATCATAAAACATTTTAATACAAATATCACGAAAAAAACTTCATAATTGAGGATGCGAACCTACGACCTTCATTAACAGAAACAGTGACAGCAATGCTTTACCACTGACCTAACAGGACACGTAGGAGTGTCTTCAGTTCATGCCACATAACACAGTAGCTTAGGGACTCCACAGTTATGACTAGTTTCCTAGTTTGAACCCAGCACTATGCCGAGTAGGTCTTAGAAGAAATATGCGTTCCAGAGATTACTCTTTTTTTTCTCTAAGGGTGTACATTCCTCATAAAAGCAATTATTGTTTTTCCCCTTTTTTGAATAACCAACACTTTCAGATGCTGACAATTTAATAGCATCTCTTATAGCCTCACATTTTTCATTTATATACATTTCTTCTTCGATAGCCTTATTCTCATCTGAACATTCCAGTACTTCAAATCAATTAGCAATTTTGATTTGGTATTCTTGCCTCATTTCTCAAGTTTTTCAATTCAAATTTTACAGAATCATCTTTATCTTTTGTTCCTCTCATAAGCGATAACCGTCATCTGGTTTTCGCCCTGAACAGATGATACAAATTCCAATCTAACCCTCTAACTGATCTAACATCGTTGATGCTACTGTACCAGCGTTTGTCCACTAATACATTATTTATCTGGATCCGAGCTTCACCATCTGGAGACGACCAGATGTATTTATGAATATCTTTATGCTGGAACGTTGTGCTCTTAACAATGCGATTTTTCGATGTGACTAATCTAACCCCATTGTCGTTACTATCTTCATGAAGACTGGATTTGCCTATTGTTGGTTTGAATATATCTTCCCGCCCCACTTTTGCATTAAAATGCCCTAAGACAATTCTCATATGATATAGTGAGAGGCTATCAAATACGCTTTCTAATTATTCATAGAAATCATCCTTGATCTTGTCACCCTTATCTTCTGTGGGACCATTTATATTTACGATTATAAAATCATGTTTACCCTTTAGAATTATGTGTGATACCCTATTACTGATAAATTTAACATCTCGGATAGTGGAGAGGATCCTCCTTCGGACTAAAAACCCGTTACAAATGCAGGTCTTTTTGCACCCCCGTAGTATAATGCAAAGCTTCCTGATTCCTGACTACCTTCTCCTGGCCATATAACTTCCTACAAAGCTACTAAATCCAAGGGTGATTTATCTAATTCCTGCATTAATACCTCTAGCGCCCCGCTATTATATTATAAAGCCCTAACATCCCATGTTCCTATAAACATGTCCCTGTGTTTGTGCTTTTGGCATGGATTCTCTGAAGTAGTCCCCGCCCGGAGAACTGAATGGGGGACTATTTTATATCCGGATAATTTTACCCCAGTGGAACCAATGTCCGCGTTTCTTGACAGTTGTATTTTTATGGTGAAAGATCGTCACTCTTTCGACCAAGGAAGATACTTTTATCGTCTGGCTTATCGCATTCGACCTGTCCGGCACGAGTAACCCTTTCGGAAGCAATGCTACCACCGGCATAGCTCCTCGGGGTCATTTAAGCACGCAAGCCACTCCACCACGATAAGGTAAAGATACCATGGAGGGGCATTGTATATCTACAATACAATTATTATTTACAAAATATTTTGATTCACTCTACATTTAACAAATGAAATATAATATGTACAAGATATAAAAATGAGAAAAACTATTAATGACATAGGTTAAATTTAGTTCTGGAGAAAACATTATTTAACAACAAGTAACTGTATAAGCATGACTTAAAAGTGTCAAGTGTGCAGCAACCCCTGGTATCTTGAGGGGGAGAATTCCAGGAGCGGGCAGAGGCTGTACCATGAGACTGAAAATGTTACAATTATAATTTCCTTCCACACACATTAGTTAGTCAGGTGGACTTGAAAGTGAATCTAAAACTTTGAGGTGTTCTGGAAGAATATTTACGTAATTCATACATGTTAGAGAGTTAAGTATCAAAGAGTGTATTTTTAATATTTGCAGATGATCAATTGTTAATTGCACAAGATTATGAAGATTTAGAATATATGACTAGAAAATTAATAGAAGAATATGATAAATGGGGATTAAATTTGAACATGAAAAAAACAAAATATTTATCAATTGGTGAACCAGAACAAAATTTAATTTTGGAGACTCAAGAAACAATAAAATCTTGTAGTGAGATCACATATTTAGGAATAAAAATAAATAAAAATGGGAGTATGAAGAGGAAATAAGAAATAGAAATAATAAAGCAAAATTTGCAATTGCTTGCCTCAATGGAATATTGATAAAAATATAAGTAATAAAAATAAAATGAATATATATCATACAATTGTTAAAAGCATCATTACTTATGGAGCTGAACTTTGGCCATTAACAAAAACAAATAAGTATGTTTTGGCAACAGAAATGGATTTTATATGAAGGGCAGCAAGAATTTCAAGAAGAGAAAAAATTAGGAACTCGGTTATAAGGGAGAAAATGAAGATTGAAGACACTGTTTTAGATTATATAAAAATTTAGCTATTAAGATGGTACGGACATGTCCAGCGAATGGAAGAGGATTGACTACCAAAATCTGTTTTGGAATGGAAACCTGAGGGAAGACGAGGCAGAGGAAGACCTAAAACCTCCTGGAGTCAGGTAATATATTTATATATGAAGGAGAAACATCTACAACCAGGAGATTGGTTGGACCGACAAATTTGGCTATTGGGGATCGGACGATATCAAAGACATTAATCAACCGATGATCTATCTAATAATATTTTCAGAAACAGGGTACGCAATGAATTGCCAGTTTGCTATGGACTGTGATGATCATCATCAGCTGAGCTACTTAACTGCTTTGGAACAACAAGTAAATTACATTCAACACACATCATTTTATTACTGCAATTCATGGAGCTAATTAATAAATTACAGTAGGAAGTAACATGATGAGGTTCTTAATACGTTAGGTGAATCCAGAATCAACTTACCTCATAACTTGTGTTCTTCATGGACATGTTTCAATATACCTGGTTACCATCGTCAGGTTGTCTAGACTGTTGAGTTTTATGTTGTTGGCCCTGGATGTCTGCTCCCACTCCATCTTTTGGCTGACCGAAGAATTTTTAAATCAAATCTTTTTCCCCGGGAATTTCAAAATTCATAATCCTGCTTTTGTTCCTCTGGATGTAAAGAAATCACCATTTGGGAGATGATCTATAATCTTGACAATCGATCCCATCAGAACATTGTCCTTTATATCCCTCCTCATCACACTGTATATTATTCATTATCTTTTACGGTCTCACTTACCAAAACATGGAATTCCCTTCCGACCTATGTCAGACACTGTTAAACTATAACATCCTTCAAAAACAAATTAAAGAATTATTTAATAACAAACTTATACACCTCACTGATAGTATTCTTTTAACAATTAATAAATTTAATTATTTATGAAAATAATATTAAGATTAAAAATATTTTCTTTTGTTTTGTTTTAAATATTGTACAAATGTAAAATTAGTTTTCTACATCTCATTATTTTTCTTTGTTTTTTATATACATTAGACAGGGGCAATTTAATGTGTCTTGATTGTATACATTTTATTACTAGATTTAGTTTTAATTTTAACTAACATTAACTGGTTGCATTATAGATTGTAATATAATAGATATTATCTTTTTGATCAAATTTTTACTTAGTATTTAATATTAGAGTTAACTGAGATTGTTATATTCTGATGTAATATATCTTTGTCCTGGTGAGTGGAAGAGAAGGCCACATGGGCTTAACTCCACCAGGCTAAATAAATCTAATCTAATCTATATTCAGAAGAACAAGAACAGGATTGTGAATTTTGAAATTCCGGGGAAAATGATCTGATCTATAAGTTATTCGCTCAGGAAAATGGAGAACATCTGGCTGATACACATGAGCATCAGAAACTTTAATAAAACCATTGGAGTCCCCATCACCTAAATAATTCACATAGCGAACCTCATTGTGAAATGTTTCCGAGGAAAAAGTCGGTTATTTGGCAGACACAAATTCTACTAAGTTGCACAGAATAGCAGTGCGCATGCACGAGTTGCTGTAATGGTTCATGTAATTTCCGGTAGATGGCTCTGCAGTTGGCATTAACAACTTTGGGAATAAATTCCCAATTGCTAAAAAAATATGGACGTAAACTAACTTAATAGTGTGGAGAACATATTTTTATCGACTCACCTCATACATTTTTCAAATTTCTTTGGGAAATGATACTCATTCAGAAGAATAAATATCGATCTATGAATTTTGATATTCCAGTGGATAAAAATTTAATTACAAAGTTTATAATCCCAATGAAAGATGGCGGCACAAGAGGTGATGTCACTAAAGAAATCAACAATCACGGAATTTCATCAGTGGAAGCCATGACTGAAGAGGGACATGATATTGTCTGAAACCGTCGGTATCAAAGAAATTTGAAAGTGTATGAGGTGAGTTGATAAATATATGTTCTCCACTCACTATTAATGATATAACCTCATGTTTACTTCCCAATATTAATTTAAAAGTAAACTAACTTGCCATTTTCTAACCAAAGGAAACCATTTACATGCATATTATTTATTCCCAAATGCTAAAAAAAATGGACGTAAACCAACTTCCCATTTCCTAACCTAACAAAACAATTTATATGCATATTATTTAGTAAACTATAAACTAATTTTACGTACACTAACACTAAATATGGTTTGAAATTATTTTCAAATGTTGGTAACTCCGATTTGAGAGCCACCTAGCGGATGTTATATGAAGCATTTCCGCATCTCTAGAACCTGATGCACAAATTTTGCATAATTTATAAATATTTAAAAATCGTAAGAAATGTTTATGAAATGTTTCCAAAATGTTTAAAATAGTACGAAACATGTTTACAAGTGTTTAGTGCATCAGTGGCATAAGAAAGTAAGTGTAGAATTGTGTCCGCCAAATAACATACCTCACCCTGTTTCTGATCTTCTATACACAGCCAGCACTCCATCCTCACACTGTATCATTCATAGGCATGATTTTTCTTCAATTTTACAATTAATGCAAAACTTAGTTAGACATTCTACATCTATTACCTTGCCATTGTCTAAAGCTGTTCCTGTAACGACACCATGCAGTGAACTATGGCCTTGAAGAATTGAAAGCTAAATAAGTGCTTCCATTGCAGCACTTATCAGCTACTTGTTGAAGTGGCTTAAGCAAAACTTTGTAATAATTTACAAATTTAGTAGGTGCGTGTAGGCAAACAGTTTTCGGACACCTTTGAAATCCAGAATGGGTTGAAGCAAGGAGATGCACTATCTCCTCTACTATTTAATTTTGTACTAGAGCATGCCATCAAACTTTTAGAGGATGAAGAAGGCCTACAACTCAATGGTATTAATAAGCTGTTAATTTATGCTTATGATGTAGTACCATCGGGTGATAGCGAGGAGATACTAAAGGACAACACGCACACACTACTGAGTAACACTAAGAAATTGGGACTGGAAGTAAATATCAATAAAACTAAATATATGGTCACACATAGAAATACATTATATAATGGAAATGGACAGCTAATGACAAATGAGGGAAATTTTGAGGAAGTGGCTGAATTCAAATACCTAGGAACAATAATCACAAATAGGAATGAGATGCACAAAGAAATTAAACATAGGCTCAATTCTGGAAATGCGTGTTATTATGCATTACAGAGACTTGTGACTTCCCAACTCCTTTCAAAAAACGTTAAACTGAAAATATATAAAACTATTATTCTACCAGTTATATTATATGAATGCGAAACATGGACTCTTACTTTAAGGGAGGAAAGGAGATTTATTTGAGAATAAAGTTCTTAGGAAAACTTTTGGACCAAAGAGGGATGCACAGACAGGTGAATGGAGAAGACTAAATAACAGTGAATTACATGGTCTTTATAGGAAGCCAGATATAATAAGAACAGTTAAGTCTCCTAGACTGCGATAGGCAGGACGGGAATGAAAGACGTGCATGGAAGCTTCTTGTAGGAAAACCAGAGAGAAAACGCCCAGTTGCTAGACCAGGAATGAGGTGGGAGAATTACATTAACTGTGATTTGAGGGAAGTAGATTATACAGGGGATGATTGGAAAACATTGACTCAAAATAGGGATGTATGGAGAGCTTATGTCCGCGCGGCCATGAACCTACGGGTTCGATTGTGCCAGTGAGTAAGTAAGTAAGTAGCTGCTGATGCAAGATTCATCATTGTACATAGAGTTTGAGCAGCTTTCTGTCCCTTCCCTATGCTAACTTCAAATTGACTTAAAATTTGTATTAGCCATTTGTGAGATGATGCATAATGTGCATATCAAAGCTAATTTTGAAGGCAACTCTCTCATACTTTCACTCACTGTTTGCAATTCATGTTGTCACAATATTTACAGTTTGCAAACCCCTTCTGCTAGCTTGGATAAAATACCTTCACCAACTATAACAAATCTACTTTTATAAGATTCATGATGTGTTCCGTTGAGGTATTATTCAAAATTAAAATATAAAATTATGGAATATTCACCTGAAATGTCCGTCTCCTCAACTTAATTAATTATTTAACTGTAGTGCTTTCGGGACTTGTCCCATCATTGGCAGAATTCACTGAAGATCTGGTAGAGGGGGTTACATGTATTGGGTTCATTTTCATTCATCAGATTGTCGTCGTTGTGAGCTGCTTTCATGATTTCCATCTCATCGAGTACATTTATCTTCGCTGGATTATTTTCTCTGTGCATTACTGTTAGAATGTTTTCAATATTTAACATGCGATGTCCTTCATTTTACATAGCTTGATTTTCCTTCTGCGTGAATAAAGTCTCTAAAATGTTCTTTAAATCTGATGTTAAAGCTTCTGTTTGTTCTTCCTATATAACATTTGTTGCAGTCATTACATGTCAATTTATATACTCCTTTGCTATTGTTGCAGTCATTACATGTCAATTTATATACTCCTTTGCTATTGTTGCAGTCATTACATGTCAATTTATATACTCCTTTGCTGTTGAAAATATTTTCTTCAATGTTATTATTTATTATGTTAATTTGTTATTGGTTCTGTATGCTATTTTTATGTTTTTATCGGCTTTCTTTAGTGTATTGGCTAATTTTGTTGTTTCTTTTCCTGTATATGTAAGTGTTAACCATGTTTTCTTGTGGTTATCAGATTATTTTTCTAGTTTAGTTACATTGGATAAAACAAATCCACTTGAATTATTTACACAGTTTACACTAACATTCATTTGTGATTCCAGAAAAATTAATTTTCTTTTTTGAAGCACATTCAGAACTTGCACACTTTTTATCGGCTAGTGGAACCTTGTGGTGTGACATCATTTTTAAGTAGCACTGTTTAGCCCAATTGATTTTCGGGGATAATATTTCCCCCAAATTTCAGAAAAAGTTGGTTATATGGCAGACACAAATTCTTCTAAGTTCCACAGAATCGCAGTGCACATGCGCAAGTTGTTGTAATGGTTAATGTAGCCTCCGGTAGATGGCTCTGCAGTTGGTGTTACCAACTTTGGGAATAACTTCCCAAATGCTAAGAAAAAATGGACGTAAACCAACTTCTCATTTCCTAACCTAACAAAACAATTTACATGTGTGTTATTTAATAAACTATAAACTAATTTTACGTACACTAGTTTTTTGGGTGGTTGATGGTGGCAACGTTGGAACAAAATTGGGAAAGTAGCAAGTTAAGTAATGTATCCATGATCATGTTTTACTTAAATATATAAATATAAAAGATTGTAAAGAAAGCTTGAAGATCGTTGCAAAATGTTTAAAGCAGTACAAAACGTGTTTACAAGTGTTTAGTGCATCAGTGGCATAAGAATGTAAGTGTAGAATTGTGACCAGCAAATAACGTTCCTCATCCCAAATTTCTTTATCCTCCTCATTATTTATTTACATGAAAAAACTTTCTTCAAACACACATAAACTTTGTTTACAAATAGAAAAAAAAATGCCATCAACCAGCTGATTTAAGATGACTGCTAGTATAAACAGGTCTGCCAACACTGGAATTAATACACCAGAGAAGAACAAAAATCCCTATGTTATAAAGTTCACTATTTAGAACACAAGAAACTGAGGTGAAAATGGCATTCAGAAGAGGAGGTGGAATTGCAGCAAGAGACTGAATTATGTACGGGGTGAATCATAAATATGGCTATACGTTTGATCATGTTGTGTGATGAAAATATTACCATTACAGGAAATATGAAATTACCGTTGGAAAGGCAATTATTCAAATTACAAAAATGGAATAAAACAAAAAAGTGTAGAACTTACATCATTAGTCAAAATGGCGTTGAATATGCAATAGCAAATTGCAATTGCTGCATGGGCAATAACGTATGCTAATGATCGTGAGGCTGCAAGATGTGAGTTTAACATAGCATTGCAGCTGTAGACTGTGGGAAAGTGGAGAAAACCACTGCTGGAAACGGGAAGGATGCAGAAAATCAAACCTCCTGGTAAGCCTCGCATTAGCACGGATGTAGAAACAATGAAGAGAATTGTGGAGGCATTCGATGCTAGCCCACAAAAATCAACCTGCCAAGCTGCACGTGAGCAGTGATTTGATTTGTTTTGTTCTATTGTTGTAATTTGAAGATTCCCTTTCCAATGATATCATATTTCCTTTAATAATAATATTTTCGTCACAAAATGCGATCAAACGTATAGCCATATTTCTGAATCACTCTGTACAAGAATTACCCACTGCAAAAGTCCCCCATTTCAAATATTTGGGAATCATGCTACAAAGCCGAGGAGACATATGATCTACACATCAAAGAGCAAATATTATCAGCCAGGACAAGAACCTGAGCGCAAGCTATCACTGAGTACAGCATCAATCATAACCTATGGATTAGAGGTTGTTTGCAACTACCTAAAAAAGAAAAACCTGGAAGATAGAAAAAGTTAAAGCTAATTTCCTGAAGAAATCACTAAGTCTATCCAAGTATAGTACTCCATTGCATCTCATATATGTGAAGTACGTCAAGATCTGGTTCTAACATACACCGTAGCTTACAAAGAACTGCTACAAGAACTTAGAAACTAGAAATATGGCCGGATTTCTTTTCAATGGATGTGATCAAATGCAGAGAGTGGATGCAAGCCAGATATTAATTGCAACATACCATGACTAGATTTGCAGTACATGGTTTCATCACCGGAGGAGTTAGATAAGGTTGTCCACTATCAACCACTCTTTTTAACATTTATTTCGACGACATAAGATCATGGAAGCAAATGACGGAATTAACTTAGAAAATATAGTAATAAAAACAGTAGCCTTTGCAGATGATCAGACTTTAATAGCAAAAACAGAGGACGAACTACAAAGAATGCTATAAAAACTAAATGAAATATAAAAAAGATACAACATGGAAATATCCTCACAAAAATAAAAAAAACAATGGCCTTCAAGGGTGCTCATCCTGTTCAGACAAAGATAATATTAGAAAATAAACCAATAGAACAAGTGGTAAGATATAACTTCCTAGGTTGCTAAATTTCATACACAGCAGAAACAGATATAAATAACAAACTAAATAAGTTTAATTATATAACAGGAACACTAATAACTTAAAATAAAGCCAGGAAAGACTCTATAATGAAATTATACAAGACGCAGTGCCTATTATAACTTATGGATCCAAAACATGGACAGTGACAACACAACAATCTGCCGGAACACAAGAGCTGCTGAAATGAGATTCCTCAGACCAATAACAGGATATCAAAGAACAGACAAAAAACACAGAAATAAGACAACAACTAAAAGTAGAGGAATTAAAAACAACAGTACAGAAATGCAGAACAAACTGGAAAGAATACTTGGCAAGGTTGACTGAGAATAGAATACCAAAAGCAGCATACAACTATTCACCACAAGAAGAAGTTTGGGAAGACCAAAGAAAAGCTGGAAAGAGCAGCAATTTGGAGCCGGAACAGGCTAGTAAATAAGCCTAAACCATGAAGAAGAAGAAGGTTTCCATCACCGGATCTGCCAGGGAGAGGAATACCACGACCCGGAAGAAAAGTGCAAGTGCAAACTATGTGGGTCAAACTGTGACTGATATCTTTTAATGTGATGCAAAAAGAAAGTAAACTCACTTACAGACTTCTGTAAAACTTAGAGTGAATGCAACATGCACATTGTGTGATATTTTACTTATTATTAATATTATTATTATTATTACAAATGACCTACCATGCAAAATCCAAATACATATAATAAATTTAGTTTAGTTGTTTCTTGACTCACCTCATACTTCTTAACTCTCTCGCATATCTAGATTTCGTCACTGTATTTGTGACATTCTCAATGCTGTTCACATTCACAATTGTGAAACAACTAAACTAAATTAAAATAAACCTCGTAGTGTTATTTCCTACCTACATAACATATAATAAAGTATGCTCTTCTGCAGATGGTCAAATAATATGGACATCCAAATATCAAGAAGCAAAAGTACAGAACTTAAAATAACAATCAAACATTCCCTTAAACAATTACTTAATTGGTCTGTAAAAAATTCAATCAAAATTAATATAAACAAATCCATTTATCAAATGTGTTTATTGCAATAAAAGGAACCTTACAAATCATACTTAAACTACAGTTGAAAATCATTAACAGAATAAAATTCACCATAATATTCAGGACTGATTTTTTAACGCAAACGTACTTGGAATGAACACACAGAATATACAGTGTCCCATTAATCTTCACCACCTGAATTATCTTTGTAAGTGCAAAATGAAAAATTGTTTTATACAAAAGTTGTCCAAAAAAAAGGTCAAATAATGCTAATGGTTAATGAACTTTTGCAGCATTATTTATCAACAAGATACGAATACTAACTTTGTTTTCTTCAATGGCACTGTGTATTTTTTCTTCCACATGTTTATTAAATACTACAAGACCTGTTCAAAAATGTATCACATTGTGTCATCATACTTTTGAAACATTAAGAGACGTCTTTGGAATTAACAGTTAAAGAAAAGATATACATTCAAAAGAACAAACATAAATCCATGAATTTTCAATTTCCCGGTGAGCAAAATTTGATATCAAAGTTCATTAAACTTACACCAGATAACAATTGGAAATTTGGTGTTGACGATGGAATTTTGACAGAGTTTTTGCTAAGGATAAGAAGAGATTCCTTTAGAAAACGGTCCTGCGGGCATCACAGAGTTTTATGAGCTGAGATGTAAAAGTAACAACCAATTATATTTAAATTAATATTGGGAAGTAAACATTATGAGGTTATATCATTAATAGTGAGTGGAGAACATATTTTTAATGACTCACCTCATATAATTTCAAATTTCTTTGATACCAGCGGTTTCAGACAATATCTTGTCCCACTTCAGTGGAAGCCATGACTGAAGTGGGACAAGATATTGTCTGAAACCGCCGGTATCAAAGAAATTTTAAATTATATGAGGTGAGTCATTAAAAAATATGTTCTCCACTCACTATTAACATCCAATTATATTTATATTAATTTTCAAAGAGATGAAATTTTGATAATTACAAATAGAACATATAAATTGTTTTACTTTACTCCAAATATTATATTGTTTGTTGGAAGAAATTTTTCATAAATCACTCGAAAAAATACATAATTTTAATGAACTCTGATTAAATTTGAACATAAGAAGGGTCAAATATGTGCTTCCTGAACAAATTACTTAAAAGTGCAATTTTTCTCATTCTTATGAAAACTCCAGAGCATGACAGGCCTACCGGCCAGCTTGCTATCCTCATATCTATATCTGTTAATCACAAAGATAGACGATCATCCACATAACATTACAGTTACAATATCTGTTCAGTTTATTATAATCAGCAGGTCCATTAAAGGTGATATCTGCAAATGGATCTCAATATAAACATGAATCTTCTTTACAAATTACTATTAAGTATAAATACCACTCACTCATTACACACAGAACAATTGATTATACTAATCCCAAGCTAGGTTCCAGTTGTACTGTAAACAAACTTGCATAACGTAATACTCTGCTGTCTCCGTCTATCGAGGGAACTGCAGTGCTACTTTACCCGCCATATGACTAAACTGTGTATAGAACCGACATCGATAAAAACAATGTTCTTATGCAACATTGTATTTTATGGGAAATAAGACTGAATACAAGATAAGATGGAGCACCCTTGGATAAAAAATGAGCCGTCTCTTGAATGCACATTTCTTCCAAGTCATACTCAGCACAGCGCTGGGTTCAAACTAGGAAACTAGTCATAATTGTGCAGTCCCTGAGCTACTGTGTTATGTGGTATGAACTGAAGACTCTCCTATGTGTCCTATGCAGTCAGTTTCTGTTAATGAAGGTTGCAGGTTCGCATCTTCAATTACGCAGTTTTTTTTGGTGATATTTGTATTAAAACGTTTTATGAATTAAATACATTTTATTTCAAAATTTGAATTAATCTATACTTTTTATGTTCATAATTGTTTTTATACCGTTGAGGTTATAACAATGTTAAATTATATATTTTTTTTTACCTTGTATACCACCGTCTTCCTCAACTATTTAAAATTTTTGTTGATTTTACTCTAGGCCTTTCGATGCATGCTTCATCTTCTGGAGTTGTTGTAGTAGTATTGAATTATCTGTATATGTCTTGTAGAGGGTTTTACTCATTAGGCATATTTTCGTTGAGAATGTTTGTATTCTTGGCCTCCTTGATAATTTTGATTTCTTCTAAAATGTTAATTTGGTGTCTGTTGTTTTCTCTGTGTATAATTGACATTGTATTATCAATATTGTTGAAACTCCGGCCGCTTTCTGAAATGTGTTTAGCGAAATTTGATTTTAATGTTAAAGGAGAAGATGGCTTATGGGCACAAATTCAAGACGTCTGGGATGCTCTAGCCGATCGTCCACATGCCTGAAAAAATTTGATTGCATCAATGCCCCACAGATTGAGGAGTAATAGATGCTGATTGTTTTTGTTAAAGTTTTCATTTAAGAAGGTATTATTTTCTTTCCTCATTTATTTATTAGAAGAAGGTTTTAATTTATGTTTTTGTGTATGCATTAAAGCCATAAAACTCAAATATAAAATTAAATATGAAACTATATTACAGGCAAAATGCTATTCTAACACCTTCAGTTAAAGAAAGAAGAAAGAACGGGAATCGAATCTGTGATGTTACGAATGCAGATGATGTCTGTTAAACCTCTCGACCACGGAAAAACACTAAGCCAAGCTCTCTCTTTCATGTTACTTGAGTGTACACTGCATTAACTAGCAAACAACACAGTACAATTATGAAAACGCGTTGATGTGAATAAGGCTTCTGTGAGCGCTCACAAGTTCCCCAATCGATTGACAGAATCTGCGGATGACTCATTTTTTTGTCTAAGGGTGTACCAATAATTAGAAACTTCCACTTCTTGTTTCATGATGACAAAACATTATATACAGGTCTATATAATCAGATTTTACTTTTTTCATGACGTTAATCGATTTATATCTCTCTGCTTTTCATAGGTTTATCTTTTTTGATGCTTTAAATATTGGACAGAAGAATCACCCATTTGGAGCAATTGAAATTCTAATGTATTCTGCAATCACATCATAAGAATTAAACAATAAATTGCTTATTAAGTTATGTAGCTAGGAAATAACACTATGAGGTTTATTTTAATTTTGTTTAGTTGTTTCTTGACTCACCTCACACTTCTTAACTCCCTGGCATATCTAGATTTCATCACAAATACAGTGACGAAATCTAGATATGTAAGGGAGTTAAGAAGTATGAGGTGAATCAAGAAACAACTAAACAAAGTAAAAAATAAATTGCTTATTTATTTAATGTATTAAAATTGTAATTATTAGGGCAAGGCAATTAATGATTTTGCATCTTTTTCTTATGAAGGTCAAAACATGGCTTACATATATGAAAATGTATGGCATTAAAAATGGATTAAATAAAAGCAATTCATTAGGGCATTTTTTGCATTTTCTTAACTCAGGGATAGGTAAATTTTTGGCAATTTTAGGTCATTTTGAGCATTTTTTACATTTTTCCGGAAGGTTGTGACATTATTTGTATTGATTTAAGATTTTTATTATAATTTAGGGTTTTCCTTGTCAATACAATTTCTTGGAACTAAGTAGATGTTTTGCTAACTACTACCCCTATTTTTCAAGGTATGTGCATAATGAACTTGCCAGCTTCTAGGAATTTTACTCAATTTCTTAGAGCTTATGCTAGCTTCTACCCTTATTCTGATTGTTAACTGCAATTCAAAATTGCTGTGAAAGTGCACTGTGTAATTGAAATGGCTTTTCTGCAATAAAAGGTACTGTAACATGTATTTTTTAAATACTTTTCTTTTAATATTTTGATGTTAAGTTAAATTTTATGTAATTCAGTAATCAAATGAGTACTTAATCTAATAAATAGTATTTTTATTGGTAGTTCTTAACATTTTATTCATTTTTTTATTTTATTGGTAATTTTTTTTTTTTGCATTTTTTTAGGTCATAAATGCATTTTTTATTTTGTATTTTTTACCAATTTATAGGTAATTAAATGCCTTGCCCTAGTAATTATACATTTTAAGATTCTCCCATGTAACTTACATAGTCATATTTTACACAATATATATATTTTTATATCCTATGTTTGGAGTGTTAGCAAACTAAATTTTCTTAAACGATTGAAGGTAGAACATATTTGACCAATGAAAATGCAGTCATACATCATGTTTACATTACAACTGGAACTTAATTTGGAAGAGGTATAGTTTATTATTTCTATGATTACATATTTTTCCATTATTTCTTTCCCCAATAAATGATAAAACAAACATTTGAATTGTTTATAATTATTATGTGTATGATAATGGTCATAAATACTGAAATTTTCTTGATAGTTTCAAACAAGACTTATTATATAAAGAACACATTAATGGTTTCCCATTCTTTATGATTATATCTCTACTAAGTTTCCTATTATCAGCATATGTAAGCAGAATCAATTTCTATTAACAAGTAACTAAATTAACATTCTCAACATGTGACTCACCTCACCTCATACTCTTCTCCTTAAACTAGTTTCAGGAACCTATGACATCTTACTCCATCTGTTGAAGAACCTCAAAATAAAATTATTTTCTCCAGGAATTTCAAAGTTCATTAATTTCTCCTTTCCGTTTTCTGAATGTAGACTTTTTCTCAAAGAATGGTTTCTTTGGTTATTCCATTTGTTTTATAAATTTAGCCCATCTTTTGATTCAATGCTTTTTTGACCACACGTGGGATACAACATCAGATATTTCTACTTCCCTTTGTTGACATTCCTTTAAAAACCAGAGAGAAAGAACATTTCAAGAATGGGGAAGTAAAAAAATCTGCAATAGGAATCCATACATTCTCAGAAAAACATCAAATAAAAAGAAAATCCATATTATTAAAACAAATAGAAAACCCAAACAGCTTTCGGTTATGGAAAAAATCTACATTCAAAAAACGTAGATATATTAATAAAATTTGAAATTCCTGGGGAAAATAATTTGATTCTAAGGTTCTTCAGTCTACCAACAGAGGGAACAAGAAGTGCCTCTTCAAAATGACATAACAACAGTCATCAAAATACTGAACTGAAACTAGTCTAAGAAGAAGATAGAATTTTGCGTAAATAAAAAATACCTCAGTGTTGATTCCTAAAACAGTTAAATGTTAACTTATTGCCAATGGAACATTTCAATAATTTGTCATTACAATGAAAATATTTAACTTAAATGTGTAGTACAAATGGTTTTTTACCAGTTGATGGTTTATCATGAGTATGTGAGTGTAAGTGAAGACTGGTCCACTCAATAAATGACTTATTACATTGTCCACATTTCAATGGTTCGTCTTCACTATGAGTCAGTACATGTCTATGATATTTACAATCCTCTGTAAAGGATTCAGTACAAAGTAAACATTTGAATATTTTCGCTTCACTCTCAGTATGTGAATGTCTTGGAAGATTTGATTTCTCAGCAAAAGGCGTATTACAAATGGAACATTGGAATGGTTTCTCTCTATGTACATTTAGATGTTCTTTAAATATCTCTAACTTAGCAAATGATAGATTACAAAGTGAACAATAGAATGGATTCTCGCTATGAAAACGTGAATGAGCAATTAAGTCAGTCACCTGAATAAATGACTCATTACAAGTTGAACATTTGAATGGTCTATCATTATTGTGCATAAGTGAATGTCTTTTAAGACTGCGCATAAGACCAAATGACTTTTTACACAAACAACATTCAAACAACTTCTCATTATAATGATAATACAAATGATTATTAAGAATGGTTCTCTTACCAAACACCGTATCACAAAAAGGACATTTGAACGGTTCCTCATTAAAATGAACAACTAAATGATTATTAAGAATATGCATTTGATCAAATGACATATCACAAGCATAACATGTGTATGGTTTCTCATTAATGCGTACGTGTAAATGTGTATTTAGTCTGCGCTTGTTGGAAAATGACTTATTACATATAGGACATTTGTACATTATTTTTAAATGAGAAATGAACTCATCTTTATCACTAAGATTGTCGCATGTCTCTGAAGGCTGACCAGGTGTATACATTTCACCAACACGGTTTACCTTCCTCTATAGGAACATATTCTGTTACACTTGTTTCAGGAATTTCTACTAATTTCTCCAAAGTTTCTGTGCCCTGCTCTACCTGAAAACATAACGTGACAAATAACTATCACAAGCCACAGCTACACAACATACTAAAGTAATGGTGATTCCACTGGTGACCACTGTATTCTTGTAGTATGTTGTTGAGCAGTCTTTGTTATATAAATTTGTAATAAAATGTATTGACAACTCTGCTTTTAGCAGACGATCAAGTAATAATGACAGCATCAGAAAATGCTTTACAACAATTCCTTTATACTTTAAATAATATGTCTCTAAAATATAATTTAAGAATATCTACATCTAAAACAAAAATATTAGCTCTGAAAGGAAAATGTGCAATAAGAACAAAAATAGTGATAAACAATGTAATTATAGACCAAGTTCAGAATTTTAATTATTTGGGATGTCATTTAGGCAATGACAGAAATTTAGATAAACACACTAAAATACAAGGGTTCAATTATCTATGTGGCACAATTAAACGCACTTTATTGAATAAGACTAGAAAAGAAACTATTTTGAAGTTTTACAAAGTATTGGCAGTTCCATCTCTTATCTATGGATGTGAAACCTGGACATTAACAAAGGCAGGTAGTAAACAAATAGAGGCTGCTTAAATGAAAATGTTGAGAGCAATAGCAGGATATCAAAGGACTGACAAAAAGAAAAATGAAGATATAAGAACAGAACTTAATATATTTAATCTCTGTGAAAGAATAAAATGTTATCAAAATGCTTATCTTCAGCACGTATTACGAATGAATGAACGAACAGCGCATGCCAAGAAGAATGTATAATTATAAACCAAAAGGGAGAAGAATGTTGGGAAGACCATTGAAGAGATGGAAGGACCAATTCGACCTATAATGAGATCGGAACAGGCCATTGGGCTTAATCCTTGTTGTTGATGATTCAAAGTCTCGAAATAGCAATATTTTGTGAACATACACACTGTTCTTCAGATTTAGTAAGTAATACCACCCAAAAATATGTTCACTACAATGTGTTTAGAATGTGAATTGGGAAGTATTCGAACATTCATCAAATTCACCAGACAGGAGATCTTGTGACAATAACTTATTCTTAAAGATCAAACAACCTCTACAAGACTTTCCATTTCAACCAAGACTGATATCCAGAAAGCTCTAGTTCAATCAGTAAGAGAGATTCCAGAAATGGTGCCGCAGATGGTGTGTCCCATCTGCCAAGGATATGGCAATGTATAGTTGACTTGGTAGGAGAAAACAAATGAGGTTCATAATAACAACAGAAATCTAATTTTTTTACAATGTTATAGTAGTGTTGCCATTACCTATTGAATGCCCTAGTAGAAACCACATCTGAGCAACAATGCTAAATGCTACACATTCATCAAAATCACTTTTTTAAATTCTTTAACATGTTTAATTTCATTAATTAAATAAAAATAAAACTTGGTTTTATTTGATTTTCATATTTATTAAGATATAATTCAGTGACAACTGTTTCGGTACACTGTACCTTCTTCAGACATGTTAACAAATTATGAATTGTGTTTTTATAGTACATATCAACTGATCTAAGCAACAATACAACAATAATTTATTTGAATTTTTTAATTTAACGAAGGCGATTCATTCAAATCAAGTTGAGAACAAACTGGTAGACCTTTTATCTCTTGGATAAAGGAACACATGAGAGCATATAACAGAAATTTAGAATATTCAAAATATGCTAACCGCCTATTCCAATTTAATCATTGTTTCGATCCAAATTTTGAAATTTTACATGTTTGTGATAACAATAAGAAGTTGGACCTTTTGGAGGCTGTAGAAATAAATAAATTGATAAGTAGTAATAAACTGTTAAATTCTCAACTTGATTTGAATGAATCTGAAAAACATAATAAATTCAGACACTACATTATTAAAACAGTTAGAAAATACAAAAGAGCTGACTATTTGGGAAAAATCTATATTCAGAAGAACAAAAACAGAGTTATGAATTTTGAAATACCAATGGAGCGTGACCTTGTTTGGAGGTTCTTTGGCCAATCACAGGATGGAGCTGACATCGACATCCAGGGTGTGCAACATAAATCAAACCAGTCTGGACAAGCTGATGATAAAACAGAATTGTTTTGAAACATGTCCAAGAACAAATCAACATTAATATTGAGGTAAGATGATCACACTAAAAATAATATAATTAAAATAACCTCAAAATATCACTTCCTAAAATTAAATATTAATTACAAGTGAGAGGATATTTGACAACACTGTAATGTTTGTGCCAGCTGGAACTAGAAATGTCTCACATACTATGTACACTGTATATTTTTTACATTTCTAATAATGGTGCTTTCCAAGGAGAATCTCATTACACTTTGACTTCATTTGAACAAAAAGTAACTCATCTGGTTCTTTCCCTGTATCTTCATATAACAAAATAAGATGCATTTTTTAATTTGTAATGATTTTAAGATTGTAAAGACCTATTCATACTGAGTGTATTGTAGAGAAAAGAAAAACTGCACTTAAACTAGCATGAAATATTTTCAAAGTCCTATAGAACAACAGTGCGCATGCGCCAGAGTTTATAGAGCCAGCGATAACCCACAATCGAACCATATATCGATTATCATCCTCGATTACTATCCATCGCTATGAAATTTAAATGACCAATATTTGCAATAAATCCCCAAATCTATGTTTAAAAAATACATCAATAATATTAAAATTACCAAACATTTATTAAAAATGGGTGTACAATTACTTATCACTCCCTAACGCTGATCCAACCAGCGATAAAAAAATCATAGACTAAGTAATATACTCTGTGGAGAAAATAGCAGTTAACATCACAATATTGTCTAACAGTGTCATAATATTGTGATTTGCATATTTAAATAAATACTTCAAAATTGTCTAATAATGTTATAAAAATTGTTTGAAAAAGTTTAAAATTATAATAATGTTAGTAAATATAGAAGAAGAGCTATAGTTTACAGCAATATAACTGAAACACCAAGTGCTAGTAAAAGTGTAGTTGAGCCATAGCCTGAATAGATTAATTAAAACTAACAAAAATGAAAGGTTAATAAAGACAATAAATCAGAGATTTATCAAATTGATTGCAAAGAAAGTGAAAAAAATATACATACGAAAAACAAAAAAACGAACTTGAGTACAAGATTGAAAGAACACCTTAGAAAGAATAAAAATGGGGAAATAGAAAAAACTGCAATAGCTGCACATCCATGGTCAGAAAAACACAGAATAAAAGGAAAGCGAAATTATTGAAACAGATTAAGTCGAAGGAACTCATATAGTTTGGGAGAAAATTCATATCCAGAAAAATAAAAGGAAAATCATGAATTTTGAAATTCCCAGAGATAAAGATTGGCTCAACTGCACTTCTACTAGTGCTTGATTTTTCAGTTATATTGTTGTAAACTATAGCTCTTCTATATTTACTAACATTATTATAATTTTAAACTTTTTCAAAGAATTTTTATAACATTATTAAACAATTTTGTAGTATTTATTTAAATATGCAAACCACAATATTATGACACTGTTAGACAATATTGCGATGCTAACTGCTATTTTCTCCAAAGAGTATATTATTTAGTCTATGATTTTTCGGAAAAAGTCAGTTATATGTCGTAGACAAATTCTTCTAAGTTCCACAGAATCGCAGTGCGCATGAGCGAGTTGCTGAGATGGTTAATATAGGCTCCGATAGATGGCTCTGCAGTCGGCATTACCAACTTTGGGAATAAATTTCCAAATGCAAAAAAAAAAATGGACGTTAACTAACTTGCCATTTCCTAAATAAAGAAAACAATTTGAAAAAACTGAACTACACTATCTCAAAACTACAAAGAACTGCAAATACACGGTAGCAGTTAGAAGTAGCAGCGATAACGTTATCATTGAATGGTAACCCACAAACATCATAGTGAGTTACCAAACGTTTATTAAAAATGGGTGTACACTTACTTATCACTCCCTAACGCTAATCCAACCAGCGATAGAAAAATCATAGACTAAGTAATATACTCTGTGGAGAAAATAGCAGTTAGCGTCAACAGTCTAACAGTCTCATAATATTGCAATTTGCGTATTTAAACAAATACTTTAAAATTGTCTAATAATGTTATAAAAATTGTTTTAAAATATTAGAAAATGATGGTAAGTACAGAACAAAAGCTATAGTTTACAACAATATTACAGAAAAATGTTGAGATAGTAGAAGTGCAGTTGAGCCAACAATTTACATGCATATCATTTATTCCCAAATGCTTAAAAAAATGGACGTAAACCAACTTCCCATTTCCTAAACTAACAAAACAATTTACTTGCATACTATTTAATTAACTATAAACTAATTTTACGTACACTAACGCTAAATATGGTTTGAAATTATTTTCAAACGGTGGCAACGTTGGAACAACATGGGAAAGTAGCAAGTAAGTAATGTATCCACGATCATGTTTTACGTAAATATATAAATATAAAATATTGTAAAGAAAGCTTGAAGATCGTTGCAAAATGTTTAAAACACTACAAAACGTGTTTACTAGTGTTTAGTGCATCAATGGCATAAGAATGTATGTGTAGATTTGTGATGGGCATATAACCTACCTCACCCGATTTTTCTATCGCTGTTTTGGGTTATCGCTGGTTGGATCAGCATTAGGGAGTGATAATTAAGTGTACACCCATTTTTAATAAACATTTGGTATCCTAATATTATTAATATATTTTTTTAACATAGATTTGGGGATTTATTGCAAATAGTGGTCATTTAAATTCCATAGTGACAGATAGTAATCGAGGATGATAATCAATATGTGGTTCGATTGTGGGTTATCGCTGGCTCTATAAACTCTGGTGCATGCGCACTGTTGTTCTATAGGACTTGGAAAATATTTCATGCTAGTTTAAGTGCAGTTTTTCCAAGATTTATTTTGGAAGTTCATTAAGCAGCAAACAGAGGGAGCAGACAGCAACCTACAGGTTCGCCAACCACCAATTCAACAGTTAGAGTTGAATATGATATTATTATTACGGTACTGAATCTCCAAATATTTTGAAACCCTATTTTGCCACAAAGCCATGTTAGGGTTAGTTGAATATGATAAGATGATGCAACGAAACTGGTGTTCAATCTATTAATGAAATAAACACTAGTCTGGAGAACCAGTGGTCCACGGTTCGATTCCTGGTTCAGACATTAATTTTTCTTTTCACAATATCATTATAATATGATCCATTATTGGAACTGTGTTAAACTAACAGTATTGGAAAATGTTACATACCTTTGATTTGCCACACTAACAACATACGAGTTACACTAACCTCCAAGAGTAGTGAATCCCAGTTCACCACTAATTATAAGAAATAATTATTCTCTCGAAATCTTATTCGAATTATTATTTTCACTTCCTTCCTTTGTGCTGGTAAATTGTAATGCTGCAGATTACGAAAATGTTTACTACTTCTCAATTTTACCCTGAGAGTTCATATGATAATATAAGATTTATATAGACCTAACTACAAACACCAAATAAACTTTATGATAAGAGAATTGGGAAAATTAACTAAATCGATAAAAAAAAACGTGAAAACTTTTCACGGCATCTGTAATTCTTAAGCCTTCACAGCCATGCATAACATATGGCAAAGAACGAACAGAAGTGCCTCGCAATGTTAAAGTTTTCAACAATTCTATGCCGCGCCGTCATCTAGAATTGATCCGCGAAATATTTCAAATACTGCAGTCGGTTACGGTGTATTAATCGCATCAAAAGTACCCTATTCATCCCCAATCAATTAAAAGTAAAATTAAAATTCTATCACAAAATAATTGAGTAAAATATTTTAACCCCTCCTCCTTGCATGCCCATTGCCCGAAAATTGTGGAGCAGTGGATTTTATAAAAACTGATAATTAAAAAAATTTTTTTTTTTGCATCTATCCTAGATGTAATACAAAGTATTCTAGACATTTTTTAATAGAAAATTTAAGAAAAAAAATAATTTCGGAAGATATTGGTTAATTTTAAATTATTGATAAGTACTATGAAACCATAAAATATTTTAAAATAAAACGTTCAGTCGTAAAAATAAGCGTGATATTTTCTGAAATATGTAAAATGGTATGCTATATCCTGAAATGTGAAAAGACACAATGTATCTTAAACCACTATAATAAAGTTATCCTGATTTGGAAACATATAATTTTAACGTAAACTGATACCCAGCTGGAAGAAGAAAGAAAGGAAGATCTCGAAACTCGTGGCTGCAAAAAAAAAAAAACTGGAATGAGAACAAGAGGACAGTGGAGAATGTGGAGTGGATGGATAGAGACGAGTGGAGAAGGAAAATAAAACTTTAGATTGAAAATCTGTATATACATAGGCCTAAATAAATAATTATTATTACCATTATCATTATTATATGTCCACCGCTGTGGCCTCGAGGTAGCGTGCTGCCTTGTCACGCAGCGGGCCCGGGTTCGATCCCCGGTCGGGGCAGTTTTTCTGGGTGAGGTTTTTATCGGGGTTTTTCCTCA
Organism: Diploptera punctata; assembly: GCA_030220185.1. Classification (NCBI taxonomy): domain Eukaryota; kingdom Metazoa; phylum Arthropoda; class Insecta; order Blattodea; family Blaberidae; genus Diploptera; species Diploptera punctata. The sequence continues at coordinate 67,314 of JASPKZ010008444.1, forward strand.
CCTGTAAGACAAATGTCAGGAAAACTTTAAGGCCCAAACAGTCCCCGAAATCATATGGCCATCATCCTTATCATTAACATCCTTACCATTATCATCATCATCCTTCACCGATGTGGAAAGCAACGGGAAGCTACCACACCTACACAATTCCCTAGTAAAGCTGCAAGCATAGCATAGCATGAAAATGCTGTGATTGCAATGAAGGACCTGCCTTCGGGCAGAATTACTATGGATGGATGGATCATTATTATCATAATTATTATTATTATTATTATTATTATTATTAGCATTATTATCATTATTATTAGCATTATTATCATCATCATTATTATTATTACTACTATTATTATGCTCAAAATGTTTCTATTCAATGGAATAAATCTTATCCAATCTAATCTAATTCACATCGTGTTACATTTTCTGATCCAGTTAAGTAAACAAATATTTATATAGATTTCAAACAACAATGGTGAAACACAGCATTCTGAACAAAACTAACAAAAAAATTAACGTATAGTTCATTGTTGGAGAATATACTATTGAACGGTGCAGAAACGTGGACATTAAGCAGAGAGGAATCACATAAACTATTGGTGACAAAGATGAACTTCTGGAGGAGGGCTTCAAGAAATTCAAGAAGAGACAAAATTAGTAATAATAAAATCAGAGAATTAATGGATGTTTAAAAAAAGATGTTCTACAAGTTATTGAAGAAAGAAGACTGAAATGGTTTGGCCACGTAAAGAGCACATCAGATGACAGAATACCTAAGATTATATTGATTTTTTAAGCAGAGGCAACAGAAGAAAGGGGAGACCAAAAGAACAGTGAATTCAATGAGTGCGTAGGAGTAGCCTATAGTGTGGAGAGGATTAACAGAGTGTGATGCAGAGAATAGGGATTTATGGAGGAGTAAAATTTACAATGGGTAGTAGGAAAACTATTGTACGAGTATTGTAGAGAAATCCCTAATAAAGATTATTATTATTATTATTATTATTATTATTATTATTATTATTATGTTCAATATCTTTATCATATCCACAGCTGACTAGAATTAGCCCATAATCATCCCATTTCGGGGAATGGCCTCCTGCGGCTGCAGGGTGGCTTACGTTATATACCCGGGTTAGCCAATCCCTTGGGACTACCACTTCAACTTTTTTATGGATTGCTTCCATCTTTATAAGTCTTGCGTTGATATCACATCCTAAATATTTTAAGTGGGATACTTGTTCAATAATTTCGTCTCTAATTATTATTTTTTTTTATTGTTAACATGTAGAAAGAATGGAAGAAAGTAGATTACCAAATAAAATCTTATGTTATTTACCGAGAGGAAGAAGAGATATCGGACGTCCTCGGAAGAGTTGGTCTTAGATCTATTAGTGAAGACGGAACAAGCAACTAATGCCTAAACCAGGAAGTGAATAAGAAATTATTATTATTATTATTATTATATTTATTATTGTCATTATCATTATTATTAGTATTAATATTATTATTATTTACATAACAAGAAAACTGAAGAAGGGATATGAAAAATGGGATTGAAGATAAATTTGGACAAAATGACGTGTATATGGTAATATGATACAAATGAAAAGATCTGGATTTAGAAGCCTGACATGAAAAAACACAAGCAAGCGGGGAATATGTATATTTGGGGACAGAAATTAGTGCAGATTGAAGTCATGGTCCATCCATAGTAATTCTGCCCGAAGGCAGGTCTTTCACTGCAATCATAGCATTTTCATGCTATGCTTTGCAGCTTTACTAGGAACTTATAGGTGTGGTAGCTTCCCGTTGCTTTCCACATCGATGAAGGATGATGAAGATAAGATGAATATGAATGATGATGATTGCGATGGCCATATGATTTCGGGGACCATTTGGGCCTTAAAGTTTTCCTGACATTTGTCTTACAAGTGAGGAAAAACCTCACCCAGAAAAAACTGTCCCGAGCCCGCTGCATGACAAGGCAGCACGCTACCTCGAGACCACAGCGGTGGACGAAGTCATGATGTTGAAGTTACTGAGAGGATGAATAAAGGCAAATCTGCGATATCAAAGTGAATATGTTTTTAGGAAACCATAATTTTATGATACAGTACATATATTCTTTTTAGCAAAGGGTTTCTAATAAAAAAAATGGTCAACGCCGTTTCAATAATGTTTGCAGTCGGAAACCGCAGAAAAGGCTTAGCGCATGACACGTGCTACATAACGTCGTTGTATAGCTGGAGAATAAGAAACAGCGATCACTAACATTGGACCATCTTGAACGTAAATTAGATTAGAATAATTAGAATGTTTTTGAGGGCACTCGATAAAGTAGGGTCTTATTTTATGCTCTTTTGTAACGCCAATGTTTTTCTTTTAGTTGTGAGTTTAAGATTCGTTGTTCTTTGGTAGCGCATATCTGATCATGCAAAGTTTATAGTCTGCCTAGCTTTATTCCGATTCTCTTCGATGTTGAGTTTCTTTTCAATTCTTGGATGAATTAAAAGGCTGAGGGTTAGGTACCGTAAAACGGGGCTACTTTGACATATTTTCCAAGGTTTTTAAGGTCTAAGTCGTATGATTTATGCCAAAAAAATTGAATGTATGATTTATTGTATCAATTGAACCTTAGACTACAAATCCCATTTGGTGCTGTTCTCCTCGAATAAAAACTTAGTAGGAAAACAATGAGTTTTGTTTGGGTCTGTTTTGCCCATGTACTGGGGCTACTTTGACATCACATTTGTTTTCACTATAATTCAAAGTAGGTCCTCTGTAGGTACTACTTTGACACCAATTTATGGTCTCTAACCATTATAATAACTTGTAACTCCTTTCCACACAGAAAATCAACTAAGAAATTTTTTTTTCAAATGCCCCAGGTGGTCTTTCGACATTCCTGGTTTCTCTCCTGACATGGCGTACTTGTAATCCACTTCTGAGGTTGGGGCGCCTGGAAGGCGGGGTTACGTTGCCCCGATCATATGATGGGTGATGATGATAATTGTGTGCCAGCAGAGTCCCTAATCCTAAGCTTAATCTAATATGAATATGAATGATGCTGATTGCGATGGCCATATGATTTCAGGGACCGTTTGAGCCTTAAAGTTTTTCCTGACATTTGTCTTAAAGGCGAGGAAAAACCCCGATAAAAACCTCACCCAGAAAAACTGTCCCGACCGGGGATCGAACCCGGGCCCGCTGCGTTTACTCTTTAAATTTACTTGAACTTTTTTTTTACAGGTAAACACGTTCCATATTTTAAATTAAAACAAAAGCATTTGAAGCCATGATCAGGTTAGGATTTAGTAGAACGTAAGAGATAGGCATTTAACCAGCACACTATCCTGCATTATCTTAATATATAAAAATTACGTGTCACGTTGTTTGTCCGCGATGGAATCCTAAACTACTGAACCGATTTTAATAAAATATTGCACACTGTGTGCAGTGTGATCCAACTTGAGACTTAGGGAAGTTTATAACTAAATTTATAGTCGCATTATTTTTATTGCAAATTATTTGCTTATTATTTAACAAAGAGTTATAACTATCTGTGAATTCCATGCGATTCTAACAGATGGCCGTGTAAGGTAATTGGTTTATTATTTAACCAGGTGGCTGTGCTTTTTGTTGCAACCGCGAATTTCAATTGAATTACAAATATTGATTATTTCATAATTTAAGTGTGTTTGTGTTTATTTCATTTTCAATGTATTGATAATAATATTAATTTCATGTGTAAGTATTAGTTTTAAGTAATCTGGCTGAAAGACAGCAACTTAATTTAAATTTAACTGGACCGAGAAGGTACATTGAACAATATAGCGAATCAGTTCTAGAGACCATGAATGATAAGATATCAAGTGAATTTCCCGCAAATTGGTATAGGCCTTTGTGACATAAATCTTACATTTCAGAATAATGTCAATTTAAAAACATACGAAGGTCCTAAGGAATGGAATAACAGAATTGTAAGTAAGTCTGTTAGTTATAATAATATGCCTAATATTACAGAAACAATATCCATGCCTCAATTAAATGAAAAACAAGATGACTATAATATATCACAAGATGATATTACTATACAGAGACTTCTTGATGAAGATGAGAATCCAAACTGCCAACAAGTTCGTAGAAAAAACGAAAGTATAATGAAATCAGCAAGCCTCCTCAAAATATTCCATCAATAAATGTATATAATCCTTATGGTACACTTATGGATGATACTGAGAATGTAGACGACATAAATTCATCTCAATCAACAAAACCACTTCCACATAAACCACCACCCATATTTATACCGGGTATAGTTAATGTACCAGAACTAAAAAATTGTGTAAAACAAAACCTTTCTGATTTCTCACTTAGTTTACAACATAATTTAACGTATACCTTAGACGCAGCAACGCGTGGCCGGGACTTCTATATATACATAAAACAAAGTCGGACTTGTTACACTATTTATAACTCAAGAACGGCTGGACCGATTTTTATGATCTTTGATTTGTTTCCGCCCCGAATAGCAGATAACTATTAAAACATCGGAAAAAATTAACGTAAAAATATTTAAAGGCGATACGACGTTCGCCGGGCCAGCTAGTCTGGCGAAGATAGATTATGCATTTATTACGTCACGTGAGTTTAAAACTGCAAATAGATACGCACAGATGAACCATATTCTATATCTATATTATCCACTAGACTTACCTATTGTCGACATCACCTACACGCTGACGATTTGCAAGTTTACATTCACCCCCATCCTGACGATGTACATGACACACTAGACAAATTAAATAGTGACCTAGACTCAATTTCCCAATGGTCGAGGGAACATGGACTTAATCTATCAGAGCCGTACAAACTACGGCCCGCGGGCCACATCCGGCCCGCCATGGCTTTTCGTATGGCCCGCGTAAAGAATGAAATGAAAACAAATTAATTTTATATTAATTTAGATTTTAAAATGTAACATCTAGTTTGGACATCCCTGTGTGAAATTTATCTCTCTGGAATGTGGATTTGAGGTGTCACCGCTTCTCTTGAGAAAGTAATAGAGATGATTAATCCGTTATTTACCTTTTTTTCCCACTCCAAACTTTGAACATTAATTGTTACGCTTGTTATATTGTCCAAACAGTAGCCTGTGCACGGACTAGTTGTAAAAATTGTGTTAAAGTGAGAAAATACTTTTAAAAAAAAGCAAAGTTGATCCCGAGTGTAGGGAGTTTAGCTAATCTTGGACCAACAAGTACTTCGTGAAGGAGCATGGAAACAAAGTGTTATGTGTTATTTTTAATTATGTTCTTGCAGTTGTGAAAGAATATAACAATAAAAGAAATTAACAAACGAAGCATAGCCATTTTGATAAATTTGATGGAGATGAGCGAACTGAAGAAGCGAACGAGTTCCTTTCTAAAGTTACGGCACAACAGCAGTTATAATTCAGGGTGGTGGTGCAAGACTAAGAAATGTTGCCGAAGCGAGTTATGAAGTTTCGAAACTAATTGCTGAAAACGGAAAACCGTTTTCTGATGGCAAATTTGTGAAAAAGTGTCTGATTGCTGTTGCCAAGAAGTTGTTCCGGCCCGCGATCAATTGCACAATCAGTTATTGTGCCTGGCCCATTAAAAAGTTTGGGCGGCCCTGATCTAAATGCTGACAAGACACAGTGCATAATTATAGGACATCGGCGAATCCAAAGCATTATAAATTACGAAAATATCCCTACCATTCTCCTAAATGACAAAAACATCCCCTACAGCTCAGTAGTAAAAAATCTGGGTATCTACATGGACCAACACCTAGACTGGAAAATCCAGGTGAATACCTGCAAGAAAGTGTTCTCAATTCTTCACTCCCTAAATAGTTTTAAAAACTTCCTTCCTACAAAATTAAAACAAATACTTGTACAGACTCTTATAATGCCACACTTCGACTACTGCGACATATTACTGAATAATCTGACAGACTACAGCGTGCTCGTATTGCGTGCATTCAATCTCCGTCGTTATGACCACGTGTCAGGCCTTATCATGGCTACGCCTAAATGACAGAAGAACTTTACATTCACACATCTTACTATTCCAAATTCTGCAAACATATTTATCAACACGTTTTCAAAATTTATCGTCTCATCACAATTTAGGAACAAGATCACAAGACTCTTCTTTACTTTTGATACCACAGCACATGACATGTCTATACTCTGAATCTTACACAATATCTATGACTAGAGCATGGAACTCACTTCCCAGTCATGTCAGGGACTGTCAATCGCTATCATTATTTAAATACAAATTAGTTGATATCTTAAGTTCGACACAATGAAAACATTAACTGCATAACTATACAGAGCATTCCATTAATAATCATCTAGGAAGCTACTTACTTTATTTTATATCATTTTAATTTGATTATATTCTATGTTTTTGTTAGTATTAGCTAGTATTAGAACACACCATCATTGTATTTCATTTAGTCTGTATTTTAATAATATCTTAAAAATGTAAGATGTATGTAATTTTTGTATAATTCTACTATTAGCTGGTTGAGTGGAAAAGAAGGCCTTATGGCCTTGACTCTGCCAGCTAAAATAAAGCATTATTACTATCTTATTAAAAACAGATGCTCCATTGTCAATGTTATTTATGTAAAACATAAGTTACCTATCGTTGTTGTTATTATTATTATATATTCAACTATACCTTAGTAGCGTCCTGACGTAAACACTGAAACCTCAAGACTGATCGGAACGAGCATGCGCTGCCTCGTGATAAGATAAGGTACTACGTGCACAGTTCAAGCAGATTTTAATAGATGGCGAACAATAAATCGTTAAGAATAAGAGTTAAGGGAATGACATTGAAATGTCAACTGCTGCATTGAATTCTGATAACGTTTAACAGCGATAAAATACCACAGTGGCGGCTTGTGAATTTTCTCTTTGGGTGTTTATTATCAAATTCTGAAGTCTGAATTTCAATGTTCACCAAGAATGAGATTCTAAGCCTCCCCTTTTATTTACTTACTTTATTTTTACATGTAAAAAGTCCCGTCATACTTCAAGGTTTAGCAGAATCTCCTATTCCGACCGATATTACAGTTATTAGGACTCTTTTCACAGCGGGTTACACCAGATGGGATCGGAAAAGGAACACCGATATCTTAAAAGAATTGAAGACTACGCCAATTTTGGAATATATTACACAGTACCAACTAAATTGGAAACACCATCTAGAAAGAATGAGTTCAAATCGGATCCCCAAAGCTGTTTATAATTATATACCAAGAGGACGAAGATCACTGGGCCGTCCTATGAAACGCTGGAGGGAAATTTTGTCTATAGGATCGTAACAGGCCTTGGCCTAATACTTGGAAGGAAGAAGAAGGACTCTTTTCAACACTTCCTTGGTCATCCCAGAGTTTGTCTTCCTGTTGCCTTGTAGTCATAGGCTTGTCTCGGAATGCGAAATACGTCCATCTACTTCTATAATCCAACATTTTTTCATGGAGGGAAATATATTGACATAGTTGTAGATATCTGCTGCCTGTATTTTATTCCAATCTCCCTTTCGCAGTGTCCAAGTTTCACTCCCATATAACAATGTTAGAACTGCCACAACCTTATAACTAGGGCGAGGCAATTAATGATTTTTCATCTTTTTCTTATGAAGGTTGAAACATTGCTTGCATATATGAAAATGTACGGCATTAAAAAACGGATTAAATAAAAGCAATTCGTTAGGTCATTTTTTTGCATTTTCTTAACTTTTTTAGGGATAGGTCATTTTTTGGCAATTTTTAGGTCATTTTGAGCACTTTTCACACTTCCGGAAGGCTTTGACATTATTTGTATTTGATTTGAGATTTTTATTAGAATTCCTTGTCAATACAATTTCTTGGAATTAAGTAGTTGTTTTGCTAACTACTACCCCTATTTTTCAAGGTATGTGCTTAATGAACTTGCCCACTTCTAGGAATTTTATTCAATTGCTTAGAGCTTATGCTAGCTTCTACCCCTACTTTGATTGTTAACTGCAATTCAAAATTGCTGTAAAAGTGCACCGTGTAATTGAAATGGCTTTTCTGCAGTAAAAGGTACTGTAACGTGTATTTTTAAATACTTTTCTTTTAATATTTTGATGTTAAGTTAAATCTTATGCAATTCAGTAATCAAGTGAGTACTCAATCTAATTAATAGTATTTTTATTGGTAATTCTTAACTTCTTATTCGTCATTTTTTTATTTTATTGGTCATTTATTGTATTTTTTAGGTCATAAATGCATTTTTTTTACCAATTTATAGGTCATTAATTGCCTTGCCCTTGTAATGATAGTAGAAATAAATTATCGCAACCTGACGAGCTTACTGAGGAAAAATACGATGAAGTTGGTAACTCTGAAACTTGTAATAGAGACCTGAATTTTAAAAAAATATCTCAATGTCGAGGAACAGTTACACTTCTGTCATTAGCGTGTTATGTAGTTTAATAAAACACAATAATTAATGTAAAATAAAATAAACCGTGTTTTTGTAAGTATTTCAATTAACTACAACATGGAAATCTCAACAGAAAAATCTAAAGTCATGGCTTTCCTAGGAAAAGACCCAGTTCGCAGTAAAATTGTTATTAATAATAAAATATTAGAACAAACCAACACATTTAACTATCTCGGATACCAAGTTACATACGAAGAAGAAAAAGATTTTAGTAAAAAAATTATAAAATTGAACAGAGTAACAGGAATTATAAATAATATTTTTCAAGCCAAACACAGTACAGCAACACACACGAACTAGAATTTATAAAACACTGGCCAGACCCATATTATGTTACGGCAGTGAGGCCTGGACAATTCGCAGTGTAGATGAACAAAGACTAACTGCGGCAGAAATGAAATTTATGAGACGTACTGCAGGTTACTCAAGAACAGATCATAAAAGGAATTCTGAGATTCTCAAAGAATTACAAACAGAATCAGTCATGGAATATGTACAAAAATACAGCAACAACTGGAAATCTCACGTAAGAAGAATGAGCAGAACAAGAATACCACGTCAAATCTTAAATTACCAGCCACCAGGCAAGAGATCTTTGGACAGACCCTTCAAACATTGGATTGAGACCGTAACAGACCACTAGGTCTATCACATGAAAGGAAGAAGAAGACATTAATAAATATAAAGTGGTCGTACATCATCTCACGTAGTGCTCTCTGTGTTCTTCACAGGAAAGGACCGCTGTTTCAGGAACGGTTGTCCCTATCTGCAGTCATAATTCCGACTGTCAAATTTTGTTCCTATAACATTGTCTTTTAAACTGCCATCTTGTGTTGATTTGATGAACTTTGAAGATGAATTCTTGCTCGCCGGGAATTTCAAAATTTATGGATATGAATACGTTCTTCTCAATGTATATATTTTTCCGAAACTGTTAATTTCAAAAACTTTACAAAATGTCTCAAAAGTTTTCTTTTCAATTTTATGATTCTCTAGCAAACTACGAACTGCGAGTTTACACTTACTGATTTGACAGCCAGGGCGTTTATAAAGTCACTTTCCATTTTCCACTTAAACATGTCCTTATGATCTATAAACAAAATGAACATACATTTAGGGCCGCATGCAAATACATTAGTCTCTACTCAAATTACTTCCAATCACTGGTGAGCTGACTCACCGTGAGCAAGTGCAAAGATCGAATTAGTGACCCACTAACTGGTCATGCATGAAAGTCGTCGCTTTCGTAATATTGCAAGACATTACCCAGAATTCTCAGCGATAAAACCACTTCCGTTATTTTCATCTGCTAGAGGAACGCATTTACGTTTGCGTCCCGCAAATAATACCGTATACGACGACGTCTGCGTCGCGCAATATTACGCCGATTCTCCTGTTCTTCCAGTTGAATTCTTTGGTAGACTCTATCAAATTCCTCTTCACCGCGTATACCGAAAACATGATCGAAGTCTTCAAGTACCGACATCTTGGATAAAGCAGCAAGGTACGCGGCAAGGTTTCAAACTACATCGGTTTGCTCACGATTCGTTTCTCTGCTAAGTCACCTCGCCAGGTAGCTTAGGAATTTCAACAATTATTATAGCATGAACAGATTTTTGAGTACGCAAAAACGTATTTGGATGCAACTTTCTTAGCAGAGTACAGGCAGAGAACAACTTTTACGGTCTAATGCAACTTTCTCAGCAGAGTACAGGCAGAGAACAACTTTTACGGTCTAATGCAACTTTCTCAGCAGAGTACAGGCAGAGAACGACTTTTACGGTCTAATGCGTTCATAGATTCGAGCCTTAGACATTTTGAACACAAATCCAATACATTTCAACATGATGATCCTGCAAATCTAAGCACAAGTGCCATCTTTGTGCTGTAGCCCAAACATCTTTGCTAACAGATCTGGAGTTTTCCCGCAGCGGCATAAATGCAGTTTTGTAATTGTTTAAGACTATTGATTTTCACTTGATACACCTTGGACGTGATAAAGTCCCGGGTGAAAAAATCCATTGGGGTCAAATCGGGCGAACGGGGAGCCTAAAGTCTTGGCAATGCACAGCCAATCCATCTCTGAGGAAAAGTGTCATTCAGGTAGTCCCGGAGAATTCTGGCAAAATGGGGAAATGCTCCGTCTTGTTGGTCGACTACAGAATCCAAAATGCCATCTTGTGTCAACTGTGGCAGTGGTATGTGTTACCAGTTACTGTTCGCTCAGCAAACATGAAGGGTCCATACACTTTCGATTTTGTGATTCCCATCCACACATTTACCTTTGATGGGTCACTTTCCCATTACTGTAATGCAGGGACGTCCAAACTACGGCTCGCGGGCCGAATATGGCCCTCCATTACTTTCTATCCGGCCCCTGTAGGGCTGTACCATTCTAATAAATTTAAATATGCCAATGGTAGGACTATAATATTAGTCTATCAGTAATGGAACAAGAACTTATTAAATGTGTTATAACGACATAACAAGTAACAATAATTATTTTTATTTATAATCAGGTTTACAGTGTCAAAAACATCTCCCTGTGTCCAAAGCGTTTTAAATTTTTAACTTATCTCCATTATTCTCTATCGTCCCATTCCAAATAATACATTTATTTATTTTACCAGGTTTCACAATATTTTACAACTTCCTGCGCCCAATTGGTACATTATCATTCTCCACCACATTTCTTTGTCATTCCAATCTCCATAGTTCATTTCCTTTTCCCCTCATGCTATTCAAAAAACCATCAACACACGTTATTTTTGGCCGTCCTCTTCTACCAAGCGGTACCCATTCTAGTTTTCGTCTTCGGAATTTGTCTTCTGTCATTCCTTTTACATGACCATACCATCTTAAATCATAGCAACTCCGGCCGTGAAAGTCTACGTAATTACACCATCTTAAATTGTTTTTTCAGGAAATTCACAATTGAAGTTTGAACATTTATTTTGTTTAATTACAGTGTTTCTTATTTTATCTCTTCTAGAAATAATAATAATAATAATATAATCCACAACAGCTTATAATAGGGGTCATGGCCTGTGCCACCTTGATGTTTCTTCCATTTGGCACATGGGACAAATAAGTTTGGGCGGCTCTGCTGTAATGCACTTGGTTCCATCTGTCCAAATCCGACAGTTATGTCTGTTCACTTTTCCACAGATGTGGAATGTTGCCTCATCATTCTAACAGCATCCAGCAATTCATAGCACATGGCTTGTCTGGCGGCACAGCCTTCTCTTCAAGTTTATGAACAAGTTGAATGTGGTAAGCATGTTTCTTCAAATTGAATCACAGTGGTATGATATAAAATAAAATAAGTTAAAATATACCTTCTTAGGTAAAATCCGTCGTCCTCAACTTATAAAATATGTAACCTTTATGCCTGTAGGCCTTTCAGAACATCCATTCCATCTTCAGCAGTTCATTCTTTGCTACAGCATCCAGTATGATGGTTGATGCTGCTGGTCCTAATGTGGTGTTGTCGTGACTAAAGCTTCTTCCTGACAATATCGTACAGTGGTTGTTTAGTCTGGGAGTGCTTTTATTTATTAAAAGCTTGTTGTCTATTTCCTTGATAATCTCCAGGTCTTCCAATAGGTTGATTCTAGTTGGATTTCCCTCTTTATGTACTATTGTCAGGGTGTCTTCTATTGAGTTCATTCTATGGCCTGCGTTTATTGTGTGCTTAGCGTAATTAGACTTTCCATATGCGTATACGAAATCGTTACGATGTTCTTTAAACCTTATGTTGAAGCTTCTTTTCATTCTACCTATATAGAACTTGTCACAGTCTTTGCATGTTAATTTATGTACACCCTTGCCTTTAAATGTATTATGTTTTTCTATTTTGTTACTTATTACATTATTTAGTTTATTATTAGTTTTGTAGGCATGTTTAAGTTTTCATTTATTTTTCTCAATGTTTTGCCAATTTTATGGTTTTGTGGCTTGTGTAAGGTAGTGTAATCCATGTATTATTAATATCCGTTTCTCTTTCCAGTTTTGTTATTTTATTTATATCGGTTCTCCTCTTTTGTTTTCTTACAAGTTTCTCTATAGTTTTGCTGTTGTATCCATTTTTTCTAGACATTTTTTTGATGAACCACAATTCCTTATTGTAATTAATTTTGTTTAATGGCAGTTTTAGCATTCTATTAATTAGTGGTATGTTCCCTGCGTAGTCTTCTGGTTGATGCTAAGAGGCTGCGTGTAATCGCTTCCACAGCCGGTCTCTCAGTTCGTTGTTCGTCTTGTTACACTACCACTTTGCTTGAATTTGTTCACCATGTTCTGGTTTGTGAAATTTGTGTGAGAAATTCTCCCGTGCGTCATCATATGTTATTCCATGCAGTTGGTAGGAAACAACAGCTATTCTTTCTTCCATTGGGTACATTGATTTAGATTATCTTGAAAAAAAATTGTAGTGTTAAAACAGAAATGGTAAGTGACTTTATAAACACCCTGTATTGTCATAATAAGTTTAAATACAGTCAAGCAGCCTGTTACGGAGAATGTTCACCTACTTAACCACTGGTATTACAATGTTCTGTGTTAGTTACGAGTACATTCAGTTTTAATAAATAAATATATATATACACACACTGTGTGTCACTACTTTTGTGTATTTAGAAGAAACAAGTGTGAATTCATAAATAATTCCTGAACGCACACCTAATTATGCACTTTTCTCCAAAACTAATCGAGGTAGGCGACACTTTAATCATTAAACCAGTGCTTCAGAAACAGTAATTTATAAAAATGATCATATTTTATGTGAAACATATTGTCATTGTTTTCAATTTAAAATTAAATCATATCCTGCATACAAAATATTACAAAATTCATAGAGGATATTTTTAAACATACTGTCTCCTTGCTAAAATTTCATTTCTTAGTTGTTATTATTTAAGATAAGAGAACAGCGCCACAAAACAGGTTTACAGCATAATTGAATAGTTGCCCTGAAAAGAGATCTAACCCACAAAAGTTCAAAATTAAAATATAAAATTATGGAATATTCACCTGAAAGGTCTGTCTCCTCAACTTAATTAGTTATTTAACTGTAGCGCTTTCGGGACTTGTCCCATCATCGGCAGGATTCAAAACTGGTGTTTCACTGAAGATCTGGTATTGGGTTCATTTTCGTTTATCAGATTGTCATTGTTGTGAGCTGCTTTCATGATTTCCATCTCTTTTGAGTATGTTTATCTTTGCTGGATTATTTTCTCTGTACATTACTGTTAGGGTGTTTTCAATATTTAACATGTGATGTCCTTCATGGATAACGTGTTTTGCATAGCTTGATTTTCCTTCTGCATTAATAAAGTCTCAAAAATGTTCTTTAAATCTGATGTTTAAACTTCTGTTTGTTCTTCCTACATAACATTTGTTGCAGTCTCGAAGAGATGGGTATCATGAAAGCAGCTCACAACATCGACAATCTGATAAATGAAAACGAACCCAATACATGTAACCCCTCTACCAGATCTTCAGTGAAACACCAGTTTTTGAATCCTGCCGATGATGGGACAAGTCCCGAAAGCGCTACAGTTAAATAATTAATTCAGTTGACGAGACGGACCTTTCAGGTGAATATTCCATAATTATATATATTAATTTTGAATAATACCTCAACAGAACACATCATGAATCTTATAAAAGTTGACCACAAAAGTTCGAAAATTGAGTTTTCAGTGAATTGATTATCTGTCCAGAGAATATCACAGAATGGTGCATGTAAAACTATCCCTACTCCCTCTTCCATATCTGTTCTATTCAATTTAAAAGTTAGAATTCAAGCAAATAGTGATCTATATGGTGGGTCAAGTCACGAGTAGCAGTTTACGCATTACATGTGTTTTTGGGGTAAATATTCAATTCCACAAAATTAATGAAACTGAATAGTATACAAATCTATGTAACTTACTAGCACTATTGAGTCCACAGGTTCAATGACATGGACATAAGCTCTCGTTACATCCCTATTCCGAGCTATTGTTTCCCAATCATCCCTGTATAACCTTCTTCCGTCAAATCATGGGTAATATTTTTCTCTCACATCGTTTCTGGTCAATAATTTGGCGTTTTTCATCTGATTTTCCTACAACAAACTTCCTTACACCTCATTCACTCCCCATTTGTGCCACATGCCCTACCCATCGCAGTCTACGAGACTTGTCTATTTTTATTATATCTGGCTTCGTATAGAGAACTTGTAGCTCAATATTTGGAAGTCTTCTCTATTCACTTGTTTGTTCATTTCTGTTTGGTCAAAAAATGTTCCTACAAACTTTATTCTCAAATGCCCGTAATCTTCTTACATCCATTGAAGTAAGAGCTCGTGTTTCGGATCCATATAATATAACTGGGAGAATAACGGTTTTATATATTTTCAGTTTAACGTTTTTTGAAAGGAGTTTGGAATGACAAGAGTCCCTGTAATGTATTTCAGCATGCATTTCCAAAATTGTGCCTATGTTTAATTTCTTTGTGCATCCCATTTGTGTTTGTAATTATTGTTCCTATGTATTTGAATTCAGACAATTGTTCAAAATTTTCTTAATTTGTCATTGACTGTTAAATACCCAATTATAATGTACTTATATGTGTTGGCATATATTTAATTTACAATTCTGCACACATATTTTAAAGCTATATACAAAACTTAATTAACAAAGATTAATAATATCAGCAAATCATACAGACAAATTTAATCTCAGCTGCAATTGAAATGCAACCTTGACATCAAATTCACATTTCAGTTATATTTTCTTATCTCAGTACTTCAGATGGCGAAAACCACATCAACAGCTTTGTAGTTGTTGCTGATATATTTACATAAACTGTATTTTTAATTATTGAGAACTAATTAAATGACATTTAAATAAATTGTCTGAGAAACGTGAATATTTCTTTTGTGATTAGAAACAAACCCTATAGATATGAAAGGAAAATGTCATGGTGATCAAAGAGGAAAGGAAATGGAAAGAAATTAGCTATTTAACAATTGCAAAAAATGTTTAATTTGCTTCATTTTAAATATCTAAAACCACATCATGAACTGTTCTTATGAAAACAGCCATGATTATATAAAAGTGCTGTACCCAATATGTATTCTATACTCATTCAGTCTTACTAATAAAAATCTCTTATACAGGCTTTCATCAGTTGTTTAGTTACACAATGTATAAGCCTTATATAGATCATGTATAATTTCCTTATTTTAAACATTACACAGGAACTATATAACAATACGATCCTTATACACAATACATCACATATTTGTCTTCATTATGACATCAGAACATATTACACGCAGTTTGTAACAGAAAGAAACATCATCAACTAGTGATTAATTGTGTAAGAAATGAGTGTGGGTAAGAATAAATAGAGATTACCTAATTGGGGAGGTATGGAAAAAATAATTGTGTTTTAATTAATTTATATTTTTCTTTAAGCTATGTCAAATATATTGTAGAATTAGTTTCACAGATAATGTGCTATCTAATGTCAAGAACTTTGAACAATTCTTGGAAACTAATAAAAGTTTTCCCCATTACTTATAAATTATATGCAGTGTTTTAAGATGCATTAGAAAATGTTCAAAATAGTAGGAAATGTTTAGTGACAACAGAATAATGCTTTAAGAAAAAAAAAATCATCTGCAGTTTGATTGGAAATCAAACCTACGACCTCATGGAATGCAGTCAGAAGCTCTAACCACAAGACTATCAAGCTAACATGTGGTTTGCTACAATAATAGTACTATTATTATTAAATACATTTTTATATTGGTATGTATAATATGTATTAATGATGCAATAAAGTTTTGTTAAAATAATATTATGAAGCATTTAAACTTCGTTCACGTTAAATCTTGTCTCACATCAACTATTTAGAACATATATTGACATAGGCTTTCACGACCGGAGTTGCTATGATGATCTTGAAGAAGATTTCCAGGCTGTAGGCTGTGATCTTGAGGCTTGAAGTTCCCCAACGTTTCGCCACAGACTGCATCTGGCATCCTCAAGAGTTGTCTTGAAACAAGGATACCAGATGCAGTCTCTGGTGAAACATCGGGGAACTTCAAGCCTCAAGACTACGGCCTACAGCCTGGAAATCTTCTTCAAGATCATCATATTTAGAACATATTCTTTGTGAATCAATGTTCAATTTAAAAATATTAATAGGCCTAATCGAGAATAAGTGTAACAAAAGGCATTTTATGATGCTTTATTTTCCTACCCAGAGCTTTTTTAATATTATTTATGTCCTGTGTATTGATCAAACAGTCGTTAAAGTGTTACATTTTGCGTTAAATGTAAGGAAACATTCATCAATATAATAAGAAAACAATCAGTTGATCTTAAAGTTCAACATTTTGTCTAGTTATACAATCCTTAAACAAGGCTGAAGGCATGTATAACGATTCCCATGTAAAGTTGTACACCTCTTATACACTGCACAGCTAATATAGTGTTTATTAGTAAACCTTGTATAAGTTATATATGGATTATTAGTAAGAGGGATTATGTTTAAGTAAATGTACACCTAGCAACAAATAAGAATGAGCCGCTTCAAAAAGCAGAATCCTTGTTATGGCCCTCTGGACATGCTTGAAAAGCTAAAGCTATGGTTCATGAGGTAATGCATTGTTAAATGTTTTACATCCTCTGTATTTGGTTTTAAATGTCTTAAATAGTTAAAGAACAGTGAAGTAGACATGTTTCTAGATATTTACGAGTGTTTGACAAATGCAACATTACTCAAATTACGACATATCAAATAAAGTTCAACTCTTGTTCATTGTGTAACAATAAACAAGATAAATATAATTAGGCAACTAGTATCCGATATTTGAATAGCGTAGATCATTAAACTAAATTACTAAAAGATAAAATATATATGAGAGCCAGGGTTCGAATTCCTCAACATTTTTTTTTATATTCATTTGTATTTTCGCAAAATACATCCTATAACAATTAATTCCTGCTATGTAATCTACGTCCAGTTTACACTATCTTAAGTAATATTCCTGCCTTCATAAACTCTATAACACTATTTAGCTCTGGTATAATTTAAATTGTGTGTAGTAACACATTTAATAATAATGCTATAAATTTATGTAATAAAAGATTATATAGCTTCATATATTTATGTATTTATTTATTATGTATAAGCGAAGAAAAAGTTTCACCCTTCAATTTAAATATTTAGTTTATATATGTCAAATCCAGATAATAATAGCCCATAGATGATGGAGAATAATAAACAAAATAATAATAATTATTATTGTCCATCATCTATAATAATAAAAATTATTAGTATTAATAATGGGATGTACCAAAGGATGTGAAGAATGTAATTACCTGGGGATCAAAATTACTCAAAATGTACCCAAGAAAATTACATAAAATATAGAATTCACAAAGGCAGATCGGTAATAACATTGTTAAATGGAGTTTTGTGGGATAAGAACATAAGAACAGATACCAAATTAGAAATTTATAAATCCATAATTCAAAGAATGCTAAGGACTATGCACTGGCTACTTGTGCTTGACAGAATGCTCTTCAAAGGGAGAATGGAAACGTATTGTAGCTCTACTGTGCAATTAGTTTACTCGTGTAAATTGTACATTAGAACTTCAAATATTTGAGATCAAAAGTCAGCCCATTCTCTTTGTTGAAAAGTGTACATTAAGGCGTGACCTGCAAGAAAATTACTTATTACAAAGAAAATATTTCAGTTTCACATTATTGTGCAGAAGTAAATGTAATTTAAGATGTAACTTCCATGAAAATGAGTTATTACAAATAGGTCATTTGAATTATCTCACATTACTATGCACACTTAAGTGCCTATTACGAGTCCACTTATCAGAAAACGGCTTATTACAAACTGAACATTTAAACGGTTTCTCATCACTATGCACAAATAAATGCTTAATAAGATGTGCTTTTTGAAAAAATGATCTATTACATACAGAACATTTGAACGGAATCTTATTAGTATGCAATCTTAAATGTTTAGTTAAAGTGGATTCGTCAGAAAACATTATATGACAGGTAGAACATGCGAACGGTTTAGAAATATGTAGCTGCATATGTCTGTTGAGCACGCGTTTAGTACTTAATGGTTTCTTGCAAACAGAACATTTAAATGGTTTCACATTGTGTATAATTAAATGTCGAGAAATATCTGACTTCTGTAAAAATGATTTATCACAAATTGCACATTGAAATGGTTTCACATTACTGTGCGCACGTACATGTAAAGAAAGTGCGGATTTGTCAGAAAACCATTTATTACATAAAGTACAGTTGAATGGTTTCTCTTTGCTGTGTACACGAAAGTGTGAAGTAAGCCTGGATTTCCGGGTAAATGATTTCTCGCAAAAAGAACATTTGAATGGCAACTCATTATTATGCTCAAGTAAATGTTCCTTAAGGGTAGACTTCATAGAATATGATTTATTACATATAGGACAGTTTAATGGTACTCTGTGAACATCTAAATGCCTATTAAGATATGCCTTCGTGGAAAATAACTTAGCACAAACTGAACACTTGAACGATTTCTCATTATGTGTAAGTAAATGTTTGCGCAGTTTCCTCTCATCACCAAATGACTTAGTACAAACAGAGCATTTTAAAGATGAACTTGTTAAGTCTAAGTCACCTGTCACAGAATACTCATTAGGATTGTATATTTCTGGAAGACTTTCTTCTCCCTGATCCACCTGAAAATACAAAATTACAAAAATTAACAAATATGTTACATTCTAGCACAAATCCAAGTATTTCTCACTCAGAAAAATACTAATATCTTAAGAGTATGAAATACCACTCTCTCATAACATAGATTAAATCTTTTATTTGACACAATGTCACATTACAGGTGTGCAGCCTCGTAAGATGGCTGTAAAAGAAGAACAATCACATGTACACTTAGCAACAAAAAGAATGAGCCGCTTCAAAACGCAGAGTCCCTGTTATGGCCCTCCATGCATGCTCGAAAAGCTAAAGCTATTATTCACGAGGTAACGTGCTGTTAAATGTTTTAAATACACTATATTTGGTTTTAACCCGTGAGTGCACGGGTTGGGTGTGAGAGACCCGGTCAGAAATATTTTCTTAATTTTCTCAGAGATGACGTGAGCTGTGAATTTGTCTTATGCTACCTTCCTGTCCGAACATGTTCAGTAGTTGTGCAGACTTGGAAGAGATTAGCTGCGTCCGTTTATTTTCTACAGTGGCTTTGGGTTTGTAATACCCAACCCATACCATCATGTAAGTAATTTGTGCAAGTTTTATTTTTTCGTTCTTTGCTATAACTAAATATAAATCTTACAAATTATAAGATATTATGTAACTACATGAGAAAAATACAAACATACATAAATTTAATAACATTTATAACAGACTCTATAAGGTTCATACAAGTTTTATAAGTTATAGTTTTGTTGCTTGAACATATAAAAATATACATAACTTAATATAAAAATGAATTATTTCTCATTGTTTTTACAAATTTATTTATTTGAATTATTGCACTTTTTCATATACATACATATAGTTATTTATTCATTTGTTTATTTATTTTTGTAGGTCCAGAAGAAAGGAATTGTATCACCTTGATAATCCATGCCACTTGAACCTGGTATTATCAATTATAGAAGAAGCTTTATCGGAGGATGATATATCAGATGATTGTGATTCTGATGCAGATCAAGATTATGTTATTCAAAGTGAACACAATACAGACTCAGAAGATGATGATTTAGAAGAAAATGCGTGTGTTCCCGAAATGAATAGAGATCATTATTTTCTTGGGAGGGATAAAGACCCAAAATGTATCTTTGTTCTTTGAAGTTTGTTATATTTCCAAGAAAACTGATTTCCAAACAGTAATAGTGGTCAAAATTATGATGATTATTAATATATTATTATAACCTAATATATAATATAAAAAATATATAAAATTAGAAACGAGCGATTTATTTCAATAAAACAAAACCATGGGTCCCTCATACCCAACCCAACTATCCATGAAACTTTTTCTTACCCATGCACTGGCGGGTTAATTGTCTTAAATAGTTAAAGAACAGGAGAAGGAGACATGTTTCTAGATATTTACGTGTTCGACAAATGCAGTATTACTCAAATTGCGACATTTCAAATAAAGTTAAACTCTCGTTCATAGTGTAAAAGTACAAGACAACCAATATTTAGACTACTTGTATCTGAAATTGGAGTAGCATAGATCGTTAAATAGCCTACAAGAAGATGAAACATGTATGAAAGCGAGAGTTCGAATCCTTTAACAATGTTTTTTTATTAATTTGTATTTTCACAAAATACATCCTATAAATGCTATAATTTTAATTCCTGCCATAAAATCTACGTCCACTTTACACTATATTAAGTAATATTCCTGCCTTCTTAAACTCTATAACACTATTTAGCTACCGGTATAAATTTAATTGTGTGTGTAGTACCACATTTTAATAATCATAATCATCATCATCCAGGGATGATAATGTTGGCTCATTCCGGTTTCATGAAAGCTAGAATTGTTAAAATTGTTCAGACCATCTTCTGTGTGGGCATCCAACATTTCTCCTTCTGTGCGGTTTATAATTTAGCAATAATTTTGGAAATCTTTCTTCTGACATTCTATCAATATGTTCTTTCCAGTCATTCCTATATTTGATTATTCGACCTGTAAGTTTGAAAATATTTACTTCCTTTCTTATATCTTCATTCCTTTTCTTAATAATAATACTATAAATTTATGTAATAAAAGATAATATATTTATGTGTTTATTTACTATGTATTTGTGAGGAAAGAAATTCACCCTTCAATTAAAATATTTTGTTTATATATGTCAAGTCCAGCATAATAACAGCCCATAGATGATGAACAATAATAAAAAATATTATTATTATTTTTATTATTACTGTCCATTATCCATAATAATAACAATAATAATAATAATAATAATAATAATAATAATAATAATAATAATAATAATAATAATAATAATAATAATGGGATGTATCAAAGGATGTGAAGAATGTAATTAACTGGGGATCAAAATTAACTCAAAATGTACCCAAGAAAATAATATAAAATATAGAATTCAAGAAGGCAGATCAGTAATAACAATGTTAAATGGCATTTTATGGGATAAGAACATATGAATGGATACAAAATTAGAAATTTATAAATCCATAATTTGAAGCACGCTAACATATGGTGCAGAAACTTGGCAGTTGAATAAAGATTTGAGTTTAAAGCTTATGTCTACTGAAATTAATTATTCTAGACGCTCAACTGGACATTCTAAATTGGAAAAAATCAGAAATACAATCATCAGACAACAAATGAAAGTCCAAAATTCAATATTAGATTTTGTGAGATACAGACACTAGATGTAGGATGCCAAAGAAAATATTACCGAGACAAGCCTTGGAATGGATTTCACCTGGGAAAGGAAACAGAGGTCGACCTAGATTTAAATGGATGGATGATGTAAGAAGAGGTATGAGGTAGCTAGGTCTGGAAGAATTGGAATGTAAAGATAGAGAAGAAGGAGAAAGAAGATAAAAATTTAAAAAGCTTTGGGCACAGGAAGATGTTTTATTACAATGTAAACCTGTTTATAAATAGATAAATAAGGAGATACTAAAAGACAACATGCACACACTATTGAGTAACACTAAGAAATTAGGACTGGAAGTAAATATCAATAAAACTAAATATATGGTCACACATAGAAATTCATTATGTAATGGAAATGGATGGCTAATGAAAAATGAGGGAAATTTTGAGGAAGTGGCTGAATTCAAATACCGAGGAACAATAATCACAAATAGGAATGAGATGCACAAGGAAATTAAACATAGGCTCAATTCTGGAAATGTGTGCTATTATGCATTGCAGAGACTCTTGATGTCCCAACTCCTTTCAAAAAACGTTAAACTGAAAATATATAAAACTATTATTCTACCAGTTATATTATATGGGTGCGAGACATGGACTCTTACTTTAAGGGAGGAAATGAGATTATTTGTTTTTGAGAATAAAGTACTTAGGAAAATTTTTGAACCAAAGAGAGATGAACAGACAGGCAAATGGAGAAGACTACATAACAATGAACTACATGGTCTTTATAGGAAGCCAGATATAATAAGAACAGTTACGTCTCATAGACTGCAATGGGCAGGACATGTTGCATGTATGGGGAATGAAAGATGTGCATGGAAGCTTCTTGTAGGAAAGCCAGAGGGAAAACGCCCAGTTGGTAGACCAAGAATGAGGTGGGAGAACAACATTAACTATGTTTTGAGGGAAGTAGACTACATAGCGAATTATTGGAAAGCATTAGCTCGGATAGGGATGTATGGAGAGCTTATGATTGCGCGGCCATGAACCTACGGGTTCGATAGTGCCAGTGAGTAAATAAGTATCACTCTATTCTTGCAAGATGATCATCAACCTCTGTAAATGGCACATTTGTATGAAAGGCTAGTAATCAAAGGTTTTTCTAGGCCTATTGTTCTAAGAAATTGAATTTTTATGTTTGGAAATCTTGTACCGAGTTGCAAGGGATAGTGACGTGCATTTCATCACCTCTCCTATCCTCAACCTGCTCTGAGGACCAAGTACTGACGGTATAACCACATCACCTTAATGTAGAGGAAATGCTACATTAGTGGGAACCCCACAATAATAACCCTCTGGGGCAGTAACCCATTGGGCAAATAAATTTACATTTGCTTTCAAGTCTCAAACCAAGGCTCGGACTGCTGGGACGTCCAAAAAAGAGCTGGATGGAAAATTCCTCTGAGACCGTAACAGGCCACACGTCCTAATACTTGCATGGATGATGATGATGATGAAATCTTGTACCATGTATTAAAGTTTTAATTTTTCACTGAATGTCAACATTTCTCTTTTATCCAACCTACTTAAACGTAAAGAGGATATAAATATCTTATCTATTCTCCATGAAATTTGGTTTCATTTCTTTAACTCAAAATCCAGTTCAGAATTAATTATTATTTTTAACAATAACAAACTATCTATCTTCGGGTTTTTACTGCTGCTGCCGTCTTCCCGTGCCAAACCTTAAAAAAGTCTACGATCTAGGGCATCTTCAATGCTTAGCCCTCTTGCTTGCATTACTGTCTTCATGTTTTCCTTCCATGTTATCTTTGGTCTCCCTCTCTTCCTCCTTCTGGTCGGTTGCCATTGATATAGTTGCTTTGGCCATCGCTCATCTTCCATTCTTAAAACATGTCCCAACCATTTTAATTCCTTCTCCTCAATTCTTTCAAATATGCTTTCTTCTGCTTCCATTATGTTTCTAATTTCCTTATTTGTGACATGTTCTAATTTTGACTTTCTGGCACTTCTGTGTAAATAATCCATTTCTAGAGCTATTAGTCTATTCTTGTAATACTTATTGATTGTCCATACCTCACTTCCATACATTGCAACATATTCTACCAATATATTTTTTGTGTCTTTCCAAATATGCTTATCCCACCATATGGAATTTAATGATGATATTATTTTGCTACTCAATTCAATTCTATGTTTTATGTTCTCTCTGCCTACACCTTCAATGTTATCCATAATCATTCCCAAATATTTAGTTTGTTTCAATTGCTTTATTTGGATTCCTTCTTCCAATATTAAATATTCTCTTTCATTGCTATTTATTGCCAGATATTCTGTTTTTTGTAAATTTACTGGGAGTCCAGAGTTTCAGGATCCCCTTTCGAGGGCTCATTGATAACGAAAATCACGACAAAACACACAAAACAATAACAATAAAAAGTAAAATTAATAATAACAAAAGATTGTAGTCTGCTAGTGGACTTAGCAGTCTCCTCTGTTCATAGGAGCTAATTTTACTGCACCTAAATCTTCTTGAAAGTTTGGTTAATTTAATGTCAATATCCCTGGAGTTTATTCAGAAGAGATTAAATTGAGGTAACTAATTCACATGGCAGAGAAGGAAATGATGTTAATGCAAATTACATTCCAAGAGTTAGTGAAGTGATAAATGACATGACTATTTAACTCATGCCAAATGGGAGTCAATAACCAATCACATTTCAATGATTTTTTATTTTCCCCAGTCACAGTCGTGTTTCGCCTAAAATTTACCAACTAAAGTTTATCATAATAAAGAAAGCACCTCCTATTTAACATTCTGAATAGGTCATAGCATTATTTTGCAGTGACTGACTCTCTAAGAAATACGGCTACCAGATTGTATATATAATGCACGATTGTCAACAGAAAGCGTATATGAGAGATAATATAAAAACATTTGTAACAATTGATTATACCACAAAAAAAAAGAAACCACTGTTTGCACTTTCTTAAACAAATTATTTTCCAGCAAATGATGTTGCAGAAAAATATAATTGACATATTTACATCATAGGACATCAGAAATTAATTAATACCTATAAGACTGGTTATAAATTTCTCCACTAGGGTGCAGTTTTACAACATTGCGATCCTTTGGCAATAAATAATATTATGATCTGGTTGCAGTGATGAACAAAAGAAGCTAATGAAGCATACTAATCATTTCTCATTTGTTTTCAAACATCGCTGTTTGCATTAAATACATAAATATTTTAAAATAACTATAGTTAAATAATGATTTGTGAGTAAACAGCTGAATTTTATTCGTTAAATAGTTCTAACAAATGCCACTCTTGATTTCCAAATTATCTAGATAAATTCACTCTTCACTTCGTGAGTCGTGAATTAATCGATAATTTGGAAATCACTCGTGATTATGATAATTTTACTCACACAACTGCTTGTTATCAAGTATTGAATAATTTCCCAAGTCTTAAGTAAATCAAATAAAATGATATGAAAATAAAACAAAATTGCAAGAAAAATATTTTTACCTTCCATATCTTTTAAGAACATATAAACTTACCAATTGTTTTGTTATCTCTTCTTTAATATCAAAGTTTTCAATTTCATTCTTCACATCATCTGAAGTTACCTGAAAACAGATGGACAAAGTTTCATTAAATCAATACATACCAAGTGGCTTGTATGTGTCCTGTGTACAGTGGAGTAAGTAGAAACCCATTCATTTCCTCATTTACATTTGCAGTGTCATTGTCACATGTAAGGAGAAGGTTTATGAACCAAATCCATGCAGGTTGTGGAAGCAGATATTAGTAACAGCAGGCAAGGCCTATGTTCCTGGTTTGTTTATAAATAAGGAATACACCAGTATTGTTGTGGTCTACAGTGAAACACACCAAAATGGGGCTGGAGGTAATATGTTTTAACAAGAGAGGTATTGACAGCTCTGCTTTTTGCAGACGATCAAGTAATAATGACAGCATCAGAAAATGCTTTACAACAATTCCTTTATACTTTAAATAATATCTCTCTAAAATACAATTTAAGAATATCTACATCTAAAACAAAAATATTGGCTCTGAAAGGAAAATGTGCAATAAAAACAAAAATAATGATAAAGAATGTAATTATAGATCAAGTTCAGAATTTTAATTATTTGGGATGTCATTTAGGCAATGACAGAAATTTAGATAAACACACTAAAATATGATTAAATTATCTATGTGGCACAATTAAACGCACTTTATTGAATAAGACTAGAAAAGAAACTATTTTGAAGTTTTACATAGTATTGGCAGTTCCATCTCTTATCTATGGATGTGAAACCTGGACATTAACAAAGGCAGATAGTAAACAAATAGAGGCTGCTGAAATGAAGATGTTGAGAGCAATAGCAGGATATCAAAGGACTGATAAAAAGAAAAATGAAGATATAAGAACAGAACTTAATATATTTAATCTCTGTGAAAGAATAAAATGTTATCAAAATGCTTATCTTCAGCACGTATTACGAATGAATGAACAAACAGCACATACCAAGAAGAATGTATAATTATAAACCAAAAGGGAGAAGAATGTTGGGAAGACCATTGAAGAGATGGAAGAAGGACCAATTCAACCTATAATGAGATCGGAACAGGCCTTTGCGTTTAATCCTTGTTGTTGATGATGATGACAAGAGAGGTATCCAGACAGTTGAATACCTTCTTGTGTTCTTATCAGATGTAGATTAATGAGATATGAACTGACAGAACATTGCATGCAGACACAAGCAAGACAAAGCCTGTATGTCAGTGTGAGAAAAGTGCACGATATGTCTTCTTGTTATTTTCGAGACTATCCATCAGAAAGCAAGTGTTACACAACTTACTATAATTTGTTATTCATACTTTTATCATAAGTGTCAATATTATTTCTACTACTGCTACCAATAATAATAATAAAAGAAGGCCTACAACTCAATGGTATTAATAAGCTGTTAGTTTATGCTGATGATGTAGTATATTGGCTGATAGCGAGGAGATACTAAAGGCCAACACACACACGCACACTATTGAGTAACACTAAGAAATTAGGACTGGAAGTAAATATCAGTAAAACTAAATGTATGATCACACGTAGAAATACATTATATAATGGAAATGGACAGCTAATGACAAATGAGGGAAATTTTGAGGAGGTGGCTGAATTCAAATACCTAGGAACAATAATCACAAATAGGAATGAGATGCACAAAGAAATTAAACATAGGCTCAATTCTGGAAATGTGTGCTATTATGCATTGCAGAGACTTTTGATGTCCCAACTCCTTTCAAAAAACGTTAAACTGAAAATATATAAAACTATTATTCTACCAGTTATATTATATGGATGCGAAACATGGACTCTTACTTTAAGGGAGGAAAGGAGATTACAAGTATTTGAGAATAAAGTACTTAGAAAATTTTTGGACCAAAGACAGATGAACAGACAGGTGAATGGAGAAGACTACATAACAATGAACTACGTGGTCTTTATAGGAAGCCAGATATAATAAGAACAGTTAAGTCTCATAGACTGTGATGGGCAGGACATGTTGCACATATGGGGAATGAAAGACTTGCATGGAAGCTTCTTGTAGGAAAGCCAGAGGGAAAACGCCCAGTTGGTAGACCAGGAATGAGGTGGGAGAATAACATTAACTATGGTTTGAGGGAAGTAGATTATATAGGGAATGATTGGAAAGCATTAGCTCAGGATAGGGATGTATGGAGATCTTATGTCCGCGCGGCCATGAACCTACGGGTTCAATAGTGCCAGTGAGTAAGTAAGTATAATAATAATAATAATAATAATAATAATAATAATAATAATAATAATAATGATAATAATAAATATCCATCCATAGTAATTCTGCCCAAAGGCAGGTCTTTCACTGCAATCATAGCATTTTCATGCTATGCTTTGCAGCTTTACTAGGGAATTGTAGGAGTGGTAGCTTCTCGTTGCTTGTGAAGGATGATGATAATGATAAGGATGATGATGATGACCATATGATTTCGGGGACCGTTTGGGGCTTAAAGTTTTCCCGACATTTGTCTTACAGGTGAGGAAAAACCCCGATAAAAACCTCACCCAGAAAAACTGCCCCGACCGGGGATCGAACCCGGGCCTGCTGCATGACAAGGCAGCACGCTACCTTGAGACCACAGCGGTAGACATGATTAAATATATTAATCATAATATTAAATAACACAAAAATGTTTCACTATGTGGTCCTCTATAGTATCTTCACCTTGTCGTGATCAAGTGGCTTCCTGCTTAAATTAATCCAAGGGCTATGCCCAGCAGTAGCATTGTACATGACGAACTGGTTCAAGGCTAACTAACTCACTGGCACTGTCGAACATGTAGGATCATGGCCGCCTCTACATACATCCCTATTCTGAGCTAATGTTTTTCAATCATCCCCTGTATAATCTACTTACCTCAAATCATGGATGTTATTCTTCCACCTCATTCTTGGCTTTCCAACTGGGCGTTTTCCCTCTGGTTTTCCTACCATTTCCAAGCGCCTTTTTCATCCCCCATACATACCGCATGTCCTGCCCAATGCAGCCAGAAGACTTTTTTCAAGCCCATGTTTCCCTTAACAAATATTTAGGCGCTCTCCCCCTACAGGGAGAATTTGAACCATACTAATTTAGTTACACTTGTTTTCATATAGATGTCATTTGAGTGGTCCGTGGTCAGTGTTCCGCCTCATACTGACATCTAGGAAACCAAGGTAGTACAAGGTCGGGAATTTCGGTAAATTTTGCTTAGAGGCCTTTTCATTCAGGCTTAAGGATCTTTTACGAGCCTGAAAATCTTCAGACTCGGGACCCACGGCTTAAAGTCCCTCCCGGAGGACTTGCTCCTTGGATTTTTCCATCCTAAAAATGTCCATCGACCCCGGCCGCGTTTGAACCGGTGACCCTCGGGACCAGAGGAAAGGAGCATAACCACTAGTCCATCGCGGCCGACCCTACAAGACTTAACTGTTATTATATCTGGCTTCCTATACATATCATGTATGTCACTATTATGTAGTCCATTCCATTCACCTGTCTGTTCATCTCTCTTTGGTCCAAAAATTTTCTTAAAAACTTTATTATCAAATACTCTCAATCTCCTTTCCTCCCTTAAAGTAAGAGTCCATGTTTCGCACCCATATAACTGGTAGAATAACTTTTATATATTTTCAGTTTAACATTTTTTGAAAGGAGTTGGAAAGCATAATAGCACGCATTTCCAGAATTGAGCCTATGTTTAATTTCTTTGTGCATCTCATTCCTGTTTGTAATTATTGTTCCTAGGTGCTTGAAATCAGCCACTTCTTCCAAATTTCCTCCATTTGTCATTAGTTGTCAATTTCCATTACATAATGCATTTCTATGGACAGCTAATGACAAATGAGGGAAATTTTGAGGCAGTGGCTGAATTCAAATACCTAGGAACAATAATCACAAATAGGAATGAGATGCACAAAGAAATTAAACATAGGCTCAATTCTGGAAATGCGTGCTATTATGCATTGCAGAGACTCTTGATGTCCCAACTCCTTTCAAAAAACGTTAAACTGAAAATATATAAAACTATTATTCTACCAGTTATATTATATGGGTGCGAAACATGGACTCTTACTTTAAGGGAGGAAAGAAGATTACAAGTATTTGAGAATAAAGTACTTAGGAAAATTTTTGGACCAAAGATAGATGAACAGACAGGTGAATGGAGAAGACTACATAACAATGAACTACATGGTCTTTATAGGAAGCCAGATATAATAAGAACAGTTAAGTCTCGTAGACTGCGATGGGCAGGAAATGTTGCATGTATGGGGAATGAAAGACTTGCATGGAAGCTTCTTGTGGGAAAGCCAGAGGGAAAACGCCCAGTTGGTAGACCAAGAATGAGGTGGGAGAATAACATTAACTATGATTTGAGGGAAGTAGATTATACAGGGAATGATTGGAAAGCATTAGCTCAGGATAGGGATGTATGGAGAGCTTATGTCCGTGCGGCCATGAACCTACGGGTTCGATAGTGCCAGTGAGTAAGTAAGTAAGTAAGTAATGCATTTCTATGCGTGAATATATATTTAGTTTTATTGATGTTTACTTCTAGTCCCAATTTCTTAGTTTTCTTCAGTAGAGTGTGTGTTGGCCCTGAGCATATCCTCGTTATCAATCAATAATACTACATCATCAGCATAAACTAACAGCCTATTAATACCATTGGGTTGTAGGCCTTCTTCATTCTCCAAAGATTTTATTGTATGCTCTAATACAAAATTGAATAGTAGAGGAGATAGTGCATCTCTTTGCTTTAACCTATTGTGAATTTCAAAAGCATCCAAAAACTGTTTGCCCACACACTACTCAAGGGAGACGAAAAAATTACCTTGGTCAAAAGATTGATGATCTCTAACTGTCAAAATATAATCATAAAGAAACCAGGACATGGGTTCCACTGGGGTAAAGTCTCCAGAGGTAAAAATAGACTTTGAAAATGCTATGATTGCAGTGAAAGACCTGCCTTATGGCAGAATAACTATAGATACTGTGGATGGATGTTTGTTTAATCTGAATGAAACTGGATAAATACAATTTAATAAAAAGAAAATATATATATATATAAATTGAAAATTGTGGGGAGTAGTCACTGACCGCCATCACTGCATGTATGGTACCTGTCTTCCAGACTCCATTTGTAGCTGTCACTAGTACAAAGATCTGTATAATTCTGATATACCAATAAAAACATTACCTCTACTTTTGTTTCAACAGGAGCTGAAAATGTTGCATCTTTATCAACACAGTCGGTCTGATCTTCACATTCCAATTTTATTTCAACTTTCACAAACTGTAACATAAAACTCATATTATATCAACATTTTATTATTTTTTTATTCAATGCCCCAGGTTGTCATTTCAACATTTCTGGTGTTCTCTCCTGGCACTGGCGTAATTGCAAGCCACTTCTGAAGATGGGGTGCGTAGAAGGTGGATTTAAGATACCATGAAGATATGATCGGTGATAAATGATTATGAAGCCTAAATTCCAGACTATGGGCAACCACAGGAATGATTCCCTTTAAGGAAATAGTCCTATGGTTTGACCGAGAATCGAATCTGGAATCTCATGAACATAGTCAGAAATGCTGACCACTAGCCCATGAGACTGATCAAATCAACGTAATATAAAACTAAGCTTCTATAGAGAGTCTCAGCTTTCATGTGCTATATTTTCTAAGGACCAATGATATCTTTGAATCATTAGTTTTTAGGGTCACTGAGATGAATATGCAAACTAAGTCCATGTTTGACCTGCATTTCATGATGCGAGGGGGGGGGGTTGAGAAGTAATGAAAAATTAAATCATCAAATTGACAGATAATAGTGTCAAAACGATAATTTTGATGCTCACTAAACTGATTGGTGACAAAAAGACTGGGATAAATAAACACACAGAAATCAGCCTAAAATTATATTTAAAAGGTTTTTTTTGTACATTTCAAATATAAAATGTGATTGCAGCCAATAATTTCATAATAAGAAGTTATTGATGAAAAAAATGGGATTTTCTGAATTTATGTTGCACAATTTCCTAACCAACTTTACAATATTTGTAAATTAAATTGATTTACAATGGTCAGTACATAATTTAAATTTGATAGCCCAGAAATATTCAATGGAAATATCTACCAATAAAACTAAAATAATGGCCTTTTGTGAAAAATCCCCAATACCAAGCAAAATTTGTTTAAATAACAAAATTTTAGAGAGAGTTAATGAGGTTACTTATTTAGGATATAAACTCTCTTTTGTTGAAAATTTAGATTTACCAGAGAAAATTTGTGAAATTCAACAAATCAATGGGAATCATTAATAGAGTTTTAAAACCTTCATTAGTGCAAAAATCAACTCGTACTCGTCTTTATTAAATAATGGCTCGACCAGTCCTATGTTATGGGAGTGAAGCGTGGACTATAAGGACGAGAGATGAAAGCAGACTAACAGCTTGTGAGATGAGATTTATGCGTCAAACAGCTGGCTACACCAAATGGGATCGAAAGAAAAATGTAGAAATCCTTCAAGAACTTAATGTGTCATCAATACTGGACTACATCTCCAGATATCAGCTAAACTGGAAGGAACATGTCTCAAGAATGGCTAGATCCAGGATCCCCAAGGCAATAATGAACTACTGTCCAAATGGGAAACAGTCACTTGATCGACCTATGAAAAGATGGCACGAAAACCTCTTTTTGTGGCCATAACAGTTCTTCTCGGACTAATATCTGGCAGGATGATGATGATGATGATGATGATGAAATTAATTTTCTCAACGTATATTTCTGTATATTTCATTATTTATATTATTTCATTAAGACTGTAAAATCACACCTCTACCTATCACTAAAAATATTCAATCTGAATAGCTCTTTATAAAGTTATGGCAAACCACAAGTACAAGGGCAGGGTCCGAGTCAGGTTTGGCCGATTTTACTGAAACTTTAGGTGCTCTTTTCAGGTTTCCACAAGATTTTTATCTATGGAAAGCTACAGAACCTCCTCCAAACATTTTTGAGTGGAAGTAGATGGATTATTTTTCAATGATTTTCAAGTTGGTCGTGTCACAGTGGTCAAGCATACTGTACGGTAATTTGCTAGTTGGGGTTTGATTCTCACCACTGTCCAGTTTTTTATTCCTTACAATATTAAACAATTAATTATAGTAATCAATTGAGTTGCTGTTTACTTGATGAAAATCCATATTTATTAATTAAATAAAAATAAAACTTATAGTTTTATATGATTTTCATATTTATTAAGATAAATTCAGTGACAGCTGTTTCGGTACATTGTACCTTCTTCAGACATGTTAACAAATTATGAATTGTGTTATTATAGTACATATCAACTGATCTAAGCAACAATACAACAATAATTTATTTAAATTTTTTAATTTAACAAAGGCGATTCATTCAAATCAAGTTGAGAATTTAACAGTTATTACTACTTCTCAATTTATTTATTTCTACAGCCTCCAAAAGGTCCAACTTCTTACCCTTATCACAAACATGTAAAATTTCAAAATTTGGATCGAAACAATGATTAAATTGGAATAGGTGGTTAACATATTTTGAATATTCTAAATTTCTGTTATATGCTGTCATGTGTTCTCTTATACAAGAGAAAAAAAAGGTCTAACAGTTTGCCTTATATAGACATGTGACACACTTCAATTAATATTCACCTGATAATTTTCCTTTTTTTATTTTTTGGTCTTATTGTTTATTATTACATTTTGTAAAGATTTATTAGCATATTGAGAGCACATAACAGAAATTTCAAAATTGAATTTTCCAAGGTTATAGTCTTGCTCTTTTACAAAAAAAAGTCAGAAATTTCGAAAACTGCAAAAATAGTATCTAGATAGCCTCTTTACCATTATTGGTAGGAATTATACACCTTTATGATAGTAATAACTTAACTACTTTTTTTTTATCATGTATCCGGGATTAATAATGCAAAAAATCCGGTCTAAATCCAAAATTTCAAAACTGACTTTTCCTAGGCTGTAGTCCTGATGCTTTCTCAAAAATTGTAAAATTTTCGAACTTTCAAAAACTGCAAAAATACTATCTAGAAAGTGTATCCGGGATTTATAATGCAAAAAAAACGGTGTAAATAGAAAATTTCAAAATTGAGTTTTCTTGAGTAATCTTGACGTTTTTAAAAAAAAATGTTAAAATTTTCTAAATATCAAAAACTGCAAAAATACTATCTAGAAGGTGTATTCGGCAATTATAATGCGAAAAAATCCGATCTAAATCGAAAATTTCAGAATTGAGTTTTTCAACGCTATAGTCCTGATGTTTCTTTCAAAAATTGTAAAAATTTTCGAAATTACAAAAACTGCATAAATACTATTTACAAAGTGTATCCGGGATTAAAAATGCAAAAAAATCGGTGTAAATACAAAATTTCAAAATTGAGTTTCCCAAGGCTATAATCTTTGTGTTTCTTTTCTAAAAATGTCAACATTTTCGAAAATTTCAAAAACAAAAAAAAATACTATCTAGAAGGTGTATCCGGGATTTATAATGCAAAAAATCCAGTCTAAATCGAAAATTTTCGAAATTGAGTTTTCCAAGGCTTGATGTTTTTTCAAGAAATGTCAAAATTTTCGAAATATCAGTAACTGCAAAAATACTATCTAGAAGGTGTATCCGGGAATTATAAATAAAAAAATCCAGGGTTATAGTCTTGGTGTTTTTTTTTTCAAAAAATGTCAAGGAGGGTGTATCCGGGATTTATAATGCAAAAAATCCAGTCTAAATCAAACATTTCAAAATTGAGTTTTCCAAGTCTATAGTCTTGGTGTTTTTCCAGAAAAAGAGTCTACATTTTCGAAACTTCAAAAACTGCACTAATACTATCTAGAAGGTATAACCAGGATTTATAATGCAAAAAATCCGGTCCACAACAAAAATTTCAGAATTGAGTTTTTCAAGGCTATAGTCCTGATGATTTTTTTCAAAAATTGTAAAAATTTCCCAAATTTCAAAAACTGCAAAAATACTATCTAGACGGTGTATCCGGGATTTATAATGCAAAAAATCCGGTCTAAATCCAAAATTTCAAAATTGAGTTTTCTTGAGTAGTCTTGATGTTTTTTAAAAAAATGTAAAAATTTTCGAAATTTCAAAAAACTCCAAAAATACTATCTACAACATGTATCAGGGATTTATAATGCAAAAAAATCGGTGTAAATTGAAAATTTCAAAATTGAGTTTTCCAAGGCTATAGTCTCAGTGTTTTTTCAATTTAACAAAGGCGATTCATTCAAATCAAGTTGAGAATTTAACAGTTATTACTACTTCTCAATTTATTTATTTCTACAGCCTCCAAAAGGTCCAACTTCTTACCCTTATCACAAACATGTAAAATTTCAAAATTTGGATCGAAACAATGATTAAATTGGAATAGCTGGTTAACATATTTTGAATATTCTAAATTTCTGTTATATGCTGTCATGTGTTCTCTTATACAAGAGAAAAAAAAGGTCTAACAGTTTGCCTATATAGACATAGTCACATGTGACACACTTCAATTAATATTCACCTGATAATTTTCCTTTTTTTTTGGTCTTATTGTTTATTATTACATTTTGTAAAGATTTATTAGCATATTGAGAGCACATAACAGAAATTTCAAAATTGAATTTTCCAAGGTTATAGTCTTGCTCTTTTACAAAAAAAAGTCAGAAATTTCGAAAACTGCAAAAATAGTATCTAGATAGCCTCTTTACCATTATTGGTAGGAATTATACACCTTTATGATAGTAATAACTTAACTTTTTTTTTTATCATGTATCCGGGATTAATAATACAAAAAATCCGGTCTAAATCCAAAATTTCAAAACTGACTTTTCCTAGGCTATAGTCTTGCTGTTTTTCCAAAAAATGTCAAAATATTCCAAATTTCAAAACCTGCAAAAATACTATCTAGAAGGTGTATCCGGGATTAATAATGCAAAATATCCAGTCTAAATCGAAAATTTCAGA
The DNA here is from genome assembly GCA_030220185.1 of Diploptera punctata. Classification (NCBI taxonomy): domain Eukaryota; kingdom Metazoa; phylum Arthropoda; class Insecta; order Blattodea; family Blaberidae; genus Diploptera; species Diploptera punctata. The sequence goes on from JASPKZ010008444.1 coordinate 102,848, forward strand.
ATTGAGTTTTTCAAGGCTATAGTCCTGATGCTTTCTCAAAAATTGTAAAATTTACGAAATTTCAAAAACTGCAAAAATACTATCTAGAAAGTGTATCCGGGATTTATAATGCAAAAAAATCGGTGTAAATAGAAAATTTCAAAATTGAGTTTTCTTGAGTAATCTTGATGTTTTTTAAAAAAAATGTTAACATTTTCTAGATATCAAAAACTGCAAAAATACTATCTAGAAGGTGTATTCGGCATTTATAATGCGAAAAATCCGATCTAAATCGAAAATTTCAGAATTGAGTTTTTCAACGCTATAGTCCTGATGTTTTTTTCAAAAATTGTAAAAATGTTCGAAATTACAAAAACTGCATAAATACTATTTACAAAGTGTATCCGGGATTAAAAATGCAAAAAAATCGATGTAAATACAAAATTTCAAAATTGAGTTTCCCAAGGCTATAATCTTTGTGTTTCTTTTCTAAAAATGTCAACATTTTCGAAAATTTCAAAAACAAAAAAAAAACTATCTAGAAGGTGTATCCGGGATTTATAATGCAAAAAATCCAGTCTAAATCGAAAATTTCAAAATTGAGTTTTCCAAGGCTTGATTTTTTTTCAAGAAATGTCAAAATTTTCGAAATATCAATAACTGCAAAAATACTATCTAGAAGGTGTATCCGGGAATTATAAATAAAAAAATCCAGGGTTATAGTCTTGGTGTTTTTTTTTCAAAAAATGTCAAGGAGGGTGTACCCGGGATTTATAATGCAAAAAATCCAGTCTAAATCAAACATTTCAAAATTGAGTTTTCCAAGTCTATAGTCTTGGTGTTTTTCCAGGAAAAGAGTCTACATTTTTGAAACTTCAAAAACTGCACTAATACTATCTAGAAGGTATAACCAGGATTTATAATGCAAAAAATCCGGTCTACATCAAAAATTTCAGAATTGAGTTTTTCAAGGCTATAGTCCTGATGATTTTTTTTTTAAAAATTGTAAAAAATTTCCAAATTTCAAGAACTGCAAAAATACAATCTTGAGAGTGTATCCGGGATTTATATTGCAAAAAATCCGGTCTAAATCGAAAATTTCAAAATTAGAGTTTTTCAAGGCTTATATAAGTCTTAGTGAATGTCCAAAAAATAGTCAAAATGTTCCAAATTTCAAAAACTGCAAAAATACTATCTAGACGGTGTATCCGGGATTTATAATGCAAAAAATCCGGTCTATATCCAAAATTTCAAAATTGAGTTTTCTTGAATAGTCTTGATGTTTTTTAAAAAAATGTAAAAATTTTCAAAATTTCAAAAACTCCAAAAATACTATCTACAACATGTATCAGGGATTTATAATGCAAAAAAAATCGGTGTAAATCGAAAATTTCAAAATTGAGTTTTCCAAGGCTATAGTCTCAGTGTTTTTCAAAAAAATGTCAAAATTTTCCAAATTTCAAAAACTGCAAAAATACTATCTAGAGAGTGTATCCCGGATTTAAATTGCAAAAAATCCAATCTAAATCGAAAATTTCAAAATTTGAGTTTTCCAATGATATATAGTCCGTGTTTTTCCAGAAAATATATCAAAATTTTCGAAATTTCAAAAATTAAAAAATACTATCTAGACGGTGTATCCGGGATTTGTAATGCAAAAAATCCAGTCTAAATCGAAAATTTCAAAATTGAGTTTTCCACGGCTATGGTGTTCTTTTTTCAAAAAATGTCAAAATTTTCAAAATTTCAAAAACTGCAAAAATATTATCTGGAAGGTTATCTGGGATTTATATTCGAACAAAGCCGCTCAGATACCGACAGAAATTATGGAAACAGGCGCAATGAAAACAGAAACCTGGAAGCAACCGAACTTCGACACCTGTACACACGCTTCGCAGCCCATGGATTTCATGGGAATATATGCCTGAACAACATGTACCATGAACCCAAGGAGGACTGCATCTGTAAATTATGCAACAATCCATGTCCCAAATACCATCTAGCGAAGTGTAGAAACGGGACTCTACCACTCAACACAGTAATTAAAGACTGGTAAAAAAGCTAACTTAAAATTAATGTACACATTGTGTTAAATAAAGTCAAAAATAAATAAATAATGCAAAAAATTCGGACTAAATCGAAAATTTCAAAATTGAGTTTTCGAAGACAATGTTCTTGTTTTTTCAAATAATGTCAAAATTTTGGAAATTTCAAAAACTACAGAAATACTATCTAGAAGCTGTATCCGGGATTTATAATGCTATAAATCCGGTCTAAATCGAAAATTTCAGAATTGACATTTCCTAGGCTATAGTCTTCGTTTTTTTCCAAAACATTTTCGAAATATTAAAAACTGCAAAAATACTATCCTGAAGGTGTATCAGGTATTTATAATGCAAAAAATCCGGTCTAAATCGAAAATTTCAAAATTGAGTTTTCCAAGGTGTTTTTTTCAAAAAATGTCAAAATTTTCGAAATTTCAAAAACTGCAAAAATATTACCTAGAAGGTGTATCCAGGATTTATAATGCAAAAAATGTATCAGGAAATTGAAATCAATACACCTAGAAGCTTCGGACCTTCTATGGGATAGAGATAATTTGGGAAAAACTTAAGATCAGAGATCTGATAAGAATAGAAAAAGTCAAAGCAATGTTCATGAAACGGATCCTGAGAATAGGAAAAACGGCACCATCTTGTTTTTGCTTACGAACTCATGAGAGAGACCTACTTCATAGAGGACATAAGAACCCAATTCTATCTACAATCCACAGAACCATACCAGAAATTAATAAGAGTCAGAAATAGGAAGAAGAAAGAAATAGACATGGATTTCTACACCATAACTGCCATGCTGGACGACAGGTGGACCAGAGAGTGCAACCCCCAGACACACGTCACAACACGACTCGCAGTACATGGGTTTCACAACAAAATATGCCTAAACAAGAAATTCCACGAGCCGACCGAAGAGTGAAAGTATGTGTTATGTGGACAAAGATGTAGGAAATACCACATCATTACATGTGCGAAAAGAACAAAAAATATCACAGACTATAGTAAAAGACTAAACCACCACTAATGCTCAACCTGAGTGCACATTTCCTATTATTACTTTTTGATAATGCAAAAAATCCAGTCTAAATCGAAAATTAGAAAATTGAGTTTTTTTTTAATTTCAAAATTTTCGAAATTTCAAAAACTTCAAAAATACTATTTAGAGGGTGTATCCGGCATTTATAATGCAAAAAAATCTGGTTCAAATTGAAAATTTCAAAATTGAGTTTTCCAATGTTCTAGGCGTCTTTTTAAAAAATGTCAAAACTGTAGACATTTCAAAAACTGAAAATATACTATCTGCAAGGTGTATCCGTGATTTATAATGCCAAAAATCGAGGGTAAATAGGAAATTTCAATACTGAGTTTTGCAAGGTTATAGTCTTACTTTTTTTTTTCGAAAAAGTCAGAATTTTCGAAATTTCAAAAACTCCAACATACTTTCTAGAAGCTGTATCCGGGATTTATAATGCAAAAAATCCGGTCTACATCCAAAATTTCAAAACTGAGTTTTCCTAGGCTATAGTTTTGCTGTTTTCCAAGAAATGTCAAAATATGCCAAATTTCGAAAACTGCAAAAATACTACCTCGAAGGTGTATCCGGGATTTATAATGCAAAATCGAAAATTTCAAAATTGAGTTTTCCAAGGCTATAGTCTGTTTTTTTAAAAAAAAGTAAACATTTTCGAAATATCAAAAACTGCAAAAATACTATCTAGAGGGTGTATCCGAGATTTATAATGCAAAAAATCCGGTCTAAACCGAATTTTTTTTAAAATTGAGATTTCAAAGATCTTGGTGTTTCTTCAATAAAATGTCAAAATTTCCGAAAATTCAAAAACAGCACAAATACAATCTAGAGGGTGAATCCGGGATTTATAATGCAAAAAATCCAGTCAAAATCAATCATTTCAAAATTGAGTTTTCCAAGTCTATATACTCTTGGCGTTTTTTTCAAAAGAACAAATGCCAAAATTTTCGAAATTACAAAAACTGCAAAAATACTATCTACAAGGTGAATCTGGAATTTATAATTTAAAAAATATGGTCAAAATCGAATATTTCAAAATTGAGTTTTCTTGAGAAGTCTAGCTTTTTTAAAAAATGTTTAAATTTTCCAAATATCAACAACTGCAAAATACTATCTAGAAGGTGTATCCGGGATTTATAATGCAAAAGATCGGGTCTAAATAAAAAATTTCAAAATTGAGTTTTCCAAGTTTTAAAAAAATTGCAAAATTTCGAAATTTCAAAAACTGCAAAAATACAATCTAGAGGGTGTATCCAGGATTTATAATGCAAAAAATCCGGTCTAAATACAAGTTTTTAAAATTGAGTTTTCCAAGTTTATAGTCTCGGCGTTTCTCCAAAAAAGTATCAATATTTTCGAAATTACAAAAAAACTGCAAAAATACTATCTAGAGGGCGTATCCGAGAATTATAGTGCAAAAAAATCCTGTCTAAATCGGAAATTTCAAAATTGACTTCTTGAAGGCTATAGTCCTGATGTTCTTTCAAAAATTGTCGAACTTTTCCAAATTTCAAAAACTGTAAAAATATTATCTACAAGGTGTATCCGGGATTTATAATGCAAAAAATCCGGTCTCAATCGAAAATTTCAAAACTGAGTTTTCCTAGGCTATAGTCTTGCTGTTTTTCCAAGAAATGTCAAAATATTCCAAATTTCGAAAACTGCAAAAATACTACCTAGAAGGTGTATCCGGGATTTATAATGCAAAATCGAAAATTACAAAATTGAGTTTTCCACTGCCATAGTCTCAGAGTTTTTTTAAAAAAAAGTAAAAATTTTCGAAATATGAAAAACTGCAAAAATACTATCTAGAGGGTCTATCCGAAATTTATAATGCAAAAAACCCGGTCTAAAAAGAACATTTTTCAAAATTGGAATTTCCAAGGTTATAGTCTTGGTGTTTCTTCAATAAAATGTCAAAATTTTCGAAAATTCAAAAAGAGCAAAAATACAATGTAGAGGGTGAATCCGGGATTTATAATGCAAAAAATCCAGTCAAAATCAATAATTTCAAAATTGAGTTTTCGAAGTCTATATACTCTTGGCGTTTTTTCAAAAAATCAAATGTCAAAATTTTCGAAATTCAAAAACTGCATAATACTATCTACTGAGTGTATCTCGAATTTATAATGCAAAAAATCCGGTCTAAATCCAAAATATCAAAATTAGTTTTCCAAGGTAATCGTCTTGGTGTTATTACAAAAAATTTCAAAATTTTCGAAATTTCAAAAACTCCAAAAATACTATCTAGAGGGTGTATCCGGGATTTATTATGCAAAAAATCCGGTCTAGATCGAAAATTTCAATATTGAGTTTTCCAAGGCTATGGTCTTGGTGTTTTTTTTTAAGTCAAGAATTGGGAAATTTCAAAAACTACAGAAATACTATATAGAAGGTGTATCCGGGATTTATAATGAGATACATCGGGTCTAAATCGAAAGTTTCAAAATTGAGTTTTCCTAGACTATATTCTTTGTTTTTCCAAAAAGTGTCAAATTTTCTAAATACGAAAAATTTCAAAAATGCTATCTACAGGGTGTATCCGGGATTTATAATGCAAAAAATTCAGTCTAAATCGAACATTTCAAAATTGAGTTTTCCAAGGTGTTATTCAAAATGTCAAAATTTTCGAAATTTCAAAAACTGCAAAAATACTATCTACAAGGTGTATCCGGGATATATAATGCAAAAAATCTGGTCTAAATCGAAAATTACAAAATTGAGTGTTTTCAAAAAATGGAAAAAAAATGTCTAAATTACAAAAACTGCAAAAATGCTATCTAGAGGGTGTAATCGGGATGTATAATGCAAGAAATCTGATCTGAATTCAAAATTTCAAAACTGAGTTTTCCTAGGCTGTTTTTTCCAAGAAATGTCAAAATATTCCAAATTTCTAAACCTGCAAAAATACTATCTAGAAGGTGTATCCTGGATTTATAATGCACAAAATACGGTCTAAATCAAACATTTCAGAATTGACTTTTTGAAGGTTATAGCCCTGATGTTTTTTTCAAAAATTGTCGAACTTTTCCAAATTTCAAAAACTGCAAAAATATTATCCACAAGGTGTAACCGGCATTTATAATGCAAAAAATCCGGTCTAAATCGAAAATTTCAAAATTGAGCTTTCTTGAGTAGTCGATGTTTTTTCAAAAAATATTAAACTTTTCGAAATATCAAAAACTGCAAACATACTATCTTGAAGGTGTATCCGGGATTCATAATGCAAAAAATCCAGGGTAAATCGAAAATTATAAACTTGAATTTTCCAAGGTTACTCTTGCTTTATTTCAAAAAATGTCCGAAATTTCGAAAACTGCAAAAATACTATCTAGAGGTTGCATCCGGAATTCATAATGCAAAAAATCCGGTCTAAATGGAAAATTTCAAAATCGAGTTTTCAAGTCTATAGTCTTATCTTTCCAAAAAATTACCAAATTTTCGAAATTTCACAAACTGCAAAAATCCCATCTAGACGGTGTATTCGGGATTTATAATTCAATAAATCCGGTCTAGATCGAAAATTTGAAAATTGAGTTTTCCATATCGTGACAGTTTTACAAAAAATATCAAAATTTTCGAAAACTGCACAAATACTATCTAGAGGGTGCATCCGGGATTTATAATGGAAAAAATCCGGTCTAAATCGGAAATTTCAAAATTGAGTTTTCCAAGGCTATAACCTTGATGTTATTTCAAAAAATGTCAAATTTCTCGAAATTTAAAAAACTGCAAAAATACTATCTAGAAGGTGTTTCCGGGATTTATAATGCAAAAAATCCAAGGTAAATCGAAAATTACAAACTTGATTTTTCCAAGGTTAAACTTGCTCTTTTTCAAAATATGTCCGAAATTTCGAAAACTGCAAAAATACTATCTAGAGGGGGCGTCCGGAATTTATAATGCAGAAAATCCGGTCTAAATCGAAAATAAAAAATTTGAACTTTCCTAGGTTAGTCTTCTTGTTTTTCCTAAAAATATATCAAAATTTTCGAAATTTCAAAAACTGCAAAAATACTAACTTATCCGGTATTTATAATGCAAAAAATCCGGTCTAAATCAAATATTTCAAAATTGAGTTTTCTTGAGTAGTCATGTTTCTTCAAGAAATGTTAAAATGTGCGAAATATCAAAAACGGCAAAAATCGTATCTAGAAGATGAATCCGGAATTTATAATGCAAAAAATCCGGTCTAAATCGAAAATTTCATAATTGACTTTTTGAAGGCTATAGACCTGATGTTCTTTCAAAAATTGTCGAACTTTTCCAAATTTAAAAAACTGCAAAGATACTATCTAAAAGGTGTATCCGGGATTTATAATGCAAAAAATCCGGTTTAAATCGGAAATTTCAAAATTGAGTTTTTCAAAGTTATAATCTTGATGTTTTTTTTTTCAAAAAATGTCAAAATTTTCGAAATTTAAAAAACTGCAAAAATACTATCTAGAGGGTGCATCCGGAATTTATAATGCAAAAAATGCGGTCTAAATCGAAAATTAAAAATTTGAGCTTTCCTAGGTTAGTCTTCTTGTTTTCCTAAAAAAAATACCAAAATTTTCGAAATTTCAAAAACTGCAAAAATACTAACTTAGAGGGTGTATCCGGAATTTATAATGCAAAAAATCCGGTCTAAATCGAAAATTTCAAAATTCAGTTTTCCAAGCTGTTTTCTGGTGTTTTTTTTTTAAAAAAGTCGAAAATTTTCAAATTTGAAAAACAAGAAAAATACTATCTCGAAGATGTATCCGGAATTAATAATGCAAAAAATCCCGTCTAAATCGAAAATTTCAAAATTGAGTTTAATTGAGTACACATGTTTCTACAAAAAATGTTAAAATGTTCGAAATATCAAAAACTGCAAAAATCTTATCTGGAAGGTGAATCCGGGATTTATAATGCAAAAATTCCGCTCTAAATCGAAAATTTCAGAATTGACTTTTTGAAGGCTATAGTCCTGATGTTCTTTCAAAAACTGTCGAACTTTTCCAAATTTCAAAAACTGAAAAATATTATCTACAAGGTGTATCCGGGATTTATAATGCAAAAAATCCGGTCTCAATCGAAAATTTCAAAACTGAGTTTTCCTAGGCTGTTTTTCCAAGAAATGTCAAAATATTCCAAATTTCGAAAACTGTAAAAATACTACCTAGAAGGTGTATCCGGGATTTATATTGCAAAATCGAAAATTTCAAAATTGAGTTTTCCACTGCCATAGTCTGAGTTTTTTTAAAAAAAAGTAAAAATTTTCGAAATATGAAAAACTGCAAAAATACTATCTAGAGGGTCTATCCGAAATTTATAATGCAAAAACCCGGTCTAAATAGAACATTTTTGAAAATTGGAATTTCCAAGGTTATAGTCTTGGTGTTTCTTCAATAAAATGTCAAAATTTTCGAAAATTCAAAAAGAGCAAAAATACAATGTAGAGGGTGAATCCGGGATTTATAATGCAAAAAATCCAGTCAAAATCAATAATTTCAAAATTGAGTTTTCGAAGTCTATATACTCTTGGCGTTTTTTCAAAAAATCAAATGTCAAAATTTTCGAAATTCAAAAACTGCATAATACTATCTACTGAGTGTATCTCGAATTTATAATGCAAAAAATCCGGTCTAAATCCAAAATATCAAAATTAGTTTTCCAAGGCAATCGTCTTGGTGTTATTACAAAAAATTTCAAAATTTTCGAAATTTCAAAAACTCCAAAAATACTATCTAGAGGGTGTATCCGGGATTTATTATGCAAAAAATCCGGTCTAGATCGAAAATTTCAATATTGAGTTTTCCAAGGCTATGGTCTTGGTGTTTTTTTTTAAGTCAAGAATTGGGAAATTTCAAAAACTACAGAAATACTATATAGAAGGTGTATCCGGGATTTATAATGAGATACATCGGGTCTAAATCGAAAGTTTCAAAATTGAGTTTTCCTAGACTATATTCTTTGTTTTTCCAAAAAGTGTCAAATTTTCTAAATACGAAAAATTTCAAAAATGCTATCTACAGGGTGTATCCGGGATTTATAATGCAAAAAATTCAGTCTAAATCGAACATTTCAAAATTGAGTTTTCCAAGGTGTTTATTCAAAATGTCAAAATTTTCGAAATTTCAAAAACTGCAAAAAATACTATCTACAAGGTGTATCCGGGATATATAATGCAAAAAATCTGGTCTAAATCGAAAATTACAAAATTGAGTGTTTTCAAAAAATGGAAAAAAAATGTCTAAATTACAAAAACTGCAAAAATGCTATCTAGAGGGTGTAATCGGGATGTATAATGCAAGAAATCTGATCTGAATTCAAAATTTCAAAACTGAGTTTTCCTAGGCTGTTTTTCCAAGAAATGTCAAAATATTCCAAATTTCTAAACCTGCAAAAATACTATCTAGAAGGTGTATCCTGGATTTATAATGCACAAAATACGGTCTAAATCAAACATTTCAGAATTGACTTTTTGAAGGTTATAGCCCTGATGTTTTTTTCAAAAATTGTCAAACTTTTCCAAATTTCAAAAATTGCAAAAATATTATCCACACGGTGTAACCGGCATTTATAATGCAAAAAATCCGGTCTAAATCGAAATTTCAAAATTGAGCTTTCTTGAGTAGTCGATGTTTTTTTCAAAAAATTTAAACTTTTCGAAATATCAAAAACTGCAAACATACTATCTTGAAGGTGTATCCGGGATTCATAATGCAAAAATCCAGGGTAAATCGAAAATTATAAACTTGAATTTTCCAAGGTTACTCTTGGCTTTATTTCAAAAAATGTCCGAAATTTCGAAAACTGCAAAAATACTATCTAGAGGTTGCATCCGGAATTCATAATGCAAAAAATCCGGTCTAAATGGAAATTTCAAAATCGAGTTTTCAAGTCTATAGTCTTATCTTTCCAAAAAATTACCAAATTTTCGAAATTTCACAAACTGCAAAAATCCCATCTAGAACGGTGTATTCGGGATTTATAATTCAATAAATCCGGTCTAGATCGAAAATTTGAAAATTGAGTTTTCCATATCGTGACAGTTTTACAAAAAATATCAAAATTTTCGAAAACTGCACAAATACTATCTAGAGGGTGCATCCGGGATTTATAATGGAAAAAATCCGGTCTAAATCGGAAATTTCAAAATTGAGTTTTCCAAGGCTATAACCTTGATGTTATTTCAAAAAATGTCAAATTTCTCGAAATTTAAAAAACTGCAAAAATACTATCTAGAAGGTGTTTCCGGGATTTATAATGCAAAAAATCCAAGGTAAATCGAAAATTACAAACTTGATTTTTCCAAGGTTAAACTTGCTCTTTTTCAAAATATGTCCGAAATTTCGAAAACTGCAAAAATACTATCTAGAGGGGGCGTCCGGAATTTATAATGCAGAAAATCCGGTCTAAATCGAAAATAAAAAATTTGAACTTTCCTAGGTTAGTCTTCTTGTTTTTCCTAAAAATATATCAAAATTTTCGAAATTTCAAAAACTGCAAAAATACTAACTTATCCGGTATTTATAATGCAAAAAATCCGGTCTTAAATCAAATATTTCAAATTGAGTTTTCTTGAGTAGTCATGTTTCTTCAAGAAATGTTAAAATGTGCGAAATATCAAAAACGGCAAAAATCGTATCTAGAAGATGAATCCGGAATTTATAATGCAAAAAATCCGTGTCTAAATCGAAAATTTCATAATTGACTTTTTGAAGGCTATAGACCTGATGTTTCTTTCAAAAATTGTCGAACTTTTCAAATTTAAAAACTCAAAGATACTATCTAAAAGGTGTATCCGGATTTCTAATCAAAAATCCGGTTTAAATCGAATTTCAATGCGTTTTCAAAGTTATAATCTTATGTTTTTTTTTCAAAAAGGTCAAAATTTCGAAATTTAAAAAATGCAAAAGTCTTCTAGAGGGTGCATCCGGAATTATAATGCAAAAAATCGGTCAAATCGAAATTAAACTTTGAGCTTTCCTAGGTTAGTCTTCTGTTTTCCTAAAAAAATACCAAAATTTTCGAATTTCAAAAACTGCAAAATACTAACTTAGGGGGTGTATCCGGCATTATAATTCAAAAATCCGGTCTAAATCGAAAATTTCAAATTCAGTTTTCCAAGTGTTTCTGGTGTTTTTTTTTTCAAAAAGTCGAAATTTTCAAATTTGAAAAACAGAAAACTACTATTCGAAGATGTATCCGGAATTAAAATGCAACAAATCCCGTCTAATCGAAATTTCAAAATTGAGTTTAATTGAGACACTGTTTCTACAAAAAAGGTTAAATGTTGAAAATCCAAACTGCAAAAATCTTCTGGACGGTGAATCCGGTTTATAATCAAAAATTCCGTTCTAATCGAACATTTCAGAATGACTTTTTGAAGGCTATAGTCCTGATGTTCTTTCAAAAACTGTCGAACTTCCAATTTCCAAAACTGAAAATTTATCTCCAAGGTGTCTCCGGGATTTATAATGCAAAAATCCGGTCTCAATCGAAAATTTCAAAACTGAGTTTTCCTAGTCTGTTTTTCCAAGAAAGTCAACCTATTCCAAATTCGAAAACTGTAAAAATACTACCTAGAAGGGTATCCGGGGGTTTTATATTGCAAAATCGAAAATTTCAAAATTGATTTTTCCACTGCCATATCTGAGTTTTTTTAAAAAAAATTAAAATTTTCGAAATATGACAAACGCAAAAATACTCTCTAGAGGTCTCTCCGAATTTTATAAGAAAACCGTCTAAAAAACATTTTTGAAAATGGAATTTCCCAGTTTAGTCTTGGTGTTTCTTCAAACATTGCAAATTTTCAAATTCAAAAAGATCAAACATACAATGAGAGGGGAATCCGGGATTTATAATGCAAAAAATCAGTCAAAATCAATAATTTCAAAATTCGTTTCGAAGTTATATCTTGCGTTTTTTTCAAAAAAAAAATGTCAAAATTTTCGCAATCAAAACGCCATAATACTATTACTAGTTATCTCGAATTATAAGTCAAAATCCGGTCTAATCCAAATATCAAATTAGTTTTCCAGGCAATCTTTGGTGTTATCCAAAAATTTTCAAAATTTTCGAAATTTCAAAACTCCAAAAATACTATCTAGAGGGTGTACCGGATTATTATGCAAAAAATCCGTCTAGATCGAAAGTTTCAATATTGAGTTTTCCACTATGTCTTGTTGTTTTTTTTATCAAGATTTGGGAAATTTCAAAAACTACAGAATACTCTATAGAAGGTGATCCGGATTTATACTGGATCCATCGGTCTAATCGAAGTTTTCAAAATTGATTTTCCTAGGCTTTATTCTTTGTTTTTCAAAAAGTGTCAATTTCTAAATACGAAAAAGTTTCAAAATGCTATCTACAGGGTGTATCCGGGATTTATAAGCAAAAAATTCAGTCTATCGGCGTTCAAAATTGAGTTTTCCAAGTGTTTATTCAAAGGTCGAAATTTTCGAATTCAAAAACTGAAAAAAACTATCTACAAGTTTATCGGTATATATAATGCAAAAAATCTGGTCTAATCGAAAATTACAAATGATGTTTTCAAAACTGGAAAAAAATGTCTAAATTACAAAACCAAAATACTATCTAGAGGGTGTAATCGGGATGTATAATGCAAGACATCTGATCTAAATTCAAAATTTCAAAACTGAGTTTTCAGGCTTTTTCCAAAATGTCAAAATTCCAAATTCTAAACCTGCAAAATACTATTAGAGGTGTATCCGGGTTTCTAATGCACCAAATACGGTCTAAATCCAACATTTCAGATTGATTTTTGAAGGTTATAGCCCTGATGTTTTTTTCAAAAATTGTCAAACTTTCCAATTTCAAACTTGCAAAAATATTATCCCAAGGTGTAACCGGATTTATAATGAAAAAATCGGGTCTAATCGAAAATTCCAAATTGAGCTTTCTTGGTTCGATGTTTTTTCACAAAATATTAAACTTTTCGAAATATCAAAATGCAACATACTATCTTGAGGTTGTTCCGGATTATATTCAAAAAATCCAGGGTAATCAAAAATTAGAAACTTGAATTTTCCAAGGTTAGTCTTGCTCTTTTCAAAAATGTCCGACGAAATTTCGAAAACTGCCAAAAATACTATCTAGAGGTTGCATCAGAATTTATAATGCAAAAAATACGGTCAAATGGAAAATTTTCAAAACGATTGTTTTCCAAGTCTTAGTCTTATCTTTTCAAAAAAAATTACAAATTTCGAAATTTCAAAAACTGGCCAAAAAATCCTTCTAGAGGCCGTTATCCGGGATGTATAATTCAATCCACAAATCCTGTCTAGATCGAAAGTGAAAATGTGCGTTTCCATATCGTGCTAGTTTTACAAAAAAAGTCAAAATATTCTAAAACGCCAAAAATACTATTAGAGGGTGCATCCGGGAGTTATAATGAGAAAAAATCGGTTCTGAAATCGAAAAATTTCAAAATTTCCTTATCCAAGGTTTATAGAAAAAAAATCCTTTTTTTTTCCCTCTAAAGACATTGTCAAAATTTACGAAATTACATTAAACTGCCAAAAATAGTATATACAAGGTGAATCCGGGATCTAATGAACAAAATCCGGGTCCAAAATGAATATTTCAAATTGAGTTTCTTGAGTAGTCTTGCTTTTTTAAAAAAAATGTTTTATTTTAATTATCAAAACTGCCAAAAAATACTATCTAGAAGGTTTGTGTATTAGGGATTATAATGCAAAAATCGGGTCTTCTAAATACAAATTTCAAAATTGAGTTTTCTGAAGGTACAGTTCGGTTGTTTTCAAAAAATGTCAAAATTTTCGAAATTTAAAAAAGGCAAAGATACTATCTAGAACGTGTATCCGGGATTTATAATGCAAAAAATCCGGTCTAAATCGGACACATTTCAAAATTGAGTTTCCAAAGCTATAACTTGATGTTATTTCAAAAAATGTCAAACATGTTTCGAAGATCCACATACACTGCAAAAATTACTACTTGTGGGTGTATCCGGATTTACTATGCAAAAATCCGCGTCTAAATGGAAAATTTCAAAATCGAGTTTTCCAAGTTATAGTCTTATCTTTCAAAAAAATTACAAAAATTTTCGAAATATCAAAAACTGCCAAAAATCCTATCTAGACGGTGTGTATCCGGTTCTAGCTCCAACATTTGAAAATTGATTTTCCATATCGTGCTAGTTTACAAAAAAGGCAAAAATATTCTAAAACATCAAAAAATACTATCTAGAGGGGGATCGTGATTTATAATGCGAAAAAAAAAAATCCGGTCTAATCCAAAATGTCAACAATCTCAGTTATCCAAGGTCTTAGTTTTTCCTGAAGAATGTCAAAATTTTCGAAATTAAAAAACGCAAAATACTATTCTAGACCCAGGTGATTCCGGAATCATAATGAACAAACATCGTCCAAAAGGAAATTTTCCAAATTGTGTTTTCTTGGGTAGTCTTGCTTTTTAAAAAAAGTTTAATTTTTCATTATCAAAACCTCTGCAAAATACTCTAGAAGGTATACGGATTTATATGCAAAAATTGGGTTTCTAATAAAAATTTCGAAATTGAGTTTTCAATTTTTAAAAAAAGTCACAATTTCGAAATTCAAAAACTACAAAATACTTCTAGAGTGTGTATCGGGCTTTATTAATGCAAAAAATCGGTTCAAATCGAAAGTTAAAATTGGGTTTTTTCAAAAATGGTCAAAATTTTCGCAATTTCAAAAACTGCAAAAATACACCTAGATGTTTACCGGGTTTTGATGACAACAATCCGTTCTCAATCGAAAATTGCAAAATTGAGTTTTTTTTCTAGTTGAAAAATTTCCAATTTCAAAACTGCAAAAATACCTATCTAGAGGGTGTATCCGTGATTTATACACTGCAAAAAATTGGGTCTAATACAAATTTAAAAAATTTAAGGCTTTTCTGTTGTTTCAAAAATGTCACAATTTTCGAAATTTAAAAAACTGGCAAAATATACTATCTCGGATGGGTATCCGGGATTATAATACAAAAAAATCCGTTCAAAATCGAAAATGACAAAATTGAGATTTTCTCAAAAATGGTCAAAATTTTCGAATTTCAATAACTGCAAAAATTACATCTAGAGGCTGTATCCGGGAATGTATAATGCAAAAAATCCGGTCTAAATACGAAATTTTTAAAATGAGTTTTTCCAAGTTTATAGTATCGGCTTTCTTCAAAAAGTATCAACATTTTTCGAAATTTCCAAAAAACTGCAAAAATACTATCTTAGAGGCTGTATTCGGGAATTATAATGCAATAAATCTGGTCTAGATACAAAATTTCAAAATTGAGTTTTTTAAGGCTATAGCTCGGTGTTTTTTAAAAAATGTCAAAATTGTTCGAAATGTAAAAAATGCAAAATACTATCTAGACGGGTGTATCCGGTTTATAATGCAAAAAAAATCCGGTCTAAATGGAAATTTCAAAGTTTAGTTTTCCAAGGCTTAGACTCTTCATGTTATTTTCAAAAAATGTCAAATTTTTCGAAATTTTAAAACTGCAAAAATACTATCTAGAAGGTGTTTCCAGGATTTATAATGAACAAAATCCGGTCTAAATCGAAATTTTTAAAATTGAGTTTTCCAATTAAAAAAAAAAGTCACAATTTTCGAAATTTCAAAAACTGCCAAAAATACTACCTAGAATGGTGTATCCGGGATTTTAATAATATCAGGTCTAAATCGTAAATTAAAAAATTGAGATTTCCAAACTTGATGTTTTTCAAAAAATGTCAAATTTTTCGAATTTTAAAAAACTGCCAAAAATACTATCTAGAGAGGGTGTTTCCGGGATTTATAATGCAAAAAATCCGGTTCTAAATCCAATTTTTAAATTGAGTTTTCCAAGTTTATAGTATCGGCGTTTCTCAAAAAAGTATCAACATTTTCGAAATTTCAAAAAAAAACTGCAAAATACTATCTAGAGGGTGTTGTCTCAGGAATTATAATGCAAAAAATCTGGTCTAAATACAAAATTTTCAAAATGAGTTTTCTAAGGCTATAGTCTCGGTGTTTTCCCAAAAAAAGTCAAAATTTTCGAAATTTAAAAAAATGCAAAGATACTATCTAGAAGGTGTATCCGGGTTTTATATGCAAAAAAAATCCGGTCTAAAATGGAAATTCAAAATTGAGTTTTCCAAGGCTATAACCTTGATGTTATTTCAAAAAAAATGTCAAATTTTTCGAAATTTTAAAACGGCAAAAATATATCTAGAAGGTGTTTCCGGGATTTATTACAGCAAAAAATTCCGGTCTAAATCCAAATTTCTAAAATTGAGTTTTCCAATTTTATAGTTCGGCGTTTCTCCAAAAAAGTATCAACATTTTCGAAATTCAAAAAACTGCAAAAATACTATCTAGAGGGTGTATCTAGGAATTTATAATGCAAAAAATCTGGTCTAAATACAAAATTTCAAAATTGAGTTTTCTAAAGGCTATAGTTTCTGTGTTTCCCAAAAAATGTCATCAAAATTTTCGAAATTTAAAAAAATGCAAAGATACTATCTAGAAGGTGTATCCGGGTTTATAATGCAAAAAACTCGGTCTAAATCGGAAATTTCAAAATTGAGTTTTCCAAGGCTATACCTTGATGTTATTTCAAAAAATGTCAAATTTTTCGAAATTTAAAACTGCAAAAATACTATCTAGAAGGTGTTTCCTGGATTTATAATGGCAAAAAATCCCATAACAACATAGGAATTAACATAATATGGGACAAAACTCACAAACGAGAGCTTGACACAAATAGAAACAGTTAAAAGCGGCGCTTCATGAAAAGGGTTCTGGGAGTTGGAAAAACAGCCAACCTTCAAGAATGACGTACGTCTTAACTGAAAGAAGAACCTTCTCATTGAAGACATTGACGGCAGCTATTCCTACCGAACACCTGCGCATATGAGACAACAATGCAAGGACTAGAGGAGAAGAGGAAATGACATCTGCCAGCGAATTCTACACAACCAGAGGCTATGTGTACGAGAGAGTGGACACGACCAAACTACGAGATGAGGAACATCCTAACCGGTATGCAAATCCATGGCTTTCAACACAAGGTTTGCGCATTAAAGCGATTCCACGAGCCAAACCAAGAATGCATACGCGAACTGTGTAACAATCCATGTGAACGTATCACGTCGAAAAGTGTGGGGAAAGACAATTATCGTTTAACAAGTTTTGCTTTAGACTAAATTTACTAACTATTTGCACATTTGTGCGCATTTACTTTCATCATAATTGCAAAAAATCCAAGGTAAATCGAAAATTACAACCTTGAATTTTCCAAGGTTTAGTCTTGCTCTTTTTCTAAATATGTCCGAAATTTCGAAAATTGCAAAAATATTATTTAGAAGTTGCACCGGATTTACAATGCAAAAAAATCCGGGTCTAAATGGAAAATTTGGAAAATTGAGTGGTGTCTTTCCAAAAAAAAAAAATGTCAAAATTTTCGACAGCATCAATAACTGCTAAAATAACTTACTACCTAGTGGGTGTATCCGGAATTTTAACTATGAAAAATTCCGGTCTAAAATGGAAAATTTCAAAATCGAGTTTCCCAGTCTACTAGTCTTATCTTTTCAAAAAAATTACAAAATTTTCGAAATTTCAAAAACTGCAAAAAATCCTATCTAGACGGTGTATCCGGGATTTATAATTCAATAAATCCGGTCTATATCGAAAATTTTGAAATTTGAGTTTTCCATATCGTTCTAGTTTTAACCAAAATGTCAAAATATTCGAAAATGCAACAAAATGACCATCTAGAGGG